>CAWUFW010001534.1:600000-1090000 GCA_963921515.1 Calotriton arnoldi
CAATGCCATTCGCACCAACGATCATAAGGTATGGAACCTGAATAGGGTAGCTAAATGTCAGGTTGCGGGTTCTCAACCCAGTGTTGCGTCAGAGGATTCTGATGCCAAGTCACAAGAGAAGTCTTCTAGGCCTTGCAGGCTCATTCAACGTCCAGCTAGATATCAAGATTATATTTAGGTCTGTTGTCACTTTATGGTACATCTTTACTCACTTCTCTTTTGGGTTATCAAGAGGGAGGTGATGTAGTGTTCTCACTTCTCTGTACAAGTAGAATGTTATTGCTGTTACTAGGCTACGCAGCCTAGAATGTTGATTGAGCATTTTGTGAATAGATTGTAAGCAGCTTGTCAGTTGGCAGCTGCAGGGTTTGATGCTGGATGAGGTTTTCTGTACGTCCTTAAACTTAATAAACCTTGATGTTACTTCATCCTTTATATGCTGCAGTGCCTACTTCATTACACACTGCATCTCTGGGCCCGCAGCTTGGCTTTCTACCTTCCTTTCCCCATCTTTGCAGTATGAGCATGAGGAGCCAGGGGGAGAGCTGAAAGCTAGACGTGCTACACGATCGCCATCTTGCCTCCAGTATGTGAGTCTCAGGGCACGCCTTCGAAAGTGCGCCTTGTTGACTGCATGTCTGTTCCAGCACTCCTTTGTAAGTCAGAGGCACTTGTTTACTAGTTGAAATTCACTGCCGGATGCCTGAGCAGGCTCCCTATTGTTTTCTCCTTCTAATCACAAACAGTAAGATTGTACTCTACTCTGTGAACATGAGATTGCCATGATTTTTCCTATCTGATCATGACTTTATTTCACTTTATCTTGATTTTAGTGGTTACTCAGGGCCTATCTATACTAATAGTGAGTATTTTGAATCACTTTTGAGTCCATAGTTGTAACACATTTATATCTCTATTTTATTGGTGAAACTCCTTCCTCTTTACCCATTGAGATGCGAGGAATTATTGCTCTACATTACTTTTATCTATGAACAAAATCTCACAGCTAATTGGTACATAAGAACCCATTGGATAGTCTGATCTTTCAGCATGCACATATGCTTGCACAGTCCTTTCTCTATTTTTCCTCTCTGGATGTTTCCAGCTACCCCGTATTTATTATATTCCATCTCACTGTGTGTACACTGCACTCATGATTTTCATGACATGCGTGCCATTCACGTGTGTAATGGGGTTCCTCCTTTAATAGAAGAGGTTTAATTGTTAGGGGGTGCGTTTAATTGTTCTTTTATATTTAGACAGACTCAGGGTCTATTTCGTATACCCTGAGCAATTCAGTCCCGAAGAAGGTCTCCATTTTTTGCTAAGACAAGAGACTGAAATGTCGATGTATGTTCCACATTTAGGGAAAAATCAAAAACATCCATAGCTGACATGCTTTCATCAATTTACTATTGATAGTCCTTCATAAGAGCGGACCAGCACACACCTGTCCAAATTATATAGATTCACTCATTTTCTTCTAATCTGACAGGTATAATGGTTGCTAGAAAGTGGACCTCTCATTTACCTGTTTGTGTTCTTTGATTTAATCATAGGATTTGCAAATTAAATCTTTCATATGTACCTCTACTCTTCCATATTCATACTTTATTATTGGTTGATTCACTCCTCATTCATAGCCTTTTACCATGTGTTTTATATCATCTATTAGTTTGATGGAAGCATCAAGTAACACATGAAAAATTCACTAAATGATCCACTTGTTTGTTGTTTTTATTAGTGTATACTTATGTCCTAGAGGCATTTTTGCTAGAGTTGCCAGAGGATGTTCTTTTACACTGGGTGGATTTTGTCACCAGGTTTGTACAGGGATGGCAATTGTAAGTGTTGTGGTGTTTGTTGCTCCGCCCCTAATTACTAGGTGCAATAAAGTTTGCATCCTTCGTTTCAGGAGGTCATACCTTCCGCAATTCAAAAGAGTTAAAAGGCCAGGTATTTACCAGGACATGTGGATTTTGGAGCATTAAACATGCTATTTTCAAATAATGGGAAACGGCGATAATGTCATGCTTAATAAACTCTGAACACCTCGGTGTCGGGTTTTATAGAGTACGATGATTATCAAGTCCAACAGTGTCTACTGGTAATCAGGCCCATATAATTCCTATTGCAATAGTAAATAAAGTGTTACACCCCTGTGTATAGTCTATCATGCTTCATCATAAGCAAGACCTAGAACAATCCAAGCCCCCTGCTTATCTAAGAAAATGTACTTCAGTTTGAAAATTAAGAATATTGTTAGATTTGCGGTTTAACATTTCCTTAGTCATCGCTTTAATATGATAGAGGGTATCTGTAGGAAGAGATAGCTTTGTAAAAATTCGATATGAACAGCAAATGGGCAAATACCTCCTTACCCTTGAGCCCCCTTGGATGTTTACCTGTTGTGCAGTTTCCTACATTTAAAGTATAGATCTGTTGTGCATGTTTTAAGCATAGAGAGGTATACATACAGTTGGTTAAATGAAATAATATCGGATACTTGAGTAGCTTTAACCAGAGTTGCATAGAAAAAGAGATGCGTAAACTGGAGAAAATAGATGAATTTAAAAAGATGTCATTTTTCAGGCAAGATTAAACTTCCTATGGATGGTATGATGCAGGCGTGGCACAGGAATGTGAAAGTAGATGTGGAGAGGTTTGCCACCCAAGTCATCAAATAAACGTTTATCTGCCTGTAGTCCAAAGCCATGGCAGCTTTAGCAACCACAGTCTTCATATATGGAAGCGTTTCTTATTCAATGAAGCCATGTGGTTTCTGGAAGTCCTCTAGAAGTCCCCATGATGTGCCCTATGGATTGAGGGTTGTCAATGAATTCTGTATTTTGATGTTCACAGTTTTTTTAAGTTCACACTGGCTCAACACTTGCCTCTCACTTTAGATGCTGATTGTTTTTACAAGTATATCAAAACGAATATTTCCTTCAAAGCCTGAAACCCTGGATCATCCTCTCCTGGAAGAGCTCAAATATCCTGTGATGGATATCTATGTAACATGCTGTTTCTCAGGATGCTAAGAGCCAAGTATTCACCTAGATTCTCTGTCTGCTTCATTTGAGACTTGGATTAATGTGAATATTTTTTGTGAGTCCCTCTCCTCTCCAGCCACAAACCCTACTGTGCCCTCCAGGTAGTGGCAGAAGAATTGTAAATTATACATTCTTACTGAAAACATTAAGAGCACAAACTTGAAGAAAGAAAGGGCATTGGGAGAGAAGGGCCTAGAACTTAAACTATTTAAGGTTTCCCAATTATTGGATTTTAAAGCTTTATGTTCTTGCACATTTGTCTGAAAATAGGGCTCCAACTCTTATTACGGTCTAGATTCACTGTAATTGCTGGCATTCTTCCCTGAACTGCAGTCAGTTACAGGTCGCCTGTCCACTACACGGCTTCAGTTCACTATATCATTTAGGCATTAGGGATAACTCTACCGTCTTCATATATGTTTGATACAAGCTCCGCTTATTTTATCGGTGTCTTCAACAGACAGGTCTGTGACCATTTCTGTTTTCCAGACAGGTCTGTGACCATTTCTGTTTTCCAGCAGCGGGTTCCTGTGAAAAACTTGGTGTCTCTGCACTTTTTGATTTTTACAAATTAAGCATTTACTTGTATAGGCATTTTTCGTGGACTTTGGACTTACAGAAGATACGGAATATCTTTTACTTCCAGGATAGATAGTGAGTACAAGACATTGGTCCTTCTTCTCCTCTATAAAGCAGACTCTGTTGCACAACACTCAGGCTAATTTACGAAACCCAATGGAGAAGGCAATAATACAGTATTCATTAAACCAATCAGAAAGTCAATATATCCAATATGAGGATCAAGGTTCTCAGTCCAGGCTATATTACAGCAGGATTGATCAGCTCTAAGGTCCCACCTCATTATGGCTAAGGTGAAGGATCCACTTTTCACTCAATAACTAATGAATCCACTGAATCGGAGATCTTCAAGTATGAAATTGACGCAGGAGCTTAGTTATTTTGGATCATTAGCATTCATCCTGTAGCCACACTGCATCTCTTTGATAAAATTCTACCACATTCTGCTAGTCAAACTGGATAAGAAGGAAGACCGTGGCACATGAACAGCTTCATAATCTCCTATAAACAACAAATGAAATAATTAATTTGCCAAGAGCAGCTGTAGTTCCCAAAAACCAATGTACCAGTCATTCAATTGAGCTAGGATTTCTAAAACGTGACGGTAAATCATTTACTTCATGCTTTTGTAGAATTCGAAAAGGCCTTCAACATAGTAAGTAGGCCACTTGATGATAGCCCTTGGTGGCTGTGACCTTGCGTATAGGCAGATCACATCTAGTAGTAATTGAACGACTGTATATGGACAATAATGGTAGAGAAAATGAGGAGCTTATGGGCTTTAATATGGTAAGGAGTCACAATATTTACGTATTACCTGAGCTTATTCAGACTTTCTGAAGTCATCAGCTACCACTACATCATCAAGGTAAGTACCTGTAGAGTTAGAATATCACATGTGCACTTCTCCATCTAGTCTTACCTTCACAAATAATGGTCGTCAGTATTGTAGAGTTGCTATACCTGCAGGTAGATATTGTTGACCTTGATACCTTGATGTACAACTCTCTGTTACGGTTAGGAAATTTGTAGATCAAGAGTGCTTGCTGACCCCATCTTCTTTAACTTTCACATCAATAATGTAGAGGATCAAACAGGATCATGCAAGTAATGGGCCAAAAGCACTACCTCAAACAGAATGGGCAACCTGGGTCTTTGAATTATACACTGGTGTGCCAATGGGGAGAAATGACGGAGAAAATCTCCTAGTGGTGCCACAGCATTCTTTAAGATTGGATCAAACTTAGCTTGAAAAATAAAAATAAATGAAAATCACTTTCATACAACTGATCTTTGGTTATCACATAATCTGCATGGCTTTCAAGACATGACTGTGAATGTGTCTCCTCTCACTTTGACTGGAGCTCTGTTCTCTGGGGTTAATATTAGGGAAGACCTGCATTTCTGATAGTGAGGTAAAAAGGAAAATTAATTTGATCCACAAATTCTGTTCATTAATCCTATTTTTTGTATTATTGTCTTTCCTATTTATTGTATTCCATTTTCCAAAGGTGCTGAGAGATGTAAACGTTGACATCTCAATTACTAGCATTACAGGCACATAGGTTTGGGGGCAGCCTCGGTCCCCAAGAACCTGTGACAGAATTAGGGTGCCATGGCCCTAATTTAAGAAAAATATGGGCAACCCACCCCTAATCTTGTAATAAAAGTCATCCTGAGGATTTTTGGGGGCCCCTGTTTAAAAGTCAGCTAGAGAGAAATTTATCTTTGCCAAGGGCACCTTGGAATGTGGAGCCCTGGGCAACCGCCCAGTTTACCCATGCTTTAAAAGATCTCCAGCCATAATAGATGTGCAGAGAGCCCCTTAGTTCCTTGGCCCCTTTGTCAATAAACCTACTGCACGATTGATAGCTACATGCCTTTGCAGCCCTCCCATTGGTTGTGACTTAGCCAATGGCAGTGTTTTGAGTTGGTGGTTTCTTCCTACACACTGCTTTTGACTGAGCCAATGTCAGTGCTATTTGGAGGTTGTGCAGCTCAGCGAACAGTGCTGTTCTTCTGATCTAACTGAGGCTCTGATGCTAATGCATTATTGTTGCTCTCTGCATTCATAGCCCCACCTATAGACAACAGTAGTCCTCACAGTGATGATGAATTCTATGTGATGTATGATATCATGTGTGTGAGGATAAGTGTGCTATGGGGTGCGTACCTGCTGTCTTTTAAAGTGTTGTGTAATAGATGTTCTTAAATGTATTGACATAGAAATATGTACTTTAGTCATCTCTGCAAAATATGACCATGTGCAGGTAGGCATGTATGTATATATGTATATGTTGATACTAGTACAGCGAAAACCTAGTTAAAGAGCAATGAAATACCGGGCCAAAGCATAAGGTGCTGTTTATAATTGCTCAAGAGAAGGCGTAATCAAGGGTAGATTTTCTGTCTGAAGTGCAGGGAATAGTAATCACTTACTAGATTGAAGTCAATAGCTGGAATCGGTGATCCTGGAACGCAATGAGGTGAGTCGGGTTTTTTTGAGTTGAGAGAGAATATCCTTAATGAAGAGATGTTATTACAATCAAGTAACTTTTCATTCTTCATTGTGGGTTTTCTCTGATAACCCCTACCATATATGCACGTATGCGGCCAATAAAAAAACCTTTCTGCATACAAGTTGTACAGTGAAGTATGACCCACCAGAGTATCTGTCCTGGAGTCTGAGTTCAAACAAAAATGATTAGGAAAAGTATGGACTAATCTCCATGTGGCCGCATTGCAAACATTTCAAATTGGGACATTCTTCATCATTGCATGTGTGAGTGATTTACCCTTTGTGGACTTGGCCTTTGACCTACCTCTTAAAGGTCCATTAGCAGTTGGGTAGCAAGTTACAAAATAAGAGACTATAAATCTAACAATAATTTGCTTGACCGAACATCAATCTATACACAGATTTCTATAATTTACTAAAAGCTATACTATCCTTCTGAATAACCTTAGTCTTCTTTATGCAATTACACAAGGATTTCCTCACAAATTACCTTCCCCATTTAAACCATTAGATTGACTATACATTTACTTCCTCATAAAATCAAACCCTTCTCTCAACCCAAATTCTTATCCCAGGTGTGTTCCCAATCCTAAGCCTAAACATTTCCCTAGACCTAAACGTAAGCCTAACCATAAATCACACCATGATCCTATACCTAACTGTAGGAAACTAGTTCATTAAATTCTGAAGGAGAGAGACCACAATCTTGAAATGAGATGTGGCTGAGCTCTCACAAGGTCAAAATAATAACTCCTGGTAGATAAACAGGTTTCTGTGCGAAAAGCCCAAACTTAAGTTTGTTAGCTTTGACCAACCAGCAAGGCCTTCCCCAGAGACAATTGCATGTTGTATGTAATCAGCAACACCAAACAACATTACAGTTAAATAAATATCTCAAATGTTCAACCTCTAATTTAGTTGAAAAGAAATTAATTTAATGAACAAAATGGCACACAAATGATGAAACTCTGATCTGGGAGTCAAAGTTATTTTGGACGTATTATTAAACAGCCCGTTGAGTTTACATTGATTCTCTAAATTGTCCAGTAAGGTGCAGGAGTGCATTCCTTTTTGGCCCTGGAACAAAGCAGTGCACTGAAGGGATTATATTTTAAGATAAAATTGTTTTTAGAAGTGGCTGGATATTGACAAATCTATGTACACACATTTAAGTTAAGGCAGAAGTGAATAGGCTACATACCAGCGCTACTCCAGTTAAAAAAGATATTGTAGGAAGAAGTTCACTCTAAGACAATTTTCTACTTATTAAATTCACATTGAGGATCTGATGATGATAAAGTGGTGTGTGTGTGTGTGTTTCATCTTTCCTCCTCTTGTTATTTGTGAGTACCCTTCAGAGCTGGATCTGGATCCCTATAGCACTCAGGCATTACCAGGATTCAATCGAGGTGATAGAGTCCTTTTACCAATAGCTTCCTGGGGCTGACGTACTGGTGGTTCTGAAAACCAAGCAATCCGTACACGAGAAACAGCATTTACAACGCTGTTTCCACAACGCAAAGCTATTACAATGCGGTTGTTACAACGACCGCGTTGTTAGTACGCAATACCTTTACATCGCAAGCAACGACTTGCTGTAGGGGGCGCAAAGGTATTGGATATAAAATCCAACACCTTCCCTGCTGTTGCACAAACTGGAGTAGGAATAGTAAATAATACTATTCCTAAGCCCAGCGCACCCCCTACAGCAAGTCGTTGTAATGACTTGCGATGTAAAGGTATTGCGTACTAACAACGCGGTCGTTGTAACAACTGCGTTGTAATGGCATGCGATAAAATCGCATGCGTTGTAACATTCTATATTCTCAGTGCACACTTTTAGCGCTTAACCCTTAAGGAGGGCGGACGAGCAGTCCAAGGCTTACAAAGAGAGGTGGTGTGGGGGGGTAGAGACTCAGAACAATTACACTCAATAATGGATTGTTCAGTCATTAATTATACTTAAGATTTAAAATATTTGATTACACTCTCGTTCAACCTATACAAATAGATAATATGGATGAAAGCATAATCACTGTAATGTCATACAGTACTACTTAGTTTCTACAGGACCAACAATGCTCGGGGAATTCTAAACAGATGCAGGCTCACTTGAGGTGCGTGAGCAGCTTCTATGTGTTTCAGTGACCCAGAGGTCAGTCTGTCTCCCATTTTGGTCTGGCTTGACAGCTCATCTTTCACCAGACAATTTTGTGATCATCGCTAGAGAGGTGCTTTGCTCTGCCCACATGTTGGGAGCCAGGAGTATAAGTTTTGATTGGGGAGAAGTTGTGTGCTTCCACTAAAAAAGTGCTTTCCCCCCACGCAGCTGCGATCATTTTGTTATCCAGCTGTCTAGGCTTGAGCTTCCAGGGAACACACACAAGACTTTGGAATGCTAGTACATTTTCATAGATAAAGAGATCATTTATGTTGCTTTTTTCTGGCAGTAGCACAGATGGAAGGAGTGCAGTCATTAACTTACATGGATTTTTAGGTCTAGCTTGACAGTGTAACTGCCACCTGATCTTTTAACTTACACCAGTATTATTGTACAGTTCTTAGCTTTCACCCAACACCATACACCATTCCTTCAAAGCCAGACCTATTGGCTTTGCCAATGCCTGTTTTGAAAGTGGTCACTGGAATATCAGTCCTCAATCCGGGCTTGCGCCAAGTTTCATTCAAAGTGCTCAGCGGTTTCAGTAGCGAGACACCGCCATCAGGATCAGCTGTCAGGCCCTGTGTTAAACCCCACCTACACCAGCAGTCTTGTGGGGAAGGGCAGATGGTTTCTGGATACGCCCGCCAAAACAAATAATCAGGTACAGCTACAGGTTCTAGAAACAAGTAATGAGAGTGTGCGCGAGTCACACTCTGGGATCCCCGCGACACATGGCGGTTTTGGTGCGAGGTTATAAGCAGACTTGCAAGGGCCGGCTGCAGTTAAGCCTTGGTTTACAACTGCAGGATGTGGTTTAGTCTTGCTTCAGTGCAGTGTATGTCTGGCAGGCTACCACCACCTCTGCTGTGAACAGCTTGTCTCTTTTGGCAAATCAAGATGGACTCTACTGGGCCCACCATCAAACAAGATCCCTACAACACTGGCTCAGGCAGACCCCACATCAGTATAATATGCACACCCCACATACAAGCTGTAGTAGCGAAGGAACATCAGTATTACATGCAAACACACCATACAAGCTGTAGAAACTAAGGACCCTGTAACATGGGGCTGAGCAAAACATTATCACAGTGAGGCCATTAGGTCACTCACCATTGGGCAGGCACAGGTAAAAAGGACTGACTCACTGCCACCAATTAAACGCTGCCACCACAGCATGTGTCAACTAATGCAGCGAGCTAACAGTCATAATATTATGGAAGGAGGCCATGTTTTGTGCACCTCTCAGGACCATTGAGGCTCACTCTGTCACAAACTGAGAAGGACTCTCAGCATACAAGCGTGGTTTTCTCGTGCGCTTAGGCTGAAAAAGAGATCAGAAATACACCAGAGATTCGTCTAAGGGTAACTTAAGCAGGGGTGCATGGTAGCGAAAGAATATTTTAGGCTACTTCTACTGCACCACTCAGGCCTCAGAGTAATTTTCCTATTCCCTTTGTCCAGAATAGTTTTTGGAAGAGTCATTATCAGCACAGCCAAAGTGGAAGGTCATACTCAACAAAGACTCATGCAGTGTAGCAATAGACGGAAGTGCAGGTAGGCTCTCAATTTAGCTAATATTTCAAACACCCAGGGTGTTTGTTGTACACAGCTGGAAATTGGTACTCCAATAGGGCAAAATGCTAGTTAGCATTTCCTGTGCTTTACCTGGGAACCTCAACTGTCTTGGATGATGTCTACTATCAGGAATTGAGGCTGTGATGTCCAGTATCGGAGGCTTGCTGTGGTCCTAATGGACTGCTCGGCTGTGGCTGTACCATCTGTCACCTGGGTAACGAACGGAATAAATGGAGGCTGTCAGTTTTCAGTTTCATTCTTAGAGTGAGGCCTAGGTCCCAGGTTTGCATTGAAGGAGTAAGGCATACCTTGAAAGACTTGATTAAGGACAATGGTCCAAACTACAAGATTGACAACCCCTCAATCATTGGGGGGTCACTGTTATACCCTCTTCCAAAAGTAATATTGTCGGTGTCATAGAGCACACTGTTAATGTTCAGTAGTCAATAAAGATATATTTTTAATTCTAAATTTATACATTCTAAAAAAAAGCTGAAGAATATAAACAGTATTGCCGTTTTCAACCACAAGCACTGGGTTGAGTCTGGTGACTACAAAATGTGATTTAATGTATGCCCTGCAATGAACGAGGCTTATTTCAGGCCCTGTGGAGTGACTGAGGAGACAGAACAGCGGGCCCCACCAGTTTGCTGTATCTCATCACCACTACCTTTCACCCTGACTAAGGGCCTTGAAGCAGTGTACTTTTGATCCCATCCTGAGATACTGTAGGAGTGCATCATAATCATGCGTAGTCAGCACTCGGATATATTCTGTGTGATTTATGTTACTAAGAAAAGATGGAGTAGTGCATATTTAAAGTACTCCTTGTGAAAATTAACGAGACATAATTATGTGCAAATAACGTGAATAATAAAGGTGTATGTAATATTTCCATACTAATGTGTCAGGAGAAATTAACATTTAAGATGTGTCTCACTGCTAAGTTGATAAACAGAATGTGTATGTGTGGACTAATGTTTAAACATTTATATATATGTAACAAGAATTATTTCATGCTGGTGCATTTGGAATGTATCTTCGTAATTCTTTGCGATTTCTTCATGCATTTAGAAGCTACATTTATTATGTGTGTAGAAATGTGCACATATTTTGTAACCCTGTGCACTGCTAAATTGACATGAGTGGGCCTCAAGAAACCGTTCAGTTCAAGCTCACGTTTAAGGTCTAACATGTAAATCATTCAAAGTCTAACATGTAATTCATATTTAACTTTCAACGTAGAATGTATTTGATCGTATTTTTGTTTCCACTGCAGGTGTAGACAAGGCCTCATTAGTTAGCATGGAAGGCTTTTATTTTTATTTAATAGCAAGGTATGAGAAGACAAAGTTTGGCAAGGAGAAACACGGTAACAAGCAAAGAGGAGAGTTCTCATGGAGGAGGAGAAGAATGACCAAGAATGAATGAAGTTGCAACTTATCGATGTGGGAAAGGTGGTGCAAGTGTCCAATTTGTGCCGGAATCATGGAAAAGTGCTAGAGAAAGTCATGTGGGATTGTCTGCCTTGAATGCAACTAATACCTTATGCTATGACTTAGGGAGGGACAGGACAGACATTTTAGGACTTCACAGGGAGCAGATCTATGCTTCTGCTTGTGTGGCTTTATGCTACGTGGCCCATGGTTGGAGTGCCTTCTGCTGAAGTCTCTGACAGCTGGCGCTTTTCTAATTTCACCTTTATTCAAAGCTTCTGAGTTTAGGGTTGTCCCTTTAAGGCAGTGTAGGGAGAGAGAGCGTGCTCATGCTTACCTTTGGGAATCATTTGATGCAGTTTAATACTCAATTATTTTTCCTGATTATTTGCATTGTCATTATAGAATTAGTTATCTGCTTTGTGTTATATAGGGTGAATCTCTTAAGGAGATTTGGACTCATTTTGTTCGTTCTGTATTTCTATATGATAATGTTAAGGCTGATCTATATCGATTTGTTTCTAAATTTATGATTAAATCTTACTAATCTCAGATTTAGTTGTTGCTTGGATTATTGTGTGACCAAGCTGGTTACACTGTATTAAGATTCAATTGTGATTGTTTTCGCCTTCTTACCTCTCAAGCTGCTACAAAGACCACCTGGTTGAAGATAAATGTTTAAGTGGGCCCAAGCTCTCTCAGCCTCCAGCTGCGGGTCACTACCTGGGGTGAGGGGCAATTATTCAGTGATAGTGCCCACTCTGCGCATCACTAAATTCTATTATGAAGCCCCATGATTACTCAATCGAAAAGCCTCACTGGCAACAAAAGCAACTTTCAAGCTTGTGATGTAATAATGTTCCATCACCAGTTCAGGACGTCATCTTTAGACCGTTCTCTGCTGATACTGCTCAGCCCTTTTTAAGGTACTCCTGATGAAATCACAAAACAGTACATAGCAAGTACATGAAGCAAAGAGCACACAGTTCATGCAAGCTTTTTTAAACGAAATCCCCAGGAGTTTTCCAACCCTTGTTCCTCCCAACAAGAATGCCCTAATCGCATCAATGGACAGTCTGGAGGCATTATCGCTGAGATAATTGCCCTTTACCCTTTTTTTAAGCTCTCTCCTCCACATCCATGGCTTGGGTGGACACAATCATGAGATGCTATTTGGCAATCATTGGTGCTGTACAATAAAGAACATGCAAACGTCGGTATATTTCTTCCAGGAAGGTTAACATCCTTTAAAACAGTTGCCACTTTGCGGAGCAGCTTTCATCGATAAAGGGTTAATGCTGTTGGCTGAAAGCTCAACCCCTCTCCTGGGAGCGCAGAGCTGCGGGTTTTCATTTTAAGTAACCCTAACACGGCGTGTGATGAAGCGCACCTCGAGTGTGACAGGCAGAGAGTGAGAGACAGGCGAAGAGGGAGGCTGGCCAAGCTGCCCGCAGGCATACTCCTTCTACAGAGGTAAGAGAGAACACTGCCGATGCTACCTTACGACAAGGGATGAGAGAGTTATGTTTCTTGAAAAATGTTAAGAATATAGAGTGGGGGGGTGGGGGGTTGCTGCCTCTATGAGATACTATGTCCCAAAAGATATTTTCTGTTGTAGCCAACAGCGCAGGAGCAAGCTGCACGCGTGTAGCTTGGATGGCATAAAACATTATCCCTAGTAAACTCATGTCTAGGGATGCACGTGAGAAGGCCACTCAGCCACTTAAATGCGCAGTTTAATTAGATTTTTTTTATAGCGGTGAATGCTTTGATGTGTGGTTAAAATGTTGGAAATTATATGTAGCGCCTAATACTGGAGATTTGCTTTGTTTGTAAGCGCTACCAATTTTGGGAGATAGGGCAAGTAAGTCAGAGGGACATAATGTGATCTGCCCAGGATTACACAATTTGGTTAAGTGTGGAAGATGGTATTAAGACTCGCGCTCTGGTTCCATAGGGATGATGTCATGCAGATCTCTGCCTTGGAGGATTAAATGCCACCAAGGCCAGCTCAGCATTTCATCGTTGTCTGGAGTCATCCTGAGCACAAATTCCATTGTGTAATAGTTTTGTTAAAAAAACTGGCAAAACGCCCAGCCAACCAGTAATGATTATAGAGCACTATTAACGCATGTTTATTAATGTAGCCCAAGTGAACTTTTTTTATAGTTTTATGGACTGCTAATCGAGATAGCAGTTGGTTATCAGGTGCCAATAAAATATTAATTTATTGTTTATATAGTCTACACAGCAAACTGAATTGTTCCCCGAAACTTTCATAATAGGTGTTATTACCCAAAGAGTGGTACTCATTTTATTAACTTCATAAGGATGAAAGGTCAAGTTGATTCTGCCTGAATTCCAACTCCCAGTTTGCTGGGGCATGGCTTCTGCACAGCCCACTGAGTTACCTTGGAGTTATTTTACTTAGACATTGCACTGGCTGCATAATTGTGACATTAATGGAAATGTGGATTGTATCCCAGTGTGCCACTGTGCAAGAATGTTTGGTGGTACAGTAGTATAATGCAACCACCCCAGGTACCAATGTTTCATCTTAAGGTCACAGGTTCGAATCCTTCCTCTCATGATAAAATGAGTGCCATTCAAATGGGCAATAACTCACGTGATTTTACATTTTCTGTAGTTTGGTATTAGATGTTTATATTAATTTCATAGCAAAAGCACAACTCTCTTTTACTGACAGTGTTCCCATGCTTTACAAACGAATTAAGGTTTATATACAAATCCTTAAGGGCAATGAATAGGTTTTAACAAAAAATAAATACATTACGCCGGTTCTCTTGCCAGGGGTCCTACGAGTCTAATCCACCATAATGTGTATCCCCTGTTACCCCAACCATCTTCATTCGGTTTGATATAGATTCTCATAAACTTTAGGCAGTCAGTGCTTTTGTTAAAAAATAAGGGTATGGGCTTAAAGCTTTTCCCAGCAGCCCGCTACCAGCGTTGCTGAAATATTAAGGCTGCCTCCATTTGATTCCACCTCATGCCCCTTTTGTCCACCACCCTACACTTCCTGTTTTCCTTTGTCATTGTCTGTCCCATCTTTCTCTTCTGCGTTCTTACTTTCTTTTCCACCTTTCTCTCTCTTGCTCTGTGTTTGATGATGAAAAATAAGATCAGGACCCCAAAAATGAATACTGGTACCCAGCACCTGTGCAAATTAAGCACGGTAGGCAGAGCTGGACTGGCCGTACAGGATAACCAACAGTGAGTGTGAAGGGTCGGTTGAGGTGGATGGAAGACTGCCAATTGCCTTAAGTGCTGTATGGGTTGAGGGATCCTCCCATATCCAGCCCCGAAAGCAGCCCTCAGGGACCATCAAAGTTTCTTGTAGCTACAGTTGATGTATAATTTCTGCTGTTGAGAAACAATGATCCTGTGTGTTGTAGCAGACACTAGCATATTCGGCTATTTCATGAGACCTTCTTCTGAAATGCATGTCTTGTTTATCTGCTCTGTTGAGAAATATAGTTGTAAAGTTTAACTGTAACTTTTTTATGATTTTTAAAAAACATTTTCTGGTCTGATGCTAGGTTTAAATACATTTTTATTAACCATGTGGTACCTAGTTCAAGCATCCATTCGGTATCACAAGTAAGTACAGCCATCTTTATAATGAACAACAGTTAATCCCCGAATAACTCTCCCCTCACTCCCCTAAGCCGTCTGCTCATCTCCGCCCGCCCTCCCAGTCCTGTTGCAAAGGTGCGTTGCTGTATCTCCCATGCATTAAATCCCTTAAGGTTCATCATCGTCCGCAACCGGGCTCCGCGAAGTTCTATGGCGCTGGTAGATTTTGGTATAATAGCGTTTGAATTTGGAAGGAGTGGGGAGTTTCAGTGCTCTGAGACATTTCAGGCACAACAATTTCCTATAACCTCTGCTGAAGTAGTCTCGAGAGACGCCCCCATTGTTTTGTCAAGGCCTTCTCCTACCCTTGTGCCAGTCTAGACAGCTTCTCCATGGTGAGAATCCACCACAGTTTTTAGAGACATTTGTGTTCAGATGGTAGGGTTTTGTTGTCCCCTTAGGCTCAAGATGGTTCGTTAAGCCGCCAACAGGAGGTGGGATATCAATTAACCTAATGAACCATGGAACGGGAAAAATGTAATTAATTGGGCGACCCAACAGGATCACTATGGCGCATCTAGCTAGGTCTGACCCCGTGACACTGGGGTGATGTTAAAGAGAAGAGTTCGGAAATGTAACTGTATATTTTTTTTATCATATAAAAAAAAAAAATTCTTGCGAAAAAGTTGCTTACACCGACCTGGAAGTCAAACCAGCAAGCTTGCTTTTTTCTCAGTGTGGTCAGAGTCCAGTATTAGAACATTTTACGTAGGCCTCAGTTTAAGATATTTCAGGAGTCCAGTCAGAGTCGTGTTCCACCACTACTAACTAAAGATAATCAGACATTTGTATAACGTCAGAGATTTTCAATATTTGGTGGAAAATACATCTAACCAGAAAAGAGGTCTGAGAATGATGACATTTGCGATCCTACAGAAATGTGTCTTTAAAAAACACACAGAAAGGCTCATTGCTGGACATGCAATTAATTTACCCTGGAATCCCATCTGATGGAGGTTCGGGTGTATCCCCAAGGTGGAGTCATAAAGAACTGTTCAATCGCAGTCAGCCTCTGCATTATTTTTACCAAATCTAACCCGAACAAATTGGCAATATGAAAAATGTGATAGTGAACATAATCAGTCCTTCTTAATTAGTCACAAAGAGATTCAATTTTAATGTTGGGGTTTAATAAACCTGGTGCAGTGGTCTATGTTGCATGGTATAATGCCAGACAGATAACTTAGGGGCCAATGCACATGCTCAATCAATCAATCAGGATTTATAAAGCGCAGCTTATCACCTGATAGGGTGTCCAGGCGCTTGAGTGATGTGTGACTAATCTCTGGTCATAGGTTTGAATCATTAAATAGCTCAGAGGGTTCATTTGTCTATCGCCGAGAAATAGTTCAGTGGGTTAATGCCTTTGCTGTAGAGATGCCTATCTTTCCTGCAAGTCACAATTTATAGTCATGTAAAATAGCTCAGTGGTTTATGCTCCCACTGCAAACTTCTACATGTAACTTGAAAAGGCGTAATTCTCAATACTTGGAGGTTTTAACTCAATAGTTCGTTATTTAAGGTTGATTAAAGGTATTTGGTTGGGAAGTAATACATACTTATTTTAAAGTATTATTCCAACACACACATTCTTTTATATACATAGATCTGGAGTTAAGAACGCTTTTAGATATCATGTTTTTCCTTGAAAACTTGTGAAGTGACACCCAAGTGAACATTGTTACTGAATCAAGAAGAAAGCTTCCGGCTGTGCTGCTCCACTTGAACTCCCACCCGGTGACGTCACACAAACTGATGGGCCCCTTTGAAGAATGTGATGAGGGGTCCCAGAGTCTCCCATACCTCACAGATATTCACTGGTCGTGTTCTGAATGGAGGACCCCTTCTGTCAGGACAATCAAACTCGGACTCATGCAATTCATGGTTGCCCCAGAAGTGAGCCGTTTAGTACTGGCTGCTCCCCTCTCTTCACCCCCAGATTACAGCTTACATCACAAAGAGAAATGGAATTGGTTGAACCTCTTCAATGAGTTCTGGAGTCAGCACATATCTGTTTCAGTTTCAGTTTATATCAGCCCATATCATAGGGCCTCATTCAGTTAGACTGAGTGGGACCAGCCCAGGCCCTGGTCAGGCTCAGACATAGCTGCCGGAACCAGAATCCAGCTCGAGCTCTAAATAGCATTGAAACAGGGTTCATTGTACTGATGGGCTCTAGAGAACGGTAAACAGCCTTTACAACGAGGTTTTTACCACGTTTTACCTTTACCAAGCATTTTAATCATGCATGTTTTAGAACGCATACACTTTTACAACGATTGCCTTCACAACGCATTTGATGCAAGTTCCAGGGGTGTGGAGGTCTCCCCCCACAAATACATTGCTTATATATATAAATATGTATGGGAGAGGAGTTGGCCTAACGGCTAGGGCGATCGATCTCCAATCTGGGGAACTGGGTTTGAGTCTCGGCAATGACGCTGAACATCCTGTGAATCTGGGCAAATCACTTAATCTCCCCGTGCCTAACAAAAATGAATGTGTCCTCATGTAATGCAACTGGTGCTATGTAAAGCGCTCTGATACCCGATTCGGGTCAAGTTCGCGCTATATAAAACTCTGTATAAAAAAAAATTAAAAAAAAAAAAATGTATATATATAAACAATGTGTGGTAAAGGCATACGTGGTAAAAGCATATGCTTTCCAAACCAACGAGGGCTAAAAAATGCGTGGGAAAGGTATTTCCCTGCGTTGTTCCGACATACAACCCTACAGAATGTGGTGATTATCATGGGAACATTGTTAGTAATAAGTAGGGCAGTTTGAGGACAATCTTGCATTTTAAATTAGCAACGCTAAAAACCTGTCATTGTCAAGACTGTTGAGCACGTGGTATATAAAAAGCTATTCTTGATCCAAATAAAATTAATTACCTGTAGATGCACTAAATCAAATGTTTCAATCAACGGAGGAGTTCTGTGACATCCACTGCTGTGTGATGTCACAAGGTCATTGATAAACCTTTAAGGTCCTATTAAAAAAACATTTATCCTGCATAATATATACAGGCCTCTCTCTCTCTGATGTCAGAACGTTAATGATATTAGTTTTCGTCAGCTGTAAAAGTATTACTGTAAAGTGACGGGTGGATGGAAGGCTAAAGGTGAATGCAGCCGTGGTCTCCATCAGTATAAAACCTCTGGTTCCAAACGAGACATGAAAGGCTTTATTCTAGTCAGTCACAGAATGAGCCTCAAGTGACTCATCCAGAGGTATTTTAAGGATTTTGGGGGCTCAGAGCAAGAAAAAGTATGGAGGCAGCTCTATTTGAAACAACTTTGCAATTTATTACCCATTTTTTGCTAATTTGAGCCCTATGTTGCCTAAAAATATTGATATATACCTTAAAGTTTAAGATACAAAAATACACAGAAGAAAACTAGACAGAAAGTTCACTTTGCCGGGAGTCTCTTGGAAGGTGGGGCCCTGGGCAATTGCCGACTTTGCCCATGCCTCTCTGCACTGATACAGTTACTGACAGGCCCTCCCACCAGGCCCGGTTCTAGGGGGTGGGTCGGGTGGGCCAGGCCCACCCAAACATGAGCCTTGGCCCTCACAGTGAATCTGCCAACGATGCACAACGATAATAAAAAAATTACTGATAACTCTGGTGATTTATGATCCTGCTGGAGAGCAATCATTTTGTCTGTTGTAAGTTTTTAAATGCAGATAAACTGAATTGCATGTGGATAGCTCAGTGGGTTACTGCCTTTGTCACAGAGACTCTGCACGTTCCCCCTTCTTCCTACCTCCTGAACAATCAACACGAAGAGGCCGTTTACGTTGTAAATGGGGTTCAAAGTGGGGAGATTTGCATATCAAAAGAAAGTCGAGGCTTGTGTGAAACCACACAACGCAGTGGACTTAATAGGATACAAAGCGAGGCAGTACAGCCCATCGTGTCAATGCGCCTGCTGCTGCTGTGTACAACATTCAGCTTAGACGGACATTCTTACTGGGCCAGCTTTGCCTTTCATCCCTCTGAGTTTGAAATAGGCACTGTGAATTCAGGGTGATATGTACCCACAGATGACCTAGTCCTGTATGGCCGTCCCTTGAGAATGAGTTATAATGTGAAACAATATCGTGGCGCTCGCCTAAATCCTTCTAGACAGCAGTCTCCATTCAAACCAACATCCTTCAAAAGGGGCATTTTAATTTAAAATAAACGCAAGATTTACTGCACCACTGTCCCCTACAGGTACAAACAAACATACAAAAATATACATAAAAACCAATAACTTTTGACTTTTTACAAAGTCTTGCAATTGATAACGCATATTAAAAACATCGATTTGTGTTTTTTACACAGGTACTTTCAGTCCAGAAGTCTATCTACTCGGTGCTTTTCATTGGCATGCTGCACCTATAACTTTACACCCAACAAGCCCTTCACAACCAATGGCAGGCCGGAACACTGATGTGAACATGCGGGGAAGACATACGTTAGGGGCAGTCATGTTCATTCATTGCATGGCCTATGTGCTGGAAGCCTGCACAGCGGGCGTGTCTTTTTAAGTGCTTGCTGGGAACGGGTGGCGGACAGGGTCTGTCTGAAGGACAGCCAGAGGGTTCACACTGCAGAAAGGCTTGATTTCTTTTATATGGTGCGCATGTAGTCCGAGTTGACGTCAGAGCCCTTTAATAAAAGGCACAATAGACACGGCACCTTATGTACATTCAGAGCCGAAACAACTAAATCACGATGCCTCATCAGAAGTAGTAAGTGCTATATAAATAAATTGCCATTCACACGTGTCCTCATTACAGAAGTGCTCTCTCGATGAACGAAGGTTGTAAGTGAAGAATTTGAAGACCCGCAGGTCGAGGGAGTGTCATGGCCAGAAGAGGCGCGAGATTTAAAACAAGCATTTGCAATGCAATAGGTCTTGCATTTGCTAGAGTTTGAGCTATTAGCATTGTAAATGACAATGCCTTTTATTTATGTGTTGGTTTTTAAAACAAAAATAAAAGGCATTGTCATTTACAATGCCGATAGCTTAAACTCTTGCAAATGCGAGACCTATTACATTGCAAATGCGTGTTTATTTAATTAGCAATCGGGTCATTAGGGCAACTGTGGAACATACTTTAAAGTGCGTGCTAATTATATGTACTGCTATATTCAATGTTTCATGTTTGGAGGTGATTTTACTAATGTTTTTTTACCAGGAATATTGAAAGTGGAACCGGATGGTGGCTGGTATGGGCTGGGGACCAAGGTCAGCTGTGAGATAAGGTGCACTGGAAAGGGGTGGTAGAAAGGTGGATAATCAAGCCTATAAGGGAGTGTGCTGCAGAGTCCGGGGTCAGGTGGAGGTAGTAATGAAGAGGGATTCTCCCTGAAGGCTCGCACAGAGGGAGCCCGAGAAGTGTCACTTGCCTGATACTCCCACCTCAGAAACCTCCTCTTACCATAAAAGGGACATTACATGGAAAAAACACTTTTTGAGAGTGATAACATTTAGGAAGAGATTTTGAAAAGAGTGTGTTTTACTGGGCCTTGTAAGACTAAGAAGAGATAAAGGACGGCCCAGAAGCAGGCCTGGCTAGACATATAAGCGACAAATCGGGCCCGCAGTGGCCCACCCAAATGCACCCTTGGCCCACCCAAATAAAAATTCCTGGAGCCGGGCCTGCCTCCCACACACATGGAACATCGACTTTCGCATTAAAGACCCTTCCATCCTCCATCCCCCGAACCTCCTTAGACTTTAATACCCAGAGAGAGGAACGTTCGTAGGGTTGAGGAAGAAGGACCAACGCGGATCCCCCAGAGGGCTTGTGACATGCGCAGACAGGCACAACGTTGAAACCACCGTCCACAAAGAGGCGCGCGCACGGAATCCCAGTCATTAAAGAATTTGCTAGAGAACACGTGAGTAGATCACCGTGCGCAATAGGTGAATGGGGACAGCACTTACACTCTTTCACTTCCCCCCTGTGTCCAAAAGTGTAATACATGCTGGCACATCACCCCCCCCCCCTTGACCCCATGCCCTAAGGCCCTCACCCGCCACAGCAAAGGCATGTCTTCTTAAACGTCCATTGTCAGTGAAGGCGAGCAGTGTAGGGCACACAGCCCACACATGATCACACTCAAAGTCGATGAAATAAAGTTGCATTCAAAACAGGCAATCCGGTGGGTCATATAGAGCACCCTAATGAAGAAGCAAAGAAATCTGCTACAAAACCGTGCCCCTGAAACACAAAGCATAACTTGGGCTAGTTAAAGTGGTCTTATTTGCTAAGCAATTGGAATAATGCGGCACAGGATGGCCAAATGATGCGGCAGCATTGACTAAACAATGAAGCAAGAAAAAGCAAATTATATGGTGTAGCGTTTCAATTCCTTAATACCAGTTTAACACCGAAATGCAGCAATAAGCATGTTTTGCCACGTTTTTATTAACTTCTCATCCATTTGAGTTAAAAATATTTTTGGAGTTTAAAACCTGCAGATTATGCAGCAGATGATGGATTTTGTGTCAAATCCGGAAAACCCATAATTATATGGAAAACGCCTCAACCACAAAACCGCATAATCCCAGTGGCCCTTCTTATAAAGTAGTTCTCTGGAGAGTGCTATTCACAGCTACATGAATGCAGCAAGTTGGGATCTGGAGAGGGTTGGTTGAGAATGGGGCAAAGCAATCATCGCTAGGTTGATGGGAAGGAAGTGGCTGCCAGCTTGGCTTAGTGCCTCCTGTCACACTAGATGACAGCCAGGGAGGCCAGGAGTACATTCTGATTATCAGCTGTTGGAGGGATGGCGAAGAGACATCCACAGGAGAGTTTCCTTCTCACACGATCTGTGGTGTGGGGCCGTTTGAGGGAAGAAGGAATGGAGCACTGTCAAGCCGAGCCACTCTAGTATTAACTACAAGTGCATCTCTGCTCCAGTGGCGTAACATAGGCCTCTGCAGCCCCCGTGGTGCGGGGGGCCTGAGCTCCAGGGGCCCCCTCTCAGCAGAGTACCCTGGCATGAGACCTCTTGACTGAGTCTGGCGGGGGAGCAGCCGCGGCCGCTGCAGGTAAGAACGGTGGGGTCGGGTGGGGGGGATTTCGAGAGACGACCACGAGGGAAAATTAATTATTTATTTAATTTTTCCTCGTGGTCGTCTCTCGAAATCCCCCCCACCCGGCCCTTACGCCCCAACGCAATTACCTGCATCGGCCGCGGCCCTGTACTTTGCAGGGGGGCCTCTCAAGTTTCCTTACAGCACTGCTCTGCTCTCTAAATGAGAGAAAGCTAAGGGTCCCCAGGAATCAGCATTTAAGGTACACAACACAAAGTGGACATCACTTAAGCGTCCTTGACTTTCTGACTGGATTTCTATATTATTTATATATGGTTTGAGACGGTAAGTCTGGTCGCAAACCACTGGTAAGTTTTTGACCCTAAAGATGCGCTGGTAACCCATCTGCATCCCTTTGGAAGCCTGTCCCTTTGTGATTGTTGAAAAAAATTCTAGGGAGAGTAGGCAGACGTGCAGGGAACAATTGTCAACTCTCAGTGAAAATGTTGAAAAAGAAAAATGGGGTGCATTTCAATTATTTTTCTTCATTTAGACACAATCGCAGGCATGGTAGTTGGCTGGCACTTGTGGGCTACCATCTCTGTGATTTCATCCAATCAGAGTGAGTAGCAATTTGGTACCTACTTCATGAATATTAATGCAATGGTTGGAAGTGCAACACAATTCAACATTTTCTGAACTACAAAGGTTGGTCTGAAAACTTCTGCACTGGTCTCAAAATATTGGTCACAAATTTTCCACCAGTTCTTGCAAGTAGTGTAATAATGCATCTGGCTGTAAATTTGCTGAATGGATTCAAACCCCTACTGCTCCAACTGACTAAACGTAGAAGCAGGCTAATTCCAGCATTAAGAGCTCTTTCAAAGCTTGACATATATCTATGAATTACTTACAATCTTATACCAGTATAAATTGTGGTGTTTATTAAAATTCCAGAGGTATTGCAACCGTGGTAATACCAGAAAAGGTACAGAACAAAAGATGTTGTGAATAGCAATACTGTCTTCACAACTTGTATTTAACAGCGTGAACAGATTTTTGAAACTGGGGGCATATGTACAAGCTCCTATCGCCACCACAACGTCACTTTTACCGACGTTGTGGTGGCGATAGGGGCTTAGTCTTATTTACAAGGCAGCGTTAAGCCACTTAACGCGGCTTAACGCTGCCTTGTAAATAAGGCCCCCTTTCACGCTATGTTAGCGTGAAAGGGGTGGGCAGTGGTTGTTGCTGTGGGCGTTCCACCGCAACACCCATTGATTTTGACGCTGCCCCCTATGTACAAGGGCAGCGTACATAGGAGGCAGCACCAAAATTAAGATCAGGGAAAACCTGGTCTTAAGTTGTCGAAAAGAGGAGAAATGCATTATTTCTCGCCGTTTTTGCTTTTACCATGTGTGCTGCCTTGTGCAGCACACATGGAAAAAGCAAAATGCCATGGTTTGTTTATGTACAGGAAGATCCCCCTTCCTGTACATAAACAATCTTTAAAAAATGCCAATTTGTGACTTTCATGTGTGCTGCATTAGGCAGCACACATAGAAGTGACAAAATGGCATTTCAGGATTGTTTATGTGCAGGAAGGGACACCTTCCTACACATAAACAATCCTCCCTGCACGCAGACACCCTTGCACTATGGTGCAAGGGTGCCTGCGTTGGCGCTACACTGCTAAGTGTAGCGCCATTGCAGGGGGAAACGCAAGGCTGCACCATATCCTTGTAAATATGGTGCAGCCTTGCGTTTCAGAAGTGGCGGAGTGAGGCGTTAAGCCATGACGGCTAACTCCTCACTCCGCCACTTCTTTATACATATGGCCCTGAGAGTTTCCTCCAAAGAGACTCAGTCAATATGCTAAGAAGATGTAAATACAAGTTGGAGGCCTCTTTTCAAGCAATGAACCACAAATTGGAATTTGTCCTCTGGAGAGGCACAGTCAATGCAAAAAGTAGGTGTGTGTTTAAGATGAGACTTTTTCAAAAGAGACAGCCAACACGTATTTCGTCAAACGCGACTTTTTTAAGGCTTGAATTCTTCGTGGCACAAGTCAAGACGAGAGGAGTTTGAGTATGTAAATAAATATAGTGTAATAAATATTAGCATACTGGGGAAAATTCTGTCCCCGTGCGGTGTGTAATGCCTTCATGGAAGTAAAAGAGGGTGGCGGCGGACCTGAAGTCACAAGGTCATCCGTGTTGGTTCTGGGCAAATAGTAAAAGAACATTTTGTTTAATATATCATTATGATTTTTCGTTATTGTCTTTATTATCTCTAATGTGGTGGTTATTTTTGACTGAATTTGGCCTTTAAAACGACGTGTCATTCCGCATGATATCTCTGGACTGCTTTCGTGCATGAACTCATTACAGTCCAATTTCCTCAAAACGAAAACAGGCCCACAGCTCCAGTGAGCTGTATGTCTGTTTCGAACACAATCAGCTTGTTTTAACGTCAAACCCCTGGCCTAGGGCTTTAAGTGGGATGGAAAAACTGGGGGGTCTTTCATAGGGGCGTGGCCGCTGTAATTAAGGGCGTGGCTTAAAACACTTACGCTAAAAATCTGTGCTTACCATAGTGCGCCGCCCGACTGGTATTTTGCTGCTTCTGTCCATTCATCCATATATATGACACAACAAGTAACATTATACCTACAACAAGCCAGGGCTATTGGCTTTGTCAATGGTTGTTAGTTGCATATGATAAATAAGCAACAACTATGGCTTCGTTGTATATAATATTGCAAATGCTACTCCCTCTTGTGGGCGAGGTTGTGATGTAAGGCTAGAGCAACCGACCTTCGAGCTGAGAAAACAGGTTCGAGTCTGACGTCCTGTGATTCAAAAAACGAATACGCCCTTGTGTAATGTAACTGGTGTTCATGTAAAGCGCTCCAAGTCTGCCCTATATAAAACTGAAAAACGAGTCTCTTTCAAGTTACATCAAAGGCAGTGACGGGTTGTACTATTGCAAAGTTAAGGTAATTTTTTCCACCCTGAGAGTAAAAATAAAGGGGCTTATTTACAAGCCCTTTGCGCCTCCGCTGTGTCACTTTTAACATGGGGGAAAGTGGCGCACCCGTTGCGTAAGGGGCTTGTAAATAAGCCCCAGAGAGCCCAATAGGGACCCGTCTCAGCACCTGCTATTAAAAACTGCCGGTGCTCAGGCAGGACCCAGCCCACTTAAAGCCCTGCCCTGGTCTGTGTGCATGTTTTGCACAAAGTCCGGCTGTCCATATGCTCATGCACTAATCTGGTAAAGGTAGGTGTTACTGCATGAGCCACAGAAAGCAGAGCTCAGATACACACAGCTCTTATTGTTGCTCCGTGCTTCTAGGTTGTGTGGGTTGCACTAACTCGGAAGGTTGACGAGATTCCGAATTAACGTACAGCTGTACGCAACGGAATTAAGTTAAGAAACAGATGCAAATGTCCATTCTGCGCCTGCGCACATGTTCATGATATTTCTCAAGATGCACAGCGCCGGTCTGCGCAGAGACTCACACTGAACTGTACAAGAGCCCCTTAGTCACGTTAATTTGCAAGAGCATGTCTTCAGTGTATAAGACATAAATAATTAAAGAAATGCAACCAGTCCCCAACCACACTTATGTTTTTACTAGCCACACTCCACCGCAAATCAGTGACTTTCAGGCCTTCCATATAGTGGAATCAACTTGATGGTATGGGATGCTGAATTAGGATATGCTGCGGGACCCTACAAGAGATGAGTGGAAATGTGGTATACAGATCCACATTCCACGACATAATATATTGTAACATAATATAACTAACATGACATATCACATAACGAATAACAAAACACGACATAACTCAATCCATCGTAACCAAACAATAAGCTGGCTCGGTGCTGAAACTGGCCTTCAGTTCTTTCAATCAGCATTTCCGAAGCATAAGCACTGTAGAAATAGTGTCTAATGGAACACGGCTGCAATATGGGAAGGTGGTAGATTGTCTTTTGATAAATTAGCCTATGCCGAGGTAGTGTTCCCTGTGGATGTGGATGGTCAGCAGTAGTGTCTATGAGGATATGTTCAGCCCTTGAAGAAGGATCTAACAAATCTATAGGTAAAATTGGAAAAAGAGTTTAACATGCATGCGACTATAGAATGGGCCCGGAGGACTGACCAGTTCTGAAGTTAAACAAAGACACATTTTTATTTGCACAGAAGGGTACACATATATTCATGATATAAAGAAATAAGATTTAAAAATTGTGACAATTAATCCTTTCTGTCCTCTTTTGAAATGACATTCATGAGTGGCTTTATCTGCAAGTGATTATATTAACCTGTCTTAGGCAAGGAGCTGTAGTTGAAATCCTGATGAGATGCACGAACATGCAGGGTAGCTATAAAGTAGCAAAGAACAAGGGGGTAATTTAGATTTTAGCGTAAACCGGGCGTCTCTCTCAAGTTTGGAAACCGCTGACTTTTGACAGAAGCTACTGCATAGTGTTATTGAAGACTGCGGTCTAGTTCTTCAACAACCATATCGTCTACCCCATCCATGAACTTCAGAAGCTGTCGGGGGTTGGGGGTTCACCTGATAGTTACCTAATAACGGGTTTCACTGATGTTCGCTTGTACTCTTCATGTTTGCGTTCCTTTAAGAAGCCGGTAGTCCCAAGAGTTTCAAGAAGGATTGAAAATCTCTCTGAACAGCCTTATTCCCAAGTTTGTCTTGAAAAGACATTTTAGGAATGTTTCTGAGGACTGGGCACAGATAGTTTCAGAGCTGCACGCCAAAGGAGAATTTTCTCCATGTTTCTTGCACTTGAATCTGTCTTGTATAGTTGTGTTTGCCTGCTTGATCTTAGGGTGGCTGGGAGTAAAATGTGGGAATAATGCCTGAACATATTTGGGACCAAGACCTCCCCTTGGTTTAAAGGTGCCATACAGAAGTTTGAATTACATTCTCTGCATCACCAGAAGCCATTGAAGGCTTTTATGTCTCAATATTCTTTTATAGGTTTCACACAACAAATAGTACAACAATAAGATGAGTATTACCTCTTGGTCAGTTACTGATAGAGTGCACCTCTACTACCTCCAAAGTCCCCACCTATGCCATCTTCTCGCCATCCTCTATTAGATAGTAATGGTTGTACTCTACTCCGTAGAGTAATTCCCTTTTCATCACCTCAAGACCTTTTGTATTGTGAGGGTTGGTTAACATCCCAGATGGGGACCTCTTTAATATTCGGGTCGATTCCTAATTATCTTGTGCAGCTCAACCCCTGGAAGTCTCTAGCAAAATAACCCATCACTAGACTCACCTGCTTTGCATGTAGGACTTTGTACTATCTAAGGATGGGTATTAGCTGGTTCGCCTTTATCAAGGTACATCTTTCCATTGCCATTAGGTTCCTGTTCCCGTGCATTGTCTCCTGTGGTTGCAGTGCCCAGTGCCATGCATGTGTCTACCTAAAGCATTTTGCTTCTGGCAGCCTATATTCTTCTTTGAGGTATTCAAATATTTTCAATTTCTCTTAAAAAAAACATAGTCCCAATCTGAAATAATCTGAATCCTTCCATGTTTTGAATGGTTCCTCTTCATCCTGGGTGTAAAGTCTGAGGCCTAGATTAACTAAAGCTTTGCAGCAACGCAAAGCGGCACATAGTTTTGCAACGCTATTTATTAGTTAGCAAAAAGGTGTTTTGGGGGTGAAAATGTGCCTTTTTCTTAGTACAACCCCCCACTTTCCATTGCTTTGCATCACAGGGACGTTACTGGAGCAGATCAGCACAAACACCTATTGGTTTTGATGCAAAGTCCAATCAACTAATATAAACAGAATGGGCTTTGTGTCAAAAACGAACTTGTTAGAAATGTAACTGAGAAACTGTTGGAGGCAGCAAAGCGAAGTGAACTTCTCCCTCCTTTGTCATGGCTCTGTCACTTCAGTGAGGAACCTTGGTTTCAAGCTGAATTCTTCCTTAACTTTGGCATCCAAATTCAGGCAGTATATGTACCCTATTTTCAGGATTCTGGGTAAAACTTGTCCTTGCCTTTATCAAGGGTTGACAGAAAGCAGATACAATCACTTCTTGATTGTATAGTTGACTATGGCAATTCCCTGTATTTAGGATGTGGGGATATCAGCTGCATCAGCTACTGCCTGTGCAGAACATAGCAGTGACGAGAGTAGTGGGTGCTGTACATAAGCATGGTAAATATTTCAGCCTGTAATGGCCTCCTGTTAGGCAGAGGTTTTGCATAACCTTTGAGGTTTCAAAAGACCATATATAGAACAGCACCAGTTATCTACCAGGAAAAATGGAGTCGTTACAGGACAGAGACCACTTTCACTAGCCAAAAAAGGGTAGTCGGTGCTTTTCGGTGTTAGCTCCATCTTCACCCGAAAGCCCACCTGGGGAACTTCAAAAGGACTGGAAAAGTTTTTGTTTCAGGAAGAGGCTAAGCAACATATCAGTCAGAACCTGATGGTAAGAGCCTCAGCACAGTTAAATCTCTAAGTGAGTGTGTGCTGTTATATGGGAGGATGGGTGGGTGAATGGCTGGACGCACCGATGAATGGAAGCATGGCAGGACGGACTGGCCAATGGACCTCTGGACAGATGGATGGATCGATGGATAGCCATCCTAGAATTTCTCCATTATTCAGGGAAATCACCAGTTTTCCACAGAGGTACCTACCAATGTAAATGTTTCTAGGACGCGTTGTTACTGGAAGGTCAAAACAGACTCCTGGAGTTTCTGCATCTGCTAGTGTGGGGTGATCAGTGAAACAAAAGCCCTGGATGTCAAAGGCACCCTGCTCAAGGCTTGACTGTCCACACAAAGAAACAACAGTTAGGCTGGGAATAGTGTGCTGCAATTAGAGCAGGATTGACTGATGGAACCTAAGGTTATCCATTCTAAAACCAGCTCTGAAACATCACTATTTCTTATAGGCACATACATGATTTGCTACTATGGAAAAATGATGCTCCTAGGGGCTATTCCAAACCAGATATAATCGTATATATGAGGGCATTCATAGACATAATTTAGGGGTTGCTAGGGGTCATTGCTATGACTGCCTTTGCGACCCCTAGTGTTAGAACTGGCAAAATCAGTGCCAAGAACAAAAGGGTGGATCCCCGCTATCAGCATCAGGCTCCAACCTCTTTGTTTTCTGCTCATTTCTTATCACACTAATAGTGAATAATAATCTATCATTCATTATTAGAACAATAAAAAGTGGAGCAACACGATCTGGAATGGGACCTTCACTGGTATCTTAGGTAAGAAAAATAATATGATTTGAAATGTATATTGTGTTTGAGCATGCGCGTGAGAATGAGTTTGTGTCAGAGAGTGTGTGTATGTGTGCGCATGTATGTTTGTATGTAGGATTGTGGTTGTATGAGTGAAAGTGAGTGAGAAAGTCAGATTACTAGTGAGTGAGAGAGTGCACCTCAGTGAGTGCAAGAGACTGATTGAAAATAAATGACTGCAAGTGAATGCGAATGACTGAGTGAGAGTGAGTGCGAGTAAATGAGAATGAATGTGAGTAAGCGAGTGTGAGAAAGAGTGAAAATGTGTTGTTATGCTTGCAAGTCTGCTTTTAGAACTGGCATGCTTCTTTGCTTGTAGAGGCACCCATGACAAAATACAGTAGAGGTAAATCTTGGCTAGGGGTCCCTGTGTAAAATTGCTGGCAGTGGCATGCTGGAGGAAATTCTTGGCATAGGTGGCACCTGTGGCAACATGCTGACCCTGGTACATTGGAGGAAATTCTTGAAATAAAGGATGACAATCTTGGCAAAATGCTGTCCCTTATGCTTCTGATATAAGGGTCACCCTTAGTGCATGGATGGTAACAATGGCAAAAGTCTGGCACTGGCATATGTATAAATTATTTGGGCAAACGGGGCACGTGTGACAAAATGCTGGCCCTAGCAATGGAGGAAATTTTTTTTACATATAGGAGCACTCATAAGACATTTTAAAAACAAAATGGGGTGAACTCATGAGGAATGTAAAGTTACATTGGTTTGGAACACCAAGAAAGGATTTGAATATTTAATTGATTGTCTTTTCAGTGCCTATCGGTTTTTAACAAATTTATGAGAAACGTGTGCTTTAAAATGCACTATTGTACTATTGCAGATGTCAGATTCACTTGGTACGCGCACGCACTACAATTCAGATAAATGTTCCCTTTGTTTATCATATTGTTACTTTAATAAAGATGATATCTAAAAAATACATGTATCTGTTTTGTTTTGTTATATTAATCGTGCAGTTATTATGGAACTTCAGCGATATCAATTATTGGGATGTCATCAGGGTTAAGGTCTTTACCAGAAAAGCACTGATGGGCTCTTGCTTTGTCGGTTTCTGGATTTCAGTTACAGGGTTGAGGTTGACCTACCTGTCTCTCTGGCAGCAAAGACCTTTTAAAAAAAATAGTAATGTAAGATATTTCCTATTTTTAGAGCAGATAATGACTTTATCCTTGTTTATTCAACTTCATTTTAATCATCTATATTAAAATTACCAGTGCAATCCTTCTGCATTTATCTGCTGTCCAAAAGACACAGCTTATTTGTGCAATAGAGGTGCAATTTACAAACAATTATTGGCAACGCCAACCAGTCTGGTTTTAAGGGGCTAACAAAAGCAGGGTAAGTACATTAAACCCAGGGTAAGAAACAGAAATCTCTCTGTATTGAAGGCTCCCTTGCCTTCATTTCAGTCCTTTTTTTTCGAATGTTAGATCAATGTCAGGTGGCAAAGAATCCTTCATTATAGTCCTTGTTAGACCTGGCACCATTGGCGTGGGTCTCCCTTCCATTTTTTGCTGTTGCCTCTTATGTTTCTGCTGGTTTTAGATGCTTTTGGGCACTGTGCTACTGCTGCTCAGTGCCACAGTGCAAGTGCTCCCTATGGTAAATTGATGTATGGATTAGTGACTCCATGATTGGCTTGTTTGGCTTACTGTCAGACCCTAGTACAGTGCACTGCGTGTGCCCAGGGCTTGTAAATCAAATGCTGCTGGTGGGCTTGCAGCACTGGTTGTGCCACCCACCGGAGCAGCTTGTAAAGTGTGTCTCAGGCCTGCCATTGCAGAACCTGTGGGCAGTCTGGTACTGCCATGTTGACTGGGCAAGTGTACCCACTTGCCAGTCCCTAAACCTTCCCTTTTATACATGTTAGTCACCCCTAAGGTAGGCCCAAGGGCAGGGTGCATTGTAGGTAAAAGGTAGGACATGCCCTGGTGTGTGTGGCATGTCCTAATAGTGAATTACAGCCATTTTCGTTTTTCACTATTGCAAGGCTACCTGTTCCCCATAGGCCAGAATGGGCAGTTAGATTATAACATTTTATAATCCTAACTGACTCAGGGAACTAGGTAGAAATTCGAGTTTAGTATGCCTGAACTCAGAATGATAAAATACTTCTTTTAGTGAAGTTGGTTTTAACATTCTGTGTTTGAAAATACCACTTTTAGAAAGTAGGTATTTTCTTGCCTAACTATCCAAGCCTGCCTCTGCTAGGTTGTGTATTCCTTGTCTGGAGTTTGAGTGACAGGGGCTGGGGGCTTCCAGGAGACAGGGTGAGTCAGCACAGGGCTGAATAGAGAGATCTGCATGCAGATAGGAGGGAGGAGTTGCACCTGGGACCTGGATAGGGCTGTGCCTTTCCTCCACAATGCTGGCTCCACCTCCTGTGGTGTGTCTGATGTCCCTGGCCTACACTGTGAAAGGAAAGAAGGAGTCTTGTCAACAAAGTGCTCCAGGGCTGACCAGAACTGGTTTTGGACTAGGCAAAGGCCTCTCTGCCTTCAGAGAACAAAGAGAAAAGTAGTATAAATATTGGGACCCAGACCCAAGAACTTTAGATCACTTCTGGGAATCAAGACAAACCTTTGCTGAGGAGAAGAACCAGGAAGCTGAAGGAGGAGACTACCCCTGTGCTGTGTGTTTGGGGGTTGGCCTGCAGTGGTTGCTTCATTGCCAAAGAAAGGAGAAAAGGACTGAGTGTGCTTTCTATCAACTTGAAGAAGAATCTCCAAGGGCTTGAACTAGAGCTTGCCTCCTGCCTGAAGTCTCAGGGATACAAGACTTCACCAACCAGCTCCCTCCTGAATTCCCTTGCTGGGAATTGAAGTGCCTGCTGTTGTGCTGGGCCTTCTGAGAGACTGCGTGTCGCTGGGAGCTGGAAGCGCGACGCAACGACGAGAAGCGTGTCGCCGCCGCAGCCGCTGTCATCGCATCGCCGAGGAAGCGAGACGCCGCTGCCGCTGTCATCATCGCATCCCCGAAGCGCGGCGCATCGCCGGAGAAGCGGGACGCTGCCACAGAGGACATCGTTGCATCACCGGAGAAGCGCGTCACAGGGCCTGTCGCGGCTCCAAAGATCATCGAGTCGCCGCACGGCCGTCGGGCGTGCACGCATCGCACCAACGTTGTCGCATCGCAACCAAGACGCCATTTTGTCGCATCGTACCGGAGAAGAGTATCGCATCGAGGTGCCATCTTGTCGCATCGCACTGGAAAGCAGTAAGAAACCGACGCATCACCTCCCCACACAGTAAGGAAGCGAGCATCAACTCCCCTGCGCAGCAGTAAGGAACCGACGCATCCACTCCCCTGAGTGTAAGGAACCGACGCATCACCTTCCCTGCGACCCTTTTGTTTTCTTTGCGTTACGCATTCAAGGTACATTGAGAGTAAAGTGTTGCATCTACAACTTGAGAGAACTGAACTATTTTATAACATTCTAAAGTCTATTTTTGAGTACAGTATTGTGGATTTTTGTCGTTTGGTCTTGTGTTAAGTCTATATAAAAATACTATTTTTATAATACAACCTGTGTGGTGTCCATCTGTAGTGTTGTCACTATATTACTGTATGTGTTCACAAATGCTTTACACACTGCCTCTGAGATAAGCCTGCCTGCTCGTGCCAAGCTACCAAGGGGGTGAGCAGGGGTTATTTTAGGAGTGTAGCCCCTTACCCTGACTAGACGCAAGGGTCCCTATTTGTCACAGGTACCTACCTATGCCAACTAGAGACCCCCAAATCTAACATTGGTGGTCAGCGGTGAGGATTTGGACTTGCATTTTTGATTCATATACAGTGATTGGTGTACACTACTAGTGAGTGCAGACCATAACGCAACCACATACTTTTTGAGAATTTTTCCTTGGAACTTCTTTTCTATTTTTGATTCTGAGAACTGCCAGTCTTTTTGCTACCATGAGCAAGTCAGCATCCATAGTATCTGTAGACATTGTTTTGGAAGAAGAGAGAATTGATACCTACACTGTGCCTTATCTCAAAGCGTTGTGCAAGAAATTTAAAATCTCTGTGAAAGGCCTCACCAGGAAAGAGGAATACCAGAAGGCGCTGAGGGCCTGGGTAGAATCTAGGAATGCCAGTGAGCATCCTGAGGAGCCAGTAGTGGAGGCAGAGGATTTAAATGAGCAGACTTGAGGGGCCAGTGGGCCCAACTGGAGGGAAAGCACCTTCAGGGGCGGGCAGCAGTGTTTCTTCCAAAGGGTTGTCCCCAGGAGAGCTGGAGGACAGAGCAAGGGAGAGGATGCATAAATTGGAGCTAGCTAGGCTCAAAATGGATGGTCAGAAAGACATAGAGAGCAAGAAAATAGAGCTTGGGATGGAATTAGAAATGAAGAAGTTAGCCTTAGAGGAAAAGAGGATGCATTTTGAGCATGAGAGAGGATTGAGGGAATTGGAACTCAAGGCCAAGAAGTTAGAGGTTCCTCCCTCTGGTGGCAGCACACCGCCAGTGCATGTAGAAGCAAGAACCTACATTCCAAAAGATGTAGTTAAAGATTTCCACAAGAATGAGGATATTGGTCAGTGGTTTAGGGCTTATGAGGCTGCAATGTTGGCCCACCGGGTCCCTGAGAAGGATTGGGGAGCGGGGTTGTGGGGCCGCTTTGTTAGTGATGGGAGGGACACTTTGTTGGATTTACCTACAGAGGAGCAGATGTCCTATACCCACATGAAGGGAGCCCTAATGTCCAGATTTGGTTTGACCCCAGAGCTATATAGACAAAGGTTTAGAAATTGCAGAAAACTGGAGTCTATCACTTGGGTGGAATATGTGTCTTTCTTTTGCAGAGCATTGGATGGTTGGGTGAAGGGTAGCAAAGTGGATAATTTTGAGGCGCTCTATGATTTGCTTGCATGGGAGCACTTGTCAAATAACTGTTTTCCAGAGCTACGCCAGCATCTTATTGATAGCAAGCTGACTAACCCTAGGAAGCTTGCTGAGGAGGCGGACCGCTGGGTGAGCACCTGGGTCCAGAAGGGTCATGTGGGAGACTTCGCCAAAGGTGGGCAGGGTCCCCAGCAGAAGAGTGGGGGGACAAGGGTAAACAGAGGGAGTTCCAGAAAGGGCCCCAAAGTAATCCCCAAGGGAACCAAGGGAAAGGTTCCCAGCCTCCCCTGAGAAGAAGGCAGTGGCCCCAACAGATAAGCCTGTTCACAAGGGGCCCAAGACCTGTTTTAAGTGTGGTCTAGTAGGCCACTGTTCTTATGATGCTAGATGTCCCTTGTATGGGAAGACAGCACCCACTGGTGCACCACCCCGGCAGTTGGCTAGTGTAGCCCTGGGGGAGGAGATGGGTGCCCAAGGTGGGTGGGGTCCCGCAGAGATGTCCCTTGTCTCTTTAGGAGACTGTGAGGTGGTCCCCAGGACCCAGCTGCCTGATAACACTAAAAAATACAGGCAGTGGGTGACCATCAATGGCAAGAGGGTGGAAGCTCTTAGAGACACCGGAGCCAGTGTGACAGCTGTCAGTTGTCGGTTGGTGTCTGAAGAGCAGGTAGTCCCAAATGCATTTTACCCAGTTGTTGCCGCTGACAACACAGAGAGCCACTCCAAGGTGGCCCAGGTTCCCTTTGAGTGGGGGAGGGGTCTCAGGGACTCTTCAAGTAGCTGTGAGGCCAGCCATGCCTGTTGAATGTCTGTTAGGTAACGATTTGGAGAGCTCCCCTTGGGCTAAGGTGGAGCGGAGAGCTCATTTAGAGATGTTGGGTTTGCCTGAGTGGGCCTGCATGACCACTCGGTCTATGGCAGCCAGTAAGGGTGTTCAAGAGGACCTGGAGCCTGAGAAAATGGCCCAGGTGCCTGCCTTAAAGAGAAGAGGTAGGGGGCGCGGGAAACCGGCCCCTGAGATTCCCACGGCCCAGGAGGAGGCGGACCCTGAGGGTGATGCCCTGGAGCCTACCGGGGAAGAGATTGCTGAACTGGGAGACCTGCCTGAGCTGACCCATTGGCAGCAGGAAGGAGGTCCCTCCAGGGAAGAGTTCTGTGAGGAGCAGAACAAGTGCCCTTCTCTTGTGGGTTTGCAGCAGCAGGCTGCAAACCAGGCAGCAGGTGATCAGTCTGGATCACATTGGATCTACTGGGAGAATGGTCTCCTGTATAGTGAGCCTAAGGTTGCTGAGCCTGGGTCAGCCCGTGTGCTGGTGATACCCCAGCGCTTCAGAGCCTTCCTACTGGGGCTGGCTCATGATGTGCTTTTAGCAGGACATTTGGGGCAGGACAAAACCTTTGAAAGGCTTGTCACCCATTTTTATTGGCCCCAAATGCGCAAGAGTTCAGACACTCATTGCAGGACCTGTCAGACTTGCCAGGCAAGTGGAAAGAGTGGGAGGAAGCACAAGGCTCCTCTCCAGCCGTTCCCTGTGGTCAGCACCTCCTTTGAAAGGGTGGGCATTGACATTGTGGGGCCTCTGGATCCCAAGACAGCCATGGGCAACAGGTTCATCCTGGTCTTGGTGGACCATGCCACCCGGTACCCGGAAGCCATCCCTCTCAGGACAGTGACGGCCCCCGTGGTGGGACGTGCACTGATGGGGATTTTCTCCCGCGTGGGGTTTCCCAGAGAGGTGGTGTCAGACCGAGGTACCAACTTCATTTCCAAGTATATGAAGTCCCTGTGGCAGTAGTGTGGTGTAACCTACAAGTTCACCACTCCTTACCACCCCCAAGGTAATGGGCTGGTTGAGAGATTCAACCGGACCCTCAAAGGCATGATTATGGGTCTTGAGGAACCCATGAGGCGTAAGTGGGACGTCCTCTTACCATGCCTTCTCTTTGCATACCGTGAGGTGCCACAGAAATCTCTAGGGTTCAGTCCCTTTGAGCTTCTCTATGGTCACCCAGTGAGAGGACCTTTGAGTTTGGTCAAGGAAGGCTGGGAGCAATCTCCCAGGAAACCTCCCCAGGATGTATATAGCTACATGCTGGCCTTTAGGAACCAAACTAGGCGATTCAGAAAACTCGCTGAGGCGAATCTGGAAGCCAGCCAGGAGGAGATGAAGCGGTGGTACGACCAGAATGCCACTCTGGTTGAGCTTCAGCCTGGTCAGAAAGTGTGGTCAAGGCCCCAGTGGAGCCCTGTGCGCTCCAGGATAAGTGGACCGGACCATTTGAGGTGGTGGTGGTGCGCAAGAGTCCGGTTACCTACTTGGTGGACTTGCGGTCTCCCAGGAACCCCTTGCGGGTCCTGCATGTCAACCGCCTGAAGCCCCACTTAGAGAGGTCCGAAGTGGGCATGCTCCTAGCAACAGATGCTGGAATGGAGGAGGAGACTGAGCCTCTTCCTGACCTCCTGTCTGCAACAGAGCAAGATGGGTCAGTGGATGGAGTGAACCTCTCTTCCACCCTGACCCCTGAGCAGCAGAATGACTGTCACCAATTGCTGGGACAGTTTTCTGACCTGTTCTCCCTGATTCCCAGTGTCACTGATTGGTGCGTCCATGATGTAGACACTGGGGACAGTCCTCCTGTCAAGCACAAAACTTACAGGGTGACTGACAGGGTGAGAGCTTGCATCAAGGAGGAGGTCTCCAAGATGCTTGCGTTGGGGGTGATTGAGTCCTCTAACAGTCCTTGGGCCAGCCCAGTGGTCTTGGTCCCAAAGGCTGCCGCACCGGGTGTCTCACCAGAACTGCAGTTCTGTGTGGACTACCGAGGGCTCAATTCAGTCACCAGGACTGACGCACACCCCATCCCCAGAGCTGATGAGCTCATTGATCGGTTAGGGGCTGCCCGGTACCTCAGCACGTTTGACTTAACGTCTGGGTACTGGCAGATTGCCTTGACTGATGGGGCAAGAGAGAGGTCAGCATTCTCCACACCAGATGGGCACTACCAATTCCGGGTTATGCCCTTTGGGATGAAGAATGCCCCTGCCACCTTTCAGAGGTTGGTCAACCAGGTGTTGGCTGGACTGGAAGAGTTCAGTGCCGCCTACCTGGACGACTTTGCAGTGTTCAGCGCCAGTTGGGAAGAACATCTGCGCCACCTCTGGGAAGTGTTGATGGTGCTGTGGAGAGCAGGCCTCACGATCAAGGCGAGTAAGTGCCAGATCGGGCAGGGTTCCGTGGTGTACTTGGGACACCAGGTTGGGAGCGGTCAGGTGGCGCCCCTACAGCCCAAGATTGAGACCATCCTGACTTGGGAACCCCCCAAGACCCAGACATAGGTGAGAGCCTTTTTAGGACTCACTGGGTATTACAGGAGGGTTGTCAAGGGGTATGGCAGCATTGTTGCACCCTTGACAGAGCTGACTTCCAGGGAGCAGCCCAAGAGAGTGGTTTGGACTGACACCTGTCAGAGAGCTTTTGATGCCCTGAAGACTGCCATGTGCACGGCGCCCGTGCTCCTGGCACCCAACTTCTCAAAAGAGTTTATTGTGCAAACAGACGCTTCAGAGCATGGTGTGGGGGCTGTTCTATCACAGATTAATGAGGAGGGCCTAGACCAACCTGTAGCCTTCCTCAGTAGGAGGTTACTTCCACGGGAACAGAGGTGGAGTGCAAATGAGCGTGAGGCATTTGCTGTGGTCTGGGCACTGAAGAAGTTGAGACCATACTTGTTTGGGACTCACTTCCGGGTTCAGACAGACCACAGGCCCCTCAGATGGCTGATGCAGATGAGGGGTGAGAATCCAAAGCTTTTGAGGTGGTCCATATCCCTACAGGGGATGGACTTTACGGTGGAACACCGCCCTGGTACAGAACACGCCAATGCTGATGGTCTGTCCAGATTTTTCCGCCTTAGTGATGAGAACTCCCCGGAGGTAGGGTAGTTCTCCCCACATTTCAGCTGGAGGGGACACGTGTTAGACCTGGCACCATTGGCGTGGGTCTCCCTTCCATTTTTTGCTGTTGCCTCTTATGTTTTTGCTGGTTTTAGATGATTTTGGGCACTGTGCCACTGCTGTTCAGTGCCACAGTGCAAGTGCTCCCTATGGTAAATTGATGTATGGATTAGTGACTCCATGATTGGCTTGTTTGGCTTACTGTCAGACCCTAGTACAGTGCACTGCGTGTGCCCAGGGCTTGTAAATCAAATGCTGCTGGTGGGCTTGCAGCACTGGTTGTGCCACCCACCGGAGCAGCTTGTAAAGTGTGTCTCAGGCCTGCCATTGCAGAGCCTGTGGGCAGTCTGGTACTGCCATGTTGACTGGGCAAGTGTACCCACTTTCCAGTCCCTAAACCTACCCTTTTATACATGTTAGTCACCCCTAAGGTAGGCCCAAGGGCAGGGTGCATTGTAGGTAAAAGGTAGGACATGCCCTGGTGTGTGTGGCATGTCCTAATAGTGAATTACAGCCATTTTCGTTTTTCACTATTGCAAGGCTACCTGTTCCCCATAGGCCAGAATGGGCAGTTAGATATAACATCTTATAATCCTAACTGACTCAGGGAACTAGGTAGAAATTCGAGTTTAGTATGCCTGAACTCAGAATGATAAAATACATCTTTTAGTGAAGTTGGTTTTAACATTCTGTGTTTGAAAATACCACTTTTAGAAAGTAGGTATTTTCTTGCCTAACTATCCAAGCCTGCCTCTGCTAGGTTGTGTATTCCTTGTCTGGAGTTTGAGTGACAGGGGCTGGGGGCTTCCAGGAGACAGGGTGAGTCAGCACAGGGCTGAATAGAGAGATCTGCATGCAGATAGGAGGGAGGAGTTGCACCTGGGACCTGAATAGGGCTGTGCCTTTCCTCCACAATGCTGGCTCCACCTCCTGTGGTGTGTCTGATGTCCCTGGCCTACACTGTGAAAGGAAAGAAGGAGTCTTGTCAACAAAGTGCTCCAGGACTGACCAGAACTGGTTTTGGACTAGGCAAAGGCCTCTCTGCCTTCAGAGAACAAAGAGAAAAGTAGTATAAATATTGGGACCCAGACCCAAGAACTTTAGATCACTTCTGGGAATCAAGACGAACCTTTGCTGAGGAGAAGAACCAGGAAGCTGAAGGAGGAGACTACCCCTGTGCTGTGTGTTTGGGGGTTGGCCTGCAGTGGTTGCTTCATTGCCAAAGAAAGGAGAAAAGGACTGAGTGTGCTTTCTATCAACTTGAAGAAGAATCTCCAAGGGCTTGAACTAGAGCTTGCCTCCTGCCTGAAGTCTCAGGGATACAAGACTTCACCAACCAGCTCCCTCCTGAATTCCCTTGCTGGGAATTGAAGTGCCTGCTGTTGTGCTGGGCCTTCTGAGAGACTGCGTGTCGCTAGGAGGTGGAAGCTCGACGCAACGACGAGAAGCGTGTCGCCGCCGCAGCCCCTGTCATCGCATCGCCGAGGAAGCGAGACGCCGCTGCCGCTGTCATCATCGCATCGCCGAAGCGTGGCGCATCGCCGGAGAAGCGGGACGCTGCCACAGAGGACATCGTCGCATCACCGGAGAAGCGCGTCGCAGGGCCTGTCGCGGCTCCAAAGATCATTGAGTCGCCGCACGGCCTTCGGGCGTGCACGCATCGCACCAACGTTGTCGCATCGCAACCAAGACGCCATTTTGTCGCATTGTACCGGAGAAGAGTATCGCATCGAGGTGCCATCTTGCCGCATCGCACCGGAAAGCAGTAAGAAACCGACGCATCACCTCCCCACACAGTAAGGAAGCGAGCATCAACTCCCCTGCGCAGCAGTAAGGAACCGACGCATCCACTCCCCTGAGTGTAAGGAACCGACGCATCACCTTCCCTGCGACCCTTTTGTTTTCTTTGCGTTACGCATTCAAGGTACATTGAGAGTAAAGTGTCGCATCTACAACTTGAGAGAACTGAACTATTTTATAACATTCTAAAGGCTATTTTTGAGTACAGTATTGTGGATTTTTGTCGTTTGGTCTTGTGTTAAGTCTATATAAAAATACTATTTTTATAATACAACCTGTGTGGTGTCCATCTGTAGTGTTGTCACTATATTACTGTATGTGTTCACAAAAGCTTTACACACTGCCTCTGAGATAAGCCTGCCTGCTCGTGCCAAGCTACCAAGGGGGTGAGCAGGGGTTATTTTAGGAGTGTAGCCCCTTACCCTGACTAGACGCAAGGGTCCCTATTTGTCACAGGTACCTACCTATGCCAACTAGAGACCCCCAAATCTAACAGTCCTTCTTTAGTTTCTATGACATAGAACGAGTGGAAAGACTATAATAAAGACAACTTAGCCATCCGAACTTCATCTGATATAGAAACAAAAAGAGAACTGTAGGTGTAACGGCCAGAGCTGCCGACTTTGGAGCTGGGGAACAAGGTTCGGGTCTTGGCATCGGCTCAACATCCTATGATTCTGGGCGAATCGCTTAATCTCACCGTGCCTACCAAAAATGAATGTGTCCTTGTGTAACGGAACTGGTGCTCATGGAAAGCACTCCAATACCTTCGGGTCGAGTTTGTGCTATATAAAAAAACTGCAAAAAAAAAAAAAAAAGTAACAGGTCCTTCGTTATAGAGCCGCCTTCATTACTAGGAAACTAAAATAAATAAATAATATGCCTGGTCCAGCTAGCACTAATGAGAAGCCACTGGAAGGGAATGACGGGTGGGGAAACGAGCGAGTGGTGAGTAGCTTTATCTAGTAGCATACGGGGAAGCAGGGTGGGGAAGGCAGGAAAAACAGGGGTTGGGGCCTTTGGATCTTGGAGTACACAGTGGAAGAGGGAGGAGGGAGGAACAAGACTTAGTGGTGGGCGAGAGAAATGAAGAGTGAGACACACATGAAGGAGTGGAACGGAGACAGCAGGAGCGGTGAGAGATGCATACATTTGTAAAGTAGGCCACATGGTGTTTCTTGCAAGCACAGCATAAGAAGAGGAAAGATAAAACCCAAGAGCCACTAGCATCTAGTGAGAAAGAAATATTCCTCTGAGGTGAGCTAAGATGTAATTGACAAAGTCTCAAGTCAATGGCCAAAAGAGATTGGTCAGAGAAGCCATCAATTAAAATGAGTAGCAGACCTACAGCCCACTCTAATTTGTAGGCAAAACATCTATTTGACTGCAGTGTTGTGACCACAGACCTAAAAATGCATAGCTAAGCAGGTACTGCGGCAGAAGAATAATTCAGGAACTTAAATTAACGCAAGTGCTCAGACTTGTCACTGCTTAACAGTGCTTAATGTGTACAAAAAAATATAGTGCAAAGGCCCAAAGTGTTCCTTAAAAGCCCTCCACAGTGATGATGAAGTAAACACTGAATGTGTTTACAAGACTTCTGCTTTTAGGGGCATAGACAAATGGGTCCTTATCTACTGGGCAAGCATGCTATGCATTCTCAATGGATAGAGATAAATCCTTTCAAACAGCTAAAAATACCCATTCAATGTTGTTAATTGATAATAAGATTCAAGCTAGTGCTTGGAAGCTGGTGTATTGCTATTGTTGTGTGTAGTGTATTGCATTGGTGCATTTGTAGAGCACTTTCCCACCTCTTGCCGAGGCCTCAAAATGCTCTCCTACTCCTAACTCATTGTGTAAATAGTTATTCAGTCTTCCAGTTCACAGATTTATTATTGGGGTGGCAGGTACAGTGGCACTGGTGCAAAATCTGAAAGACGATGGCTGTCTGTGTGGCACAGTTTCTGCAATTGAAATGTCACCTGTGGGCATCTGAGTTAGCAGATAGGGGGCTTTGGATCATTGCATGCTTCCCACAATGTCCCTTTTACAAAGTGATATCCATTTTTTGTCATTGAAACCTCTGTCCTTTTAGGGTGTAGTGAGCCACCCGACCCGACTCAACACAATAACACTTTGACCTCACGCAACCTAGTGGACGGGCCATGCAGCTAGGTACAAATAAAGGGGATGTTGACCCCTTAGGTCATCTAATTCAGAGCACTATTGTGTCCATTTCTACTTTACTGGGACCCCGCCAGGCCTCCATAAATCCACGTGAGGGGCAAGCCATTTACACATTGGCGACAAGGGGGGAGGATTCCCACTGCGCTCACTGGCATGCCCCCGCTTGGGCTTGTGCACTCACCACTGCTACCTCCAGCAGTGGTTAGGCCCACTGACAATCGACCGTACCCTTGTGAACTACCTGAGGACAAGGCGGCCTGCCAGAGCTGCGCGGCACCATTGCCTTCCGAATGCTGCCTCCGCCTGCTAAGACCACCTGCACCGAATGACTGGCGGCCCCCTGCCACAGCACGGAGGCCGTGAAAGTTGCCTGTAGCAGCAGCCGTTGTGAGCCTGCACTACCTCCTACCACTGCACCCTGCCCTGGCCTGGATAGTGCTGCAGCCGTGAATCTAGGTGCCCTGCGGCCTGTAGGTAGGAGATCCTGGGGAATGAGAAATAGTGCCCTGAAGGAAACATAGCGATGTCTAGAGGTCTATCTGCAGCACTCCCTTCCACCAATCCAGTGCGTTGCTTAACACTGCTCAAGCCCTGCATTCCAGCCACAATCCAGGCAAACAACCCCAGCATCACGCAGCACATGCTGCTGCAAGGCACGGCACCTACACAATCATACTGCCAGTAGGCCAATGTGCAGGAGATGGCCAATGATGCCAATAACACAATCGGAGTAGCAAATGCCCCTGCTCCAGTCACCCACCCTGCAGGTGCAACAAGTGTTCACAACTCCCTGCTCGCTCGCCAGCCATTTAGGGAGCGATTGATGCAGAAAACTCCACCCCCAGGTGGAAGACCTTGGTGGGACAGCTAAACAATTATTTTAGAGCCACCCAGGAGACAGAAGGAACAAGCAAAAGATCCCTACTTCTCCACTTCGTCGGGAGGAGATCTATAAGCTATTCAAGAACCTCCCTGATACTAGAGCGGATAATAACTACGAAGCCGCCATTATCGCACTAAATGCGCACTTTGACCCCCAATAAAATCTGGACATGTTATTTTTAAGCTCAGGCACACCAGACAGAGAGAAGGGGAGTCAATAGATGCCTTCTATGCATGCATGTGCAAAATGATGAGCAGGTGAACAAACAATGACCAGGCCAAAGACGTCCGAGCTCAACTCATACAAGGCCACAAGTCAGTGACTCTGAGAATACCATTTCACCTTCGCTCACCAGTGGAGCAAGAGCGGAAAGAACCTGAATGCTTCGATGTCATTGAGAAGGTCTTTGGCCCTACCCCATGGGTTTCCCAATGGTAATTGCAGAGAAACCGAAACAGCCAGGGGCAATCAGATTATGCATTGATATGCGACTTCCAAACAGAGTCATCAGGAGAGAGAGGCACATCACCTCCACCATGGATGACATAATTGCAGATCATAACAGAGCCCACCTAGATATTAATGCCGGCTACCATCAGCTGCTGCTAGACCTAGAAAGTCAGCACATCGCATCCTTTTTGACACACCTGGGCTTGCGGTGATACAAGCCGCTGAATTTTGGGATCTCTTTGTCCACCGAAGTCTTGCAAAATACCATCTGAGAGACTCAATTAAGTTTGCAGGAGGTGATGAATATTAGTGATGATATCCTTATCTACACACCCACCCTCGAGGATCACCACCATCGTCTGTGAGACACCTTACACTGACTCAGTGACAACGGCCCCACCTTGCACCAAGATAAATGCTACTTCTTTGAATCACAGATAAAAAAATAATCAGCTTTGTCTTCACAAAGGACCCGAGAAAGTAAGAGCCATTCAACAGGCCCTCGCAACTCAACCGAGGTGCGCAGCTTCTTAGCCATGGCCACCTTTTGCATGCGGTTCCTGCTCAACCTTGTAACACTATCAGAACCACTCACCACCTTGACAAAAACAGCCTCCAATAAGACTTGGGGCCCCAAGGAAGTAGCAGCATTTGAGAACATCAAACAGGCCTTACCAATGCCACAGGGACCTACTTTGTTCATTACATGGCCACTGAGCTAATCGTCAATGCCAGCCCTGTTGGCCTAGGGGTAATACTTACATAGGAGAAAGAGCCAGGATTGTGGGTACCCCTCACATTCACAAGTAGAGCCCTAACAGTGACAGAGGCCTGGTATGGCCAAATTGAACGGGAAGCCCTGGCCTGCAAATAGGGGTGCCAACACTTCCACTTATGCTATTGCGGCAGTGAGCTCAAGCTGATCACATATCACAAAGCCCTAATCACTGTGTTTGGGGGCACCGTGTCACACCCACCCCCTTACATTGATAGTTGGGTGGTGCACTTATAGCAGTACTGGTTTGCTGTCACCTACTGCCCCAGGGTGAAAAATCCAGCAGAACTTCTGTCATGACACTAGTCTGACCTGAACGGTGGGCAATCCGACACAGACTCAGGATTGGAGGACTATATACGCATGGTAGGACGGAACAGGTGCCAATGGTGTTGACCATCTGATAAATCAGCTAAGCCACACAGGACGATGATGGGCTGCAAAAGACTATCACCTCACTAAAAGGTGTAATATGGAAACCATTTCTACAGTGAGCTAACCAGTGCATACCCGCAGACAAGGGCTGACTGTCCCAGCTGTAGAGGGTGAGGGATGAGCTGAGAGTGATCCCAGACGGAGTACTCATGCGAGGACACTAAATTGTCATACCAGCAGATCTATGCCAGAGAGTAGCAGAATTGGCACATGAAGGGTATCAAGGCACAACAGTGAGAAAAAGTGTGGTTTCCAGCGCTTGATTCCACTGTTGATGACACAGTAAAGAACTGCCCAGAGTGTCAACTGACCAGTGGGGCCTGCGCATCTGCTCCAGGGGTCACGAAGGATCGCTACGGTACATCAAGACCCAAGGTCATCCTGCACTTTGGAAGCCTTTCAGATGGTCGCTTGTCCATGGATCATCTAAGAATCCAACACTGCAAGATCATGCCCCAGTGGCCAAAAGTCAATGGAGATGTGAAACGCTTCGCGCACACCCAGAACAAAGCCATGCGCATTGCTGTTGATGAAGGCTCTGATCTAGAGATCAGCCTACATCGGTTCCTCCATGCATACTGGAGCAATTCACATTGCACTACCCAATGCTCACCGGGGGCCATGATGCTTGGAAGGCCTGGACGTGACACTATATTGACGAGCACACCAGATGTTTAACGCTGACAGCACCCAAGATCAATGGAAGAAGAATAACGAGTAAGCCATCTGGTGTAGACAGGCGCAGACCCACAACCTCATGCCCGGAGACCAGGTCATCATTCAGGGCCACCACCCCGGGTGGAAATTCCACACCCCATATGACAAGAGGAAGTGGAAAGTTACTGAAGTGAAAGGTACGGTGATGTCAGCCTGAAGAGGGTCTGAAACTGTAGCCTAAAATGTGTCATGGTTCAGGTACGTGAATGGAAGGAGGGATGCTGGGAAAGGAGCCAGCACAATAACAGTCAGCATGACTGGAGTGACTGAGGCATGGCAGAGCTGGAGAGTTGTGAACTGCTTTGCTGACTCAACCCCCCCCCCAGGAGCCCCGTCAATTACCACGGTAGCCCTGGTCAACAAGCTGCCCACAGTCTGGAACACCGGCCACTGGGACCATCCAGGAACCTGAGAAAGATCCTGAGGAGCGCAGAGGCAGAGATATGACCTGCACGAAAACCATATTCCCAGCCAACGCCTTTAGGACCATGAGTGTGCCATGGAGCGGGATGGAGAAGGCTGCTATGAACTGACATTAAATGGGCCCCCAGGTTCAGCGCGATAACACTTTGATCTCATGCAACCTGATGGGGTGCGTGCCCTCAAGTTATAAATAAAGGGGATGTCGGCTGCTTGGGGTCAGTCCCATACACAACATCGGAGTGTGCCTGTCTACCTTACTGTATCCCGCCCAGCCCTACATGCATCCACTTGTGAGGCCCAGCCATCCGTTGACTCAGGGGACAGGACCTGCATCCACAGCACGTTTCAAGAGCAGAGTTTCACATCTAGGCGTTTACAGCTCACCACAAAGTTCATTGAAGGAAGCCTGCCCCATGTTAGAATATTGATGTGGCAGCATTTCTACGAACCCTTGCTACGAGCCTGGGCTATTTCCCTTTGATACATCTGGTACAGCACAAAAAATTGACCCTGATCAAATCTCAGACACCGTGGAAGCGAGGCGCTGCAGTCACTACTGCCAATGATGGACACGGCTCCTCATCACCAAATTATAGATTAGCAAATAGCTATACTCAAAATATGCTCCCACAGGAGCCATTTGCAAATCATTACAATTCTAGAATTGAAAATGATTGACTTTCCCCTGCCAGACATTGGGATATTTAAACCTTTCCACTTCCCTTCTGCAGTTGCTGCTTTGCTTTTTCTCCAGCTGTGCGTTATACACATTTCCTCATTTTGCACAGTAGAATGGAGAATTTGCCCATCTGGCCCAAGATCCTCTTCAAACCTGAGGGCTGCAGGCCGGTGAGAGCTGCTCTACCCTCCTGGTGATGTTTCAGGCTTTTGACTTTTCCTGGGTGACCTTGACACTGCTATTTTTTCCACCACTCCTCGTTTAGGATTTCTGTTTGACGTTATTACAAAAGCCTTTTAAATACCACTTTCCCTGGAGGCGCAAAACAAGGAAACTAAAGACTAAAGGAGTCTGCTGCAGAGTGTGACGAGAGAGACAGAGAGGGGTGGGGGGGGGGGGGCTTGGATTTAGCACGAGAGGCGCTCACATTGAGAAAAAGTCTGAGATTAAGAGAGAGATGTTTATTTTCATAGGAGGATAATAAGATTCAGAGAGGGAGATGCTGTAATTTAAAAGAAGATATTGATGTTCAAACGGATGTGCTGAGGTTTAGTAAAACATGTTTAGATTCAGAGAGTGAGTTACTAAGGTTCAGAAAGATGCAGAAATTCATATGTATATATTGACATTTAGGTTAATTTGCTGAGATTCGGTGAAAGATGCTGAGATTCGGTGAAAGATGCTGAGGTTCAATGAGCGCTACTGAGATTCACAGAGAGCTGCGCAGTTCAGTGAATTATGATGAGATTCAGAGGGAGAAGCCGTGATTCAGCAAGAGATGCTGAGTTTCTGTTGGACATCATGAGATTCATCGGAAGAAACTATGGTTCAGAGAGAGATGCGAAGGCTGAGAGAATGATGGGTGCTGAGATTCTGGGGAGATGCTGAGGTTCAAAGGAAGACAGATGCTAATATTAAGAGAGAGATGTTGAGGATCAGTGAGAATTATGGCAATAAAGAATGAGAAGCTGAGATTCAGATGCACATGTTGAGGTTCAGTGAAAGACATTGAGATCCATTGAGATGGGCAGTTAAATGAAAGACGGTGAGATTCAGAAGAAGATGAGGTTCATTCAGTGAAAGACACTGAGATTCATTGAGATGGGCAGTTAAATGAAAGACGGTGAGATTCAGAAGAAGATGAGGTTCATTCAGTGAAAGACACTGAGATTCATTGAGATGGGCAGTTAAATGAAAGACGGTGAGATTCAGAAGAAGATGAGGTTCATTCAGTGAAAGACACTGAGATTCATTGAGATGGGCAGTTAAATGAAAGACACTGAGATTCATTGAGATGGACAGTTAAATGAAAGACGGTGAGCTTCAGAAGAAGATGAGGTTCATTCAGTGAAAGACACTGAGATTCATTGAGATGGGCAGTTAAATGAAAGACGGTGAGATTCAGAAGAAGATGCGGTTCATTCAGTGAAAGACACTGAGATTCATTGAGATGGGCAGTTAAATGAAAGACTGTGAGATTCAGAAGAAGATGCGGTTCATTCAGTGAAAGACACTGAGATTCATTGAGATGGGCAGTTAAATGAAAGACGGTGAGATTCAGAAGAAGATGCGGTTCAGTGAAAGATTGTGAGATATAAAGGCAGATGCTGAGATTTGGATGGATGTGTTGATGTTCTGAGGAAGATGGTGAGACTCATAGAGAGCTGCTGAGATTCAGTGAAAGATTCAAAGGGGGCCTTAGATTGACAGGGAGACACAGGATTTCAACAGGAAGATGATGTGGTTTAGCGAAAGATACTCAGATGGCAGCACTGAGATTAACAGAGTCAAAGAAAAATCGACATTCGGAAAGACTGAGATGCGACATTCAGATGGATATGCTGAGATTCAGGGAAAGGTGGTGAGATTCAGAGAGAGATCCTGAGATTCATGCATAGGCAAGAAAGATACTGAGATTCACAGAGAGATGTGCAGTTCAGTGTAAGATGCTGAGATTCATAAACGCCGAAATTCAGAGAGAGATGCTGAGATTCACATTAATGTGCCGAGGTTCAGTGAAAGATGTAATGTTTCAGAATGGAAACAAACTGGGCTCACAGAAAAATGAGGAGATTCATATGGTTGTGCTGAGGTCCATTAAAAGATGTTGAGGGTCAGAGGGATATACTGAGGTTCACTGAAAGATGCTGAGATTCAGACGGATGTGCTGATGTTCAGCAAAAGGTGGTAAGATTCCTAGAGAGATGCTAAGGTTCAGTGAAAGATTCAAGGAGATGGGGCCCTGAAATTCACAGGGAGATAAATGAGAACTATAGAAAATATTGCGGCTTAGTGAACGATATTTAAGTTTCAGACGGGATGGGTGCCGTGATTTGCGGAGACACTGATATTTATGAAGAAAATCGAGTTTCAGAAACTTAGAGATATTGAGGTTCAGCGAGAGATGCTGAAATTCAGATGGATATGCCGAGGGTCAGGAAAAGAGGTGAGATCATAGAAACGAAAGGATGAGATTGGAAAAGAGATCCCAAAATTCATATTCACATGCTTAAGTTCAGTCAGGGCTTTAAGTGGTCCGGACCCCTCCAGATCTCAGACTCGTTACTATTAAAAAGCTAACATTGAAACGGGTCCTTGGTGGGCGCCACAATCATGTCGATTTTACAGACAAAAACACTGATCAATTTGTGAACAATGAATGTAAAACACGTTAAGGTAATCCAAGTCTTCAAGTTAGTTCATGTTTATATTGCACATGTTTTACTTAATCTTCCATTCCCTAAGAGTGTTTGTTATTTCGTTGATATTGTGTTTCTTTTGTTTTTTGTGAAGTATATTATCCTTGTATTGTGCATAGCTTGAACCGAGTCGCATCCATGGGTTTTAGTGGGCTGCGACTGAGAATTCTGAAGTTGAGGCTGAACTCAAAGTTTCTCACAGTAGCTGTCACTAGATCTAAAAGGTGTTCTAAAGACGATGGGGCAGATTTACAAGCCCCGTACGCCACTTTTGCGCCTCCGTTGCGTCACTTCTGTGACGCAGCGGCGGTGCAAAGCCAGCGCCATGGTGCGGGGTATTTACAACGTGACGCATCTCGGGTGATGCGTCACGTTGTAAAGCCCTGCGTCCATTGTGGGCGTTCCAGCGCAGGGGGGGGCGTTCCGGCGCAGGAACGTCTCGGAAAAGTGGCTGAGTGAAATCTACAAGATTTCACTCAGTCACTTTTCCGACCCCGCTGCGTCAAATCCTTACGCCTGCTTGAAGCAGGCGTAAGGAGTGACGCAGCACAGCTAGTATAGGGCGCCCCCGAGCAGTGCTGGAGTTGTGTCGCGCTTGCGACATGACTCCAGCACTGCGTCACCTTTACGGCATCAGATGCGTCACGCATCTGTCTATTCTTGCGCCATGGTGCGTCGCATTGTAAATGCGGCGCATCCATCGTGGCGCAAGAGGTGTCTGACGTGATGCAAAATAACTGGCGCATCCCTGCTGTTATGCAGGGATGCGCCAGTTATTGTAAATATGCCCCATAGTCATCTAATCTTTGGCCTCTCTGCAGAGCGCACAGAGCAATGGTCATGTATTCCTGTTGCCAATTGTCATTGTATGTTAATGTGTATGATGGAGATAAACAGTGGTCAAAATATTGACAAGGCAAAAGTAAAAGAAAATGCAGTGCTTACAGGTGAGTTAGTGCATTGAGTCTTTGGGAGGTGGTGAAGTGAAGGAGATGTGAGGAAGTACATACATGGAAGAGTGAAAAGAAGGTGAGGAGGAAAGAGATGAGGTGTGAGATAAGCAGATGGAGGATTTCATAAAAACGTGCAGGAAAAAAAGGACACAAGTGCCTAACACAGACCGCAGAGGAATGCGGTGTGTAGGAGAGAACAAGCGCGATTGAGACCAATGCTACTTCCACAGAAGTCAGTAATGTTTAATTTGTAGCCTCAGAATTTTAGAATCGAAACATTTTCAATATTATTTACAACAAAATCGTTGTTGTTACTCATTTGTCTTATACAGCTAGCAATTGATGACAAAGCCAATAGTCCTGGCGTGTTTTAGGTAAATATAATTTGTGTTCTATACCTGGATTCAATAACAGGAAGGACAAAGAAGCAATAACATACCACTTGGGAAACACATGATGGCAAGCACTGGTTTTTAGTTTACATGTTTAGGCCACACCCTTAATTATGTAGGCCACGCCCCTTTAGAGACTTCCTAGGTTTTTCATCCCACTGAAGGCCCTGGGTTCAGTGAAAGATACTGAGATCAGAGAGAGATGTGCAGTTCCGTGAAAGATGTTGAGATTCAGCTGGAGAAGATGGGGTTCAGTGAAAGATTGAAAGATGCAGAAATTTAGAGGGGGATACTGCAATTCAGACTGCCATGCTGAGATCCAGTGAAAGATGTAGTGATTCACAGAGGGAATGAACTCTCCATGAGTGTGCATGTGTTTTCCAGCTCTCTACCACGTGGGCTTCTCACTTGCCAAATCCTGCCCCCCCACCACCCATGTTGCTTTCCCCTTATGTGCTGCTCTCTGTGGTGTGCTCCTGCCTCCAAACTCCTCGAACTCCCGTGCTCCATGTTGCTCTCTCTGTTGTGCACTTCTCTCCCATTTTGCTGTCTCCTTCATTTGTTGCTCTCTCTCTTGTAAGGTTCTGCCCATGGCCCACACTGTCAAGGTTTTACTCCAAACTCCCAGGATCGGTGCGTTGCTCAAATGGGTCCACCTCTCAATCGCTCCACTCTCTGATGCTATAACAGCGCAGAGAGTAGGAAGGATTAAGCGAGGGAAGGAAAGGATGGGGACAGCGGGGAGGGAGACCTACAACACAAGAAACACAAATAAATGTCTATTCCTCTTCTTCTAACGCACGTATTAATAAGCACAACACATACGGGGCAATAACTACCTGTAAAGAAAATAAAGAACGTGCTTTCCGGGTAGATCAGTTTTTTGATGAAGGTATCATATCCTACGGAGGCTCTTTATATGCAAATGAGAATAATACACAAGAATAAGTTTCAACAACCGAAATGCTCATAACACTCACACATGCTCACTCACACAGACTGTACCCACCAAATTGAATGTGGACACTTGCATCACAGAGGGGGTTGAGCATGACTCACACCACAGTCCCTGCTAGGAAGAAAGATCACAAAAGCCCCATGATTCTTTAGCAATACGCATCATCATAAAATGAATTTAAACGGTGTTGGCATTAATCTTTCATGCCAATACACTATTGGCTGTTTGAATCACAGCAACTTAAAGTATCAGCAATACTCCTCTTTAACCACCTTGAATCATTAGTTCATGAATAAACATTACATGAGCGATTTAGCAGCTCCTTATATTTAAGTCAAGGTCCAAACGCTAAGGCAAGGAGCCTAATAGCAGTCACTTGTTTCTTTTCTCAGAGTGGTGACCACGTCACCCTTACCGCCCTGTTTGGCTTAGTTCCAGCCCCTGGGATATCGTCAGCGTGGGAATCCTGCCTCCGGCGTTTTAACAGATCGGAATTCGCAGCACCGCTTCACCGCCGCCCTCCCGCATATGTAGCTACCGGGCAGGCGCGCCATCAACATGCGCGTGCGCCTACCCGGAAACAGGATGTCTGGGAATTGTAGAACCTCCTTCACATTGACTGGTTGTGGCCAGTCCGTTACAGCTTTTATTTTCCGATCAGACATTTCCAAACCTTGTGGTGAAATAATTACTCCTAAAAACTCCACCCTCTGAACACTGAATTCACATTTAGTGAGTTTACAAAACAGACCATTGTCTCGCAAGGCTTGTAAGACCAGACACACATGTAGATAATGCTGGCTCACTGAAGTAGAATATATTAAGATATCGTCTATATAAACTACTGTGAAGACATCCAGATACTCCCGCAACACATCGTTCAAAAAGAACTGAAAGGCAGCGGGGGCGTTACACAGCCCATAGGGCATCACTGTATACTCGAATAACCCAAAACGAGTGCGAAATGCGGTCTTCCACTCATCTCCCTCCCTCACCCTGACTAGGTGATAGGCGCCTTTTAAGTCCAATCGAGTATATATTTGAGCAGTTTTCACCTGGTCCAGTAGGACCGGAATCAGAGGTAGGGGGTACCTGTTCTTAACGGTAATGTGGTTTAAGGCCCTAAAATCGATGCAGGCACGTTTTCCCCCATTCGCCTTTGGTATGAAAAACAAAGGGGAAGCTGCAGGGGACTTAGATGGCCTTATGAAGCCATTCGCCAAATACTGGTCCAGATAAGATTTGAGATGCTCGTTTTCTTTATCCGTGAGAGCATAGATCCTACTACATGGAATTACAGCACCTGGCACTAGATCAATCTGACAGTCGTAAGACCAATGAGGAGGTAACACATTGGCTTGTTGCTCATTGAACACGTCCTTGTAACTTTCGTACTCCTCGGGTAGGGTTATCTCCTGTTCGGCTGTGGTAGCAATGTGTAGGAGTGTGGCTAAAGCTTTTACCGGCAGGTCCCTATTCTCCTGACTGCAATGTTCCTTGCATTCCGGGCTGTTAAAAAGTACAGTTTTGGCCACCCAATCTATGGAAGGATTGTGCTTAGTCAACCAAGGTAACCCCAAAATGATGCCATACTGAGGTGCTCGTATGATATTAAAGCTTAAGGACTCTACATGACCAGGAGCACAGCGTACTAATAATTCTCTTGTGGAGAACCCTATTGGTCCCGTGATCAATTCCCTCCCATCGATTGCCAAAACCGGTTCAGGCACTTCCTTCTTAAGTAATGACAACTGCAATACTGTAGCTAATGCTTCATCCATAAACAGCACGGTGGCCCCTGAATCTATCATAGCTTCCAGATCTCTCCACCCTTCTGGTAAGTGGATTTGGATAGGGATTCTAAAATGTCCTGCTGTGTTTACCTGTATGTTCAGAATTGAAGGGATTACTTTGCCGCTCAAAAAGCCCCCTCCTGTTACCTTTGAGCTTTCTAGTTTTCCGACTTGGGGAGGACGAGAGCCCTCACACCACCAAACCCGGGTTTATTCTTGGGTTTAGCTAGGCAATCTCTTACAAAATGGCCTTTCTTACCACAATACAAACATAGCCCGTTCTTACGTCTTTGTTCACGCTCCTCTTGCGATAAAGGAGCCCTTACAGTTCCTATTTCCATGGGTTCTGGCTCACCAGCCGTGCTAGATTTAGGAAACCTTGGTTTTTCATACCTAGTAAAAGCCCGATCAGATCTTCTCCTGTCGGTTCGGCGATCGTTCATTCTACCGTCTAATCTCAATGCCAGATTAATGAGATCAGTGCACGTGGCTGGTTGAGGATCTACCTGGGCTATCATATCTTTGAGCTCATCTCGTAATCCTTGGTGAAATAAGGCAGCCCTTTTATCTTCAGGCCATCCCGTTTCTGATATCAACCTTTGAAAAGAATTGAGATATACCACTAGGTCTTTATTACCTTGTCTTAGTTCCAATAGTTCCCTATCGGCTGAGAAACTATGGGATCTCCTATCGAAGATATTGTCAAACTCTCTTCTAAAACCGTCCCAATCATGTAACAGAGGATCATCATTACGAACCAACGGGACGGCCCACAAGGCGGCATCTCCCGCCAAATAAGAAATAAGGAAAACAACCCTCGCTTGATTAGTAGGAAATGCCCTAGGTTTGCACGTAAAGTGCAACAACACCTGAGTCATAAATACCTGTACCTTGCTCTCATCCCCTGTAAACCTTTCAGGGGCCGCCAACGGTATAGGCGTGGGAAATTCCACCGACAATGGGGGTGCTGCTCCTGCAAAGGTACCTGAGGACCAAGTAGCACCACTGCCTCTTCCTGCACTCACATCAAACGGGTTCCTCTGTAATTTATCAACCCGGTCTTGTAAGGCCGCTGTTTCTGCCCTAGAGGCAGCTAATTCCTGTTGCACCAAAACCAAGGCCGCCATTACATCATCTAAGGTGGCCATCATCAACCAAACACCGATCAGGAGAGAATAAATTCTTGGGCTGCGAATTCTGTCAAGGTTTTACTCCAAACTCCCAGGATCGGTGCGTTGCTCAAATGGGTCCACCTCTCAATCGCTCCACTCTCTGATGCTATAACAGCGCAGAGAGTAGGAAGGATTAAGCGAGGGAAGGAAAGGATGGGGACAGCGGGGAGGAGACCTACAACACAAGAAACACAAATAAATGTCTATTCCTCTTCTTCTAACGCACGTATTAATAAGCACAACACATACGGGGCAATAACTACCTGTAAAGAAAATAAAGAACGTGCTTTCCTGTAGATCAGTTTTTTGATGAAGGTATCATATCCTAGGGAGGCTCTTTATATGCAAATGAGAATAATACACAAGAATAAGTTTCAACAACCGAAATGCTCATAACACTCACACATGCTCACTCACACAGACTGTACCCACCAAATTGAATGTGGACACTTGCATCACAGAGGGGGTTGAGCATGACTCACACCACAGTCCCTGCTAGGAAGAAAGATCACAAAAGCCCCATGATTCTTTAGCAATACGCATCATCATAAAATGAATTTAAACGGTGTTGGCATTAATCTTTCATGCCAATACACTATTGGCTGTTTGAATCACAGCAACTTAAAGTATCAGCAATACTCCTCTTTAACCACCTTGAATCATTAGTTCATGAATAAACATTACATGAGCGATTTAGCAGCTCCTTATATTTAAGTCAAGGTCCAAACGCTAAGGCAAGGAGCCTAATAGCAGTCACTTGTTTCTTTTCTCAGAGTGGTGACCACGTCACCCTTACCGCCCTGTATGGCTTAGTTCCAAGCCCCTGGGATATCGTCAGCGTGGGAATCCTGCCTCCGGCGTTTTAACAGATCGGAATTCGCAGCACCGCTTCACCGCCGCCCTCCCGCATATGTAGCTACCGGGCAGGCGCGCCATCAACATGCGCGTGCGCCTACCCGGAAACAGGATGTCTGGGAATTGTAGTTCTTTGCGGGGGGAGGGGGCGGTAGCGAACGCTGCTATCGTTCGCCGTGCTTCCTGCAATGATGATTACCCCGACATCAGGTGAGTGTGACAGTACATTCCTCTCCCTAGAGGGGTCGACGAAGACGGGGTTTACCAGGAAATTGCATATGGAACGCGCGAATCAACCGAGGTGCATGAACACTCCTCGCTGGTTCCCAAGAATTCTCTTCCGCGCTATAACCCTTCCATGCAATTAGATACCATAAAGAGGAACCCTTCATCCTGGAGTCTAAGATCCTGGACACCTCATATTCGGGCTCACCGTCCACCCACACGGGAGAGGCTCCTTTCTTCACCGGTGTGTAGGAAGGTTTCAGCAACGAGACATGGAACACAGGGTGTATTTTCATGGTTTTTGGCAATGCTAACCGTACTGAGACTGGGTTGATGCATTTTATCACCTTGTAAGGCCCTATGTAGCGAGGGTTAAAAATGCTGTATCTGCGAAACTTAATGCTCTTAGTGGATAACCAGACCACATCGCCTGGCAGGTATGGGGGACCCTCCCTACGATGTGCATCGGCGTGCCTTTTGTATCGTGTCTTGGCCCTTTGAAGGTTCAACCTTGTCCTTTTTATAGTATGTTGTATATGTTTCACTCTGTCCTGTACTGCAGGCAGATTAAGATCCATCCCTGGGTGGACTAACGGCAAGAATCTAGGATGAAACCCATAATTGCTGTAGAAAGGGGTGTGATTAGTGGACTGGTGAATCGCACTGTTGTACGCTGTTTCTGCCACCCACAACAGGTCCATCCACTCATCCGTGTTTTCTTTCACGTAACAACGTAAATACTGCTTTAACGTTTGGTTCAAACGCTCAGTTTGCCCATCGGTTTGTGGATGGAAACTTGTGGATTTTGCTGATTGTATTTGCAGGGCCTCACACCACACTTTCCAAAAATGAGCCGTGAATTGGGATCCACGATCTGAGACAATAGTAGACGGCACTCCATGTAAACGTACTACCTGACTCAGGAGTATTTTGGCTAACTGCCCAGACGTAGGTAGTGATTTACAAGCTATGAAATGTCCCATTTTCGTGAGGCTATCAACCACTACCAGAATTACTGTGTGACCTTGATCCTTAGGCAACCCTACTATGAAATCAATGGATATAGTAGACCATGGAACCGCGGGTGTGGGTAGCGGTTGCAGCAACCCCTGAGCCTTTCTGTGATCTGATTTTGCTTTTGCACATGTTTCGCATTGCTTTACAAACAATACCACATCTGTTTTCACTGAAGGCCACCAAAAATACCTCAGGATCCTGTCTAGTGTTTTGTCGATGCCGTTGTGTCCTGCGCTGGGATCCGTATGACACCAATGAAACACCCTCTCTTGCAAAGCCTTTAAGGGGATTAACATCTGTCGGTTTTTTATTGGTACCCCTTGTCTCATTTTCCATTGTGGATGTACCTTAAGCCATTTCCTCCATTTGGGAGTGATGCTTGCATGAGCCACAGAGCGTAAGAACTGCTCAGAGTGTACCACACCTATGACTTGATCAGGGGCCAAAATAGATAGCGTTTGATCTTTTACCGAACTACGTGCTGTATCTTGTCTGGTGAGAGCATCCGCCTTCCGATTCTCTGCACCTGGTCTGTAGGTGACGATGTAATCGAATTCAGAGAAAAACAACATCCAACGCATTTGCCTAGGGGATAGCAGACGGGCAGATCTCATAAATTGTAAATTACGGTGATCGGTATATACTGTGATCACATGCTTGGCTCCCATTAAATGATGTCTCCAGGTAGTGAACGCATCCTTGATGGCCATTAACTCTTTTTCCGCTATGGTGTATCTTATTTCAGCCTCATTTAGCTTGCGAGACATGTAGGCTACAGGATGTAGCTGTCCGGTTTTCTAGCTCCTTTGTGATAGAATTGCCCCCACTGCCATATCTGATGCATCAGCTTCCACTACAAACGGCTTTTCAGGATCTGGGTGGGCCAAAACAGGGGCTGAGGTAAAGGCTCTTTTCAGCTGAGAAAAGGAGGCTTCGGTTTCGGTAGTCCATTTGAATGTAACGTTTTTCCGTAACAACCTTGTTATTGGTGTAACCACCCTTGAGAACTGAGGAATAAATCTTCGGTAAAAATTGGCGAAGCCTAAAAAACATTGAACCTCCTTCACATTGACTGGTTGTGGCCAGTCCGTTACAGCTTTTATTTTCCGATCAGACATTTCCAAACCTTGTGGTGAAATAATTACTCCTAAAAACTCCACCCTCTGAACACTGAATTCACATTTAGTGAGTTTACAAAACAGACCATTGTCTCGCAAGGCTTGTAAGACCAGACACACATGTAGATAATGCTGGCTCACTGAAGTAGAATATATTAAGATATCGTCTATATAAACTACTGTGAAGACATCCAGATACTCCCGCAACACATCGTTCAAAAAGAACTGAAAGGCAGCGGGGGCGTTACACAGCCCATAGGGCATCACTGTATACTCGAATAACCCAAAACGAGTGCGAAATGCGGTCTTCCACTCATCTCCCTCCCTCACCCTGACTAGGTGATAGGCGCCTTTTAAGTCCAATCGAGTATATATTTGAGCAGTTTTCACCTGGTCCAGTAGGACCGGAATCAGAGGTAGGGGTACCTGTTCTTAACGGTAATGTGGTTTAAGGCCCTAAAATCGATGCAGGCACGTTTTTCCCCATTCGCCTTTGGTATGAAAAACAAAGGGGAAGCTGCAGGGGACTTAGATGGCCTTATGAAGCCATTCGCCAAATACTGGTCCAGATAAGATTTGAGATGCTCGTTTTCTTTATCCGTGAGAGCATAGATCCTACTACATGGAATTACAGCACCTGGCACTAGATCAATCTGACAGTCGTAAGACCTATGAGGAGGTAACACATTGGCTTGTTGCTCATTGAACACGTCCTTGTAACTTTCGTACTCCTCGGGTAGGGTTATCTCCTGTTCGGCTGTGGTAGCAATGTGTAGGAGTGTGGCTAAAGCTTTTACCGGCAGGTCCCTATTCTCCTGACTGCAATGTTCCTTGCATTCCGGGCTGTTAAAAAGTACAGTTTTGGCCACCCAATCTATGGAAGGATTGTGCTTAGTCAACCAAGGTAACCCCAAAATGATGCCATACTGAGGTGCTCGTATGATATTAAAGCTTAAGGACTCTACATGACCAGGAGCACAGCGTACTAATAATTCTCTTGTGGAGAACCCTATTGGTCCCGTGATCAATTCCCTCCCATCGATTGCCAAAACCGGTTCAGGCACTTCCTTCTTAAGTAATGACAACTGCAATACTGTAGCTAATGCTTCATCCATAAACAGCACGGTGGCCCCTGAATCTATCATAGCTTCCAGATCTCTCCACCCTTCTGGTAAGTGGATTTGGATAGGGATTCTAAAATGTCCTGCTGTGTTTACCTGTATGTTCAGAATTGAAGGGATTACTTTGCCGCTCAAAAAGCCCCCTCCTGTTACCTTTGAGCTTTCTAGTTTTCCGACTTGGGGAGGACGAGAGCCCTCACACCACCAAACCCGGGTTTATTCTTGGGTTTAGCTAGGCAATCTCTTACAAAATGGCCTTTCTTACCACAATACAAACATAGCCCGTTCTTACGTCTTTGTTCACGCTCCTCTTGCGATAAAGGAGCCCTTACAGTTCCTATTTCCATGGGTTCTGGCTCACCAGCCGTGCTAGATTTAGGAAACCTTGGTTTTTCATACCTAGTAAAAGCCCGATCAGATCTTCTCCTGTCGGTTCGGCGATCGTTCATTCTACCGTCTAATCTCAATGCCAGATTAATGAGATCAGTGCACGTGGCTGGTTGAGGATCTACCTGGGCTATCATATCTTTGAGCTCATCTCGTAATCCTTGGTGAAATAAGGCAGCCCTTTTATCTTCAGGCCATCCCGTTTCTGATATCAACCTTTGAAAAGAATTGAGATATACCACTAGGTCTTTATTACCTTGTCTTAGTTCCAATAGTTCCCTATCGGCTGAGAAACTATGGGATCTCCTATCGAAGATATTGTCAAACTCTCTTCTAAAACCGTCCCAATCATGTAACAGAGGATCATCATTACGAACCAACGGGACGGCCCACAAGGCGGCATCTCCCGCCAAATAAGAAATAAGGAAAACAACCCTCGCTTGATTAGTAGGAAATGCCCTAGGTTTGCACGTAAAGTGCAACAACACCTGAGTCATAAATACCTGTACCTTGCTCTCATCCCCTGTAAACCTTTCAGGGGCCGCCAACGGTATAGGCGTGGGAAATTCCACCGACAATGGGGGTGCTGCTCCTGCAAAGGTACCTGAGGACCAAGTAGCACCACTGCCTCTTCCTGCACTCACATCAAACGGGTTCCTCTGTAATTTATCAACCCGGTCTTGTAAGGCCGCTGTTTCTGCCCTAGAGGCAGCTAATTCCTGTTGCACCAAAACCAAGGCCGCCATTACATCATCTAAGGTGGCCATCATCAACCAAACACCGATCAGGAGAGAATAAATTCTTGGGCTGCGAATTCTGTCAAGGTTTTACTCCAAACTCCCAGGATCGGTGCGTTGCTCAAATGGGTCCACCTCTCAATCGCTCCACTCTCTGATGCTATAACAGCGCAGAGAGTAGGAAGGATTAAGCGAGGGAAGGAAAGGATGGGGACAGCGGGGAGGGAGACCTACAACACAAGAAACACAAATAAATGTCTATTCCTCTTCTTCTAACGCACGTATTAATAAGCACAACACATACGGGGCAATAACTACCTGTAAAGAAAATAAAGAACGTGCTTTCCTGTAGATCAGTTTTTTGATGAAGGTATCATATCCTAGGGAGGCTCTTTATATGCAAATGAGAATAATACACAAGAATAAGTTTCAACAACCGAAATGCTCATAACACTCACACATGCTCACTCACACAGACTGTACCCACCAAATTGAATGTGGACACTTGCATCACAGAGGGGGTTGAGCATGACTCACACCACAGTCCCTGCTAGGAAGAAAGATCACAAAAGCCCCATGATTCTTTAGCAATACGCATCATCATAAAATGAATTTAAACGGTGTTGGCATTAATCTTTCATGCCAATACACTATTGGCTGTTTGAATCACAGCAACTTAAAGTATCAGCAATACTCCTCTTTAACCACCTTGAATCATTAGTTCATGAATAAACATTACATGAGCGATTTAGCAGCTCCTTATATTTAAGTCAAGGTCCAAACGCTAAGGCAAGGAGCCTAATAGCAGTCACTTGTTTCTTTTCTCAGAGTGGTGACCACGTCACCCTTACCGCCCTGTATGGCTTAGTTCCAAGCCCCTGGGATATCGTCAGCGTGGGAATCCTGCCTCCGGCGTTTTAACAGATCGGAATTCGCAGCACCGCTTCACCGCCGCCCTCCCGCATATGTAGCTACCGGGCAGGCGCGCCATCAACATGCGCGTGCGCCTACCCGGAAACAGGATGTCTGGGAATTGTAGTTCTTTGCGGGGGAGGGGGCGGTAGCGAACGCTGCTATCGTTCGCCGTGCTTCCTGCAATGATGATTACCCCGACATCAGGTGAGTGTGACAGTACATTCCTCTCCCTAGAGGGGTCGACGAAGACGGGGTTTACCAGGAAATTGCATATGGAACGCGCGAATCAACCGAGGTGCATGAACACTCCTCGCTGGTTCCCAAGAATTCTCTTCCGCGCTATAACCCTTCCATGCAATTAGATACCATAAAGAGGAACCCTTCATCCTGGAGTCTAAGATCCTGGACACCTCATATTCGGGCTCACCGTCCACCCACACGGGAGAGGCTCCTTTCTTCACCGGTGTGTAGGAAGGTTTCAGCAACGAGACATGGAACACAGGGTGTATTTTCATGGTTTTTGGCAATGCTAACCGTACTGAGACTGGGTTGATGCATTTTATCACCTTGTAAGGCCCTATGTAGCGAGGGTTAAAAATGCTGTATCTGCGAAACTTAATGCTCTTAGTGGATAACCAGACCACATCGCCTGGCAGGTATGGGGGACCCTCCCTACGATGTGCATCGGCGTGCCTTTTGTATCGTGTCTTGGCCCTTTGAAGGTTCAACCTTGTCCTTTTTATAGTATGTTGTATATGTTTCACTCTGTCCTGTACTGCAGGCAGATTAAGATCCATCCCTGGGTGGACTAACGGCAAGAATCTAGGATGAAACCCATAATTGCTGTAGAAAGGGGTGTGATTAGTGGACTGGTGAATCGCACTGTTGTACGCTGTTTCTGCCACCCACAACAGGTCCATCCACTCATCCGTGTTTTCTTTCACGTAACAACGTAAATACTGCTTTAACGTTTGGTTCAAACGCTCAGTTTGCCCATCGGTTTGTGGATGGAAACTTGTGGATTTTGCTGATTGTATTTGCAGGGCCTCACACCACACTTTCCAAAAATGAGCCGTGAATTGGGATCCACGATCTGAGACAATAGTAGACGGCACTCCATGTAAACGTACTACCTGACTCAGGAGTATTTTGGCTAACTGCCCAGACGTAGGTAGTGATTTACAAGCTATGAAATGTCCCATTTTCGTGAGGCTATCAACCACTACCAGAATTACTGTGTGACCTTGATCCTTAGGCAACCCTACTATGAAATCAATGGATATAGTAGACCATGGAACCGCGGGTGTGGGTAGCGGTTGCAGCAACCCCTGAGCCTTTCTGTGATCTGATTTTGCTTTTGCACATGTTTCGCATTGCTTTACAAACAATACCACATCTGTTTTCACTGAAGGCCACCAAAAATACCTCAGGATCCTGTCTAGTGTTTTGTCGATGCCGTTGTGTCCTGCGCTGGGATCCGTATGACACCAATGAAACACCCTCTCTTGCAAAGCCTTTAAGGGGATTAACATCTGTCGGTTTTTTATTGGTACCCCTTGTCTCATTTTCCATTGTGGATGTACCTTAAGCCATTTCCTCCATTTGGGAGTGATGCTTGCATGAGCCACAGAGCGTAAGAACTGCTCAGAGTGTACCACACCTATGACTTGATCAGGGGCCAAAATAGATAGCGTTTGATCTTTTACCGAACTACGTGCTGTATCTTGTCTGGTGAGAGCATCCGCCTTCCGATTCTCTGCACCTGGTCTGTAGGTGACGATGTAATCGAATTCAGAGAAAAACAACATCCAACGCATTTGCCTAGGGGATAGCAGACGGGCAGATCTCATAAATTGTAAATTACGGTGATCGGTATATACTGTGATCACATGCTTGGCTCCCATTAAATGATGTCTCCAGGTAGTGAACGCATCCTTGATGGCCATTAACTCTTTTTCCGCTATGGTGTATCTTATTTCAGCCTCATTTAGCTTGCGAGACATGTAGGCTACAGGATGTAGCTGTCCGGTTTTCTCGCTCCTTTGTGATAGAATTGCCCCCACTGCCATATCTGATGCATCAGCTTCCACTACAAACGGCTTTTCAGGATCTGGGTGGGCCAAAACAGGGGCTGAGGTAAAGGCTCTTTTCAGCTGAGAAAAGGAGGCTTCGGTTTCGGTAGTCCATTTGAATGTAACGTTTTTCCGTAACAACCTTGTTATTGGTGTAACCACCCTTGAGAACTGAGGAATAAATCTTCGGTAAAAATTGGCGAAGCCTAAAAAACATTGAACCTCCTTCACATTGACTGGTTGTGGCCAGTCCGTTACAGCTTTTATTTTCCGATCAGACATTTCCAAACCTTGTGGTGAAATAATTACTCCTAAAAACTCCACCCTCTGAACACTGAATTCACATTTAGTGAGTTTACAAAACAGACCATTGTCTCGCAAGGCTTGTAAGACCAGACACACATGTAGATAATGCTGGCTCACTGAAGTAGAATATATTAAGATATCGTCTATATAAACTACTGTGAAGACATCCAGATACTCCCGCAACACATCGTTCAAAAAGAACTGAAAGGCAGCGGGGGCGTTACCACAGCCCATAGGGCATCACTGTATACTCGAATAACCCAAAACGAGTGCGAAATGCGGTCTTCCACTCATCTCCCTCCCTCACCCTGACTAGGTGATAGGCGCCTTTTAAGTCCAATCGAGTATATATTTGAGCAGTTTTCACCTGGTCCAGTAGGACCGGAATCAGAGGTAGGGGTACCTGTTCTTAACGGTAATGTGGTTTAAGGCCCTAAAATCGATGCAGGCACGTTTTTCCCCATTCGCCTTTGGTATGAAAAACAAAGGGAAGCTGCAGGGGACTTAGATGGCCTTATGAAGCCATTCGCCAAATACTGGTCCAGATAAGATTTGAGATGCTCGTTTTCTTTATCCGTGAGAGCATAGATCCTACTACATGGAATTACAGCACCTGGCACTAGATCAATCTGACAGTCGTAAGACCTATGAGGAGGTAACACATTGGCTTGTTGCTCATTGAACACGTCCTTGTAACTTTCGTACTCCTCGGGTAGGGTTATCTCCTGTTCGGCTGTGGTAGCAATGTGTAGGAGTGTGGCTAAAGCTTTTACCGGCAGGTCCCTATTCTCCTGACTGCAATGTTCCTTGCATTCCGGGCTGTTAAAAAGTACAGTTTTGGCCACCCAATCTATGGAAGGATTGTGCTTAGTCAACCAAGGTAACCCCAAAATGATGCCATACTGAGGTGCTCGTATGATATTAAAGCTTAAGGACTCTACATGACCAGGAGCACAGCGTACTAATAATTCTCTTGTGGAGAACCCTATTGGTCCCGTGATCAATTCCCTCCCATCGATTGCCAAAACCGGTTCAGGCACTTCCTTCTTAAGTAATGACAACTGCAATACTGTAGCTAATGCTTCATCCATAAACAGCACGGTGGCCCCTGAATCTATCATAGCTTCCAGATCTCTCCACCCTTCTGGTAAGTGGATTTGGATAGGGATTCTAAAATGTCCTGCTGTGTTTACCTGTATGTTCAGAATTGAAGGGATTACTTTGCCGCTCAAAAAGCCCCCTCCTGTTACCTTTGAGCTTTCTAGTTTTCCGACTTGGGGAGGACGAGAGCCCTCACACCACCAAACCCGGGTTTATTCTTGGGTTTAGCTAGGCAATCTCTTACAAAATGGCCTTTCTTACCACAATACAAACATAGCCCGTTCTTACGTCTTTGTTCACGCTCCTCTTGCGATAAAGGAGCCCTTACAGTTCCTATTTCCATGGGTTCTGGCTCACCAGCCGTGCTAGATTTAGGAAACCTTGGTTTTTCATACCTAGTAAAAGCCCGATCAGATCTTCTCCTGTCGGTTCGGCGATCGTTCATTCTACCGTCTAATCTCAATGCCAGATTAATGAGATCAGTGCACGTGGCTGGTTGAGGATCTACCTGGGCTATCATATCTTTGAGCTCATCTCGTAATCCTTGGTGAAATAAGGCAGCCCTTTTATCTTCAGGCCATCCCGTTTCTGATATCAACCTTTGAAAAGAATTGAGATATACCACTAGGTCTTTATTACCTTGTCTTAGTTCCAATAGTTCCCTATCGGCTGAGAAACTATGGGATCTCCTATCGAAGATATTGTCAAACTCTCTTCTAAAACCGTCCCAATCATGTAACAGAGGATCATCATTACGAACCAACGGGACGGCCCACAAGGCGGCATCTCCCGCCAAATAAGAAATAAGGAAAACAACCCTCGCTTGATTAGTAGGAAATGCCCTAGGTTTGCACGTAAAGTGCAACAACACCTGAGTCATAAATACCTGTACCTTGCTCTCATCCCCTGTAAACCTTTCAGGGGCCGCCAACGGTATAGGCGTGGGAAATTCCACCGACAATGGGGGTGCTGCTCCTGCAAAGGTACCTGAGGACCAAGTAGCACCACTGCCTCTTCCTGCACTCACATCAAACGGGTTCCTCTGTAATTTATCAACCCGGTCTTGTAAGGCCGCTGTTTCTGCCCTAGAGGCAGCTAATTCCTGTTGCACCAAAACCAAGGCCGCCATTACATCATCTAAGGTGGCCATCATCAACCAAACACCGATCAGGAGAGAATAAATTCTTGGGCTGCGAATTCTGTCAAGGTTTTACTCCAAACTCCCAGGATCGGTGCGTTGCTCAAATGGGTCCACCTCTCAATCGCTCCACTCTCTGATGCTATAACAGCGCAGAGAGTAGGAAGGATTAAGCGAGGGAAGGAAAGGATGGGGACAGCGGGGAGGGAGACCTACAACACAAGAAACACAAATAAATGTCTATTCCTCTTCTTCTAACGCACGTATTAATAAGCACAACACATAAGGGGCAATAACTACCTGTAAAGAAAATAAAGAACGTGCTTTCCTGTAGATCAGTTTTTTGATGAAGGTATCATATCCTAGGGAGGCTCTTTATATGCAAATGAGAATAATACACAAGAATAAGTTTCAACAACCGAAATGCTCATAACACTCACACATGCTCACTCACACAGACTGTACCCACCAAATTGAATGTGGACACTTGCATCACAGAGGGGGTTGAGCATGACTCACACCACAGTCCCTGCTAGGAAGAAAGATCACAAAAGCCCCATGATTCTTTAGCAATACGCATCATCATAAAATGAATTTAAACGGTGTTGGCATTAATCTTTCATGCCAATACACTATTGGCTGTTTGAATCACAGCAACTTAAAGTATCAGCAATACTCCTCTTTAACCACCTTGAATCATTAGTTCATGAATAAACATTACATGAGCGATTTAGCAGCTCCTTATATTTAAGTCAAGGTCCAAACGCTAAGGCAAGGAGCCTAATAGCAGTCACTTGTTTCTTTTCTCAGAGTGGTGACCACGTCACCCTTACCGCCCTGTATGGCTTAGTTCCAAGCCCCTGGGATATCGTCAGCGTGGGAATCCTGCCTCCGGCGTTTTAACAGATCGGAATTCGCAGCACCGCTTCACCGCCGCCCTCCCGCATATGTAGCTACCGGGCAGGCGCGCCATCAACATGCGCGTGCGCCTACCCGGAAACAGGATGTCTGGGAATTGTAGTTCTTTGCGGGGGGGAGGGGGGCGGTAGCGAACGCTGCTATCGTTCGCCGTGCTTCCTGCAATGATGATTACCCCGACATCAGGTGAGTGTGACACACACACAGATTTATGAACATTTTGTGTTGGGGTTGTGTAAATATTTTGATGCAATCCAGACACAAAATGTATATTGGGATTTACAAATCCATGAACACAGCTTTGCATGGCTTAGTAAAAAAAAAAAAGTACCACAACACAATGCTTTGCGCTGCCTTGTATTATTTTGCATCGGCAGGGGTGGGCGTTCCATGAGTGTAGCATGGGCATTCTCATGCATCCACCCATGGATTTTGACACAATCCCAGATTCACTAAAGGAAATAAACCTGGATTTGTGCTAAAATGGTGCGCCTATATGTGGCTGGTGTAACAAGGAGAAATATCTTCATTTTGCCTTGCTGCTTCCTCTTTATATGTGTCCGTAAAGCAGGCGCCCTCTTCCTCGCGTGCTGCTTTTCCACTGCTGCCTCCACCCATTCCTCTGTTGCCCCCCCACCCCAGCAGTCCTTTTTTATACTTATTTTACACTTTCGCACTAACAAATATGTTTTTTTTTAATTACAATAGCCAACTGGAGTCTGCTATCTTGTGCCAGTAAATTAAAAAAACTGAAATTGTCCCAGCATCATTTCGAGGCGCACACATGCATGGTGACGCATGTGTGAGCCTGCAGAATGGCACCATTTTTTTTTTTTTTTTTTTTTTTTGCTGATGCTGTGCAGCCCAGCATCAGCAAACTGCATTGGCAAGGCCAATAGGACAAAAACAAGAGGCCTGTTGGTTTTGCCAGTGCTTGGTACACATGAAATCATTACACTTATCTTTTTTTGTTGCAAATTACCCACTATGGAATTTCTCGCCTTTTTCCCCTTGTCTGTCTGTTCACCCCGTTCTTCGTCTCCCGATGTCATCATATAGTGTGAGTCCTTTTAATAAGGCAGGAGGCAGGGTTGGGATTGATTAGATGTAATGCAGCTTTCCTTCCTTCCTGGACGTATTGATAGTCCATCCTCGCCTCACCCTCTCCAGGACCCCCTGCATGAATGCCAGTCTGAAGGTATTTGTTGGGTGCTGAGTATAAATGAGCTTCTTTACAGTCAGTCTTCCGCCCTTCATCCCATTCCAATTGCATGAATGACAGCAGAGAGGTAGGCTGCTTGGCCTGACTGGCAAAAGAGAGCAGGGAGAGGGCAGGATAATGTCCAGCATTTTCTGGGTAACCTAAACACTGTCAGGCCACAGTGTCTGCCTCTGAGCCCAATTATGTGGCTAGCAGGCAATAGACGCGGGCGAGGCCTCATTTCAAATAAGGCGAGAGGCAGGGGCAAAATAATCTTGCCTGGTTCCCGTTTTTTCCTGGTAATGATGCCACAAACCATCAGTCTTGACCTATTTTAAACATTAATATCAATGAGGTACTGTATTTCAGTTGAAAGATACTTAGAAGCTTGTTCAGAGTTCCCAGGTAAATGATGTGGTATCACCACACACATCATTACTAATAATGCAGGGAGCTCTGATTACAGCGTGCAGTACTACCCATCATTTTGAGATTTACCCCTCGGAATGAGGAATAACTTGTGGAATCCTGTATTACACACTGATTATCAGGAAGTTTCTGCTTTTTTCCAGCATTTTCCCCTTACCAAGGTAACAACACAAGTCCTGCCTAATGGGTAGGTTTTTTGATGCAATGGGAATGGAAAAAACATCACAATGTAGGAGAGGATGTGGTCTAGTGGCTAGGGCGGTCGACTTCAAATCTGGGGAACCGGGTTCAAGTATGGGCAATGACGCTCAACATCCTGTGATTCTGGGCAAATCACGTAATCTCCCTGTGCCTAACAAAAATGAACACGTCCTTGTCTAACGCAACTGGTGCTCTTGTAAAGCGCTCTGATACCTTCAGGTCAAGTTCACACTATATAAAACTCATAGGAAAAAAAGTGTAGATTTGCCTGCACAACTTGTAATCCTGATTCAAGCGAAAACACCAGTTTCTGGTCTTTGCATCAGCCCATAAATGCATTTATGGGCTGAAACATAAAATGGTATTATAAATACCATTTTATGTTTCTGATTCTCGCACTGCGAGAAAGCAGAAGGGTTTGGTTGGGGGCGGGCGGGTTGGCGGTCCTGCTCTAGGGCAGGGGAGGAGTGGCTTGCCCACTGTTGTGGGCGCTGCCTGTTTTGTCGGCCCCAGGGTCGACCAAACCAGTCATACGCACTCTTCCTTTTCTCCATGTAAGCTGCATGCAGCCTACATGGAGAAAATGGCCTCCCCATAGACGCCTTTGTGGACGGCGTCACAGTCAATCCCAGTGCTGCCATTGCAGCATTGTGATTGGCTTAGGGGAGGGGAGGGAGGCTGCCTGCTTCCTGCGAGGACTCAGAGCAGAGGTGACGCAGGACCGGACCGGGCTGGCGAAGGTAAGTTTTTATTTTTTACTTAAAATTAGACTCCCCCCAGCCGCGGCTGTACTGTAGTAACTCTACCTATACCTTTCTATCTGTACCTCTAGCCATACACAATTTTACCTTTATCCCTATTGGTGATTTATCACTACTTTGCTGACACCCTATTTTTGCACTAGTACTGCTACACTCTAAAACCTGTACCTGTAATTATGCCCTAGTACCTCTACCTACCTGTATCCCTGCCTAGTCTCCAGTTTCTCTAGTCCTACCAGGAACTTTTTACCTCTCCCCCTGCCTATACCCGTTTATCTCTACCCTGTCTGTACTTCGTACCTCTACAATCACTGATACCTTTATAATTGGAGGGTACATTCAGAATACCGCAGTACCGGGGATATGAGGAAGTAAGAGAGATGAAGAGGAAGGGAGTGTCAATTCCCCCTGTCAGAAAAAACTCTAGGGGCATATTATCAAGGGCTTTATCGCCGCTTTAGCTGCAATTTTTGCCGCTAAAGCGGCGATAATTTTATCGCCTTATTAGCAAGCTGTCGCTAACAGGCGTTAGCGACAGCTTTCATGCGTTAGAGACTGCGTTTACCATCGCCTTGCATGTCAGCGATAATTATCGCTAATGACATGCAAGGAAGGCGTTCCCTACTAAAAGCGACTGAAAACAGTCGCTAATCCCACTACCCCCTATTAGCAAGGCAGGCGAAGCGATATAATAATTTGCGCTAAGCGCGTTTATCGCTATATTCTAACACCTGCTAGTGAGGACGACTTACCTGTTTAAAGTATAGGAGGTGGATTCTAATGCTGAATCCACCTTAGCGTTAATGCGAGAATATCGCTGGTTTTCCAGCGATATTCTCGCTTTTTGCCGCTATCGCTGGAAATAATATCGCTATGGAGATAAACCTTACTAATAGGGTGTTATCTCAGCGATATTTTCCAGCGATAGGCGGCGTTAACCAAAGTCGCGCTAAGCGCGGTTAGCGATAAATATCGCTATTCCTTGCTAATATGCCCCCTAATGCGCAGATTTCAGTGAAGTAAACACAATTATGCATGTAATTCCTTATTTTCTGAGTGAAACGTGGAAGGTCAGAATGGAAAAGGAAAAGAAAAAAAGGTGGAAGTGAAGAAAGAGACTACGAAAAAAGCAGTCATTGTTTTTAGACACTTTTAGGGATATTTTTCTGATAAATTGCCCACTTTGCCATCAATCTGTTCTTGGAGTGGGTGTTCCCCCAGCATCCCAGGGAAGGGCGCGGCTTGCTTGGCATACACCATGAAAGCATTGTTAGATTTCGGCTGATGACATTTGGAGCCTTCGACTTTTTATCAAATGTGAAACTTGTGCTGTAAAATTCTGCATTTGGCGACATTTTTATGTATAAAATGGAATAAAGCAAACCCCACACCTTTAGACATAATCCACAAAAGGTGCAGATCGATTGCTTTGCTTGCTTGCTCTGAACCAATCAGGACGTCTAAAGAGCACCAGCCACCTCTGTCTACTATACCAAACTAACCTCATGGGCTCTCTGCCGGCTCCCTGTGAGACCGAGAATATTGTCCAACCTCTTATGTTGGGTCCAAAAAGCATGCGTATACGAGCCTGGGCTACCTAGACAAACTGCTTTACAATCACGAACTAAGGTGTCTGCCTTCACATAAAACTGTATTGTTCTCCAACCTTCTTCAAGGCAGCCTTGAGGCACAGGACACCTGCAAGCAGACAACTATGACGCGTCTGCTGAAGGCACCACTCAAGAACCCATTGATCACAGGTATGGTTCCAGAAACAAAAGGGCAGTGCCAAAAAAGAACGCTTGCTAATGTCAGAAAAATATCTTGAGGTGTCTTAAATAAAAAACATCCTCTTATTTCTTTCCTTTGTATCTTTCTCTTATTAATGATTTGGCTCTTCCTGCTAACTGCTTCTTCTTTATATTTCATGTCATTGCATTCCTCCTCTGCTTGGCAGAGTCCATCCCATTGGGCCTGCTGCTCAGATCTACAGCCGCCATCTTTTTCTGATAAAATGGGCCATCGGACTGATCTCCCGGCCCCTCCCAACCCCCTGCTTCCCATTTCTGGGGAACCAGGCAGCTCCAATGTCATATAATCCGATTACTTTGATAGCATTAAAGAGTTTTAAACAAACAAGCCCTTGACCGCCAATCCCGGGTGACGGAGGGAGGGAGGAGGCAAATCTCCTCAGACCCTAAACAAGGGGATGATCAGATTTGTGTGGGATCTGGAGAGGATGAAGAAGAAGGGACACGGGGACCTTATCCGGACAAGAGTGTTTGTCTTACAATAACAACTGTGCTATTCTCATTGCGTGTTATGTATCTGTTCTGCTTACCGCCATATTCGGCTAATCTCTAATTCCATCCATATATTGAATACAAACATTTACACAGGCAATGAGAGCACATGACAAGATGGGAGCCATAAGCTTAATTCTCCCCCCCCCCAGAAGCTTTTACTCAATACCAACCCAGACATGGCAGCTAGATTCCAGGTACAAGTACGGTTATTTCTGAAGTGAGAGCAATGTGTTTCATACATCCCACTTAAAACCTTGGGTGTTCATCTGTTGATACCCCAGATGTTACTATTAACCAAATCAATCATTTGCATTTTCTCCATCATTAAAAAAAAGAAAAGAAAACTGAAACAGTAAAAAAATGTTTTTAAAAAAAGGCTAATTTACCTTTGGGACTTGAACCTGTGGGTTATACTTTGCTAGGTGGGCGCAGAAACCTTTTGACCTATCCTGATACCGATTTGTAGCCTTGTGTTTTCATGGTTCATATTTTTGAAAAAAGGAAAAATGTTTGGCTTCTATAACGCTACTGACTACATCTGTTTGTCATTTTGACGATGGTCATTCTTATTTGTTTGCACTGTGAACATTAACTGCACTTAGAAGCGGCAGGGGGTTGGCTTTACGTTCAGTAATAAAATCTTTCTTTATGTTAAAAAAAACCAGAAATTCAATGAAAGAGGAAAAGATTAAAGTGAGGTTCTAGTTATGTGAAAATGTTAGTGACAACGTAATGGGTTAAACTGCCCTGAGGCCAACCCCTAGCAAGCAAGCAACTCCATGCCATGAAAGAACTTTGGCCGTGCATGGTGTGGGGTTGGCCACAGGGCCTGGTCTGTGGCCAGGGCCTGCATCCAACCCATTGCGAGCAGCCAACCCCACACCACACATGAACTCTTTGGCATGCGCAGCGAGCAGTTGGTCTCTCAGGTCCAACCACACTCAGGCAGACCCCATCCTCCTGAGCCAATTTGTGTAAAAAAGGGGGGTGGGGCGTGGCCATCCCTCCCCGAGCCTTTGCAGGCCTGTGGGACCACATCCCCAGGCTCCATATTTTTTTAATAAGAGGGGGGCAAATGTCCCCTCTCCTCAAACCTTTGCAGGCCACGGTGACCCCATTTCTGGGGCCTTTTTTTTAATTAAGGGGAGGGTCACGAGGTCCCCCTCCCTGAATTACTACAGGCCCGTGGTCCCATCCCCGGTCTGTATTTTTTTTATTGAGGGGGGCATGCAGTCCCCCTCCCCAGACTTTACTGCTCAGCGGACACCATCCCCCACAGCCTTTCTTTTTTTTAAGAGGAGGGGAAAACTTTTATGGTCCTGGGGACCCCATCCCTGGGGAGTTTTTTTATGATGGGAGGGGGGGCATGTGGCCCCTCTCTCTGGATCTTGGCGGAGCAGGGACCACATCCCTCGGAGCATAAACATATGAGGGGAGGGGGCTGCGCAGATCCACTCCCTGAGCCACTGGTGGCCCTGGGGAACCCATCCCCCGGGGCCTTCTTCTTTTATTAAGGGGAGAGGCCACTCAGCTCCCCTCCCCAAACATCTATGCGCCCCCAGGACTTGATCTCCTGGGGCCTTCCTTTTTTTAAGCAGAGGTGGCATGCAGACACCTTCACCGAACCACTATGGGCCCTGGAGACCCCATTCCCTGAGGTCTTCATTTTTATAAAGGGGGAGGGGGCACTATGCGCCCCCATTCCAGGCCGTTTATTTTTTTAAGTGGAGGGAGCATGCAACCCCCTCCCTGACCCTCTTGGGGCCCAGGAACCTCATCCTCAGGGCCTTTTTTTTAGGGTAGGGTGGCGCGTGGCCCCCCTTCCCGGGGATTTTACTGTTCCGGGGACCCCATCGCCAGAGCCAAAACATATTTTTAAAGTGAGGGGGATGCAGATGCGCAACCCCCCTGTCCAAGCCACTGGGGACCCCAAGAACGCCATTCCCGAGGGCCTTCATTTTTTAGTAAAGGGAGGCGGCAGGCAGTTGCCCTCACCAAGCCACTATGGGCCCCATCCCCAGGGACCTTCTTAAGGGGAAGTGGTGGGCCCCCCCCAGATATTATGGGCCCAGGGTACTCCATTACCCTGAGCCTTCATTCTATATTAAGTGGAGGGGGTGCTCAGCCCCACTCCTCGAGCCACTATGGGCCCGGGGGCCTTATCACCTGGGGCCTTCCTTTTTTAATAAGGGGAGAGCGTGAGCGACCCCCCTCCCCAAGCCAATAGAGGTCCCAGGGACCCCGTCCGCGGGGCCTTAGGTGCTCCTGGGTTGGTGCCCCGGTGCCAACCATGGGCACCCACTAAACAGTATGTTGAGGGTCGTGGAGGGGAACCCAGGGTCAAGTGGCCACACTGGCTACCCGCATGCACCCATCATGAGTGCTGCAGAGCTGGCATTGCTCCCGCCCGGCGGAAGCAGCTCCCAACCTGGCAGGAGCAATCTGAGTTTCCCTGCCCACAAAAAAGTGGGAAGAGAAACAAAAGTCTGCTCCTACCCGGCAGAAGCATTTGCAAAACTTCAGCCGGGTGGGAGCAGACATGACTACGCTGCACGATCTCCTGCAGTTGGGGAAACTACTGCATCCCAGGGGTGGACTTCCTGGGACACAGCGTGTGAGTTGACCCTGGGAGATGAGTTCCCTGAGGCCTTTTCAGGTTTGGGGGGGGCAGGCGTGTGCCCCTCTCCTTTAAGCGCCCCTCTCCTCTAAACTTACATGTCAGCACCGGGGGATGGGGGCCCCGGTTCAAGCGGGAAGGGGGCCACACTCCCCCCACTAAAAATGTATTTCAGCCCTTGAGATGGGCTCCCAGGGGCCTATACAGGCTCAGGGAGGGGGTGTGCATGCCCCTCCCCTGTGTGAAAGTTTTTATGATCACATGGGGTTGAGCGCTCCATCCTGACTTGGCTTGGTCATTCAGGAGTGTGCTGTACTAGGTTGCCCATGGGCCTGGACTCATTTCTTCTCTTAAGCTCCCTTGAATCCTAGGAGCAGACGAGAAACAAAAGAGCTGAGATATCTATTTACTATTTTTCTAATTTGCTCTATATTTCTTCTTTACTGTTGTTTGATTTGGCCATTTTTTGTTTTCCCAAAGTGGGAGATGTATGTGCCGGATGCAGGGGGTTGTTCCCCCTATAAGTAGGGCAATGCAGTTTTCATGGAATGTCCATGATTAACTAGTTTAGGATGTACATGATAGAGATATAATCGCTATGCACATGTTCCCTGTTAGAAATGGGGGTCTCTAGTTGGCAGTAGTATACACCCTGTCCAAGGAGGGACCCTTCCTTCTAGTCACGATGAGTAAAGTACACACCTATGTTTGCCTGTGCTCACCCTCTGGTAGCTTGGCACAGAGCAGTCAGGCTAAACTACAGAGGCAATGTGTAAAGCATTTGTATATAACCCACAGTAACAAAGTGAAGACACCATAAATGGACACCACACCAGTTTAGAAAAATAAAGAATCTTTATCTAAACCAAACAAGACCAAAACAACAAAAATCCAACATACTGATATCAAAATATGACTTATAAAAGGTAAAAACTGTTCTATCCATAGGACACTATGGATGCATCATTTTTTAGTGCAAAGTACCTGGGATACGTCAGATACAAAGATGAAAACAGGCGCAGGGGAGATGAGGTGCCAGAAAACTAAAGTGATGCATCGGTTCCTTACTCGCAGAGAAGGTGATGCGTCGGTTCCTTACTCCCAGGGGAGGTGATGCGTTGGTTCCTTACTGCTAGGGAGGGGAGGTGATGCGTTGGTTCCTTACTGTGAGAGGAGGTGATGAGTTGGTTTCTTACTGCGAGGGGAGGTGATGCGTCGTTTTCTTACTGCAAGGGGAGGTGATGCGTAATTTCTCCAGACATGCAGCTTCGGTTCCTTACTGAAGCCCAGCGTTGATGAAGAAAATGGTGCACAGGTGCAATGCGTTGCGCACCGGAGGTGATGTGTCGCTTTGCGAGGCTTCACATTGTCCAGCGTCGGTGCCGGGGGTTTTGCGGCAAGGCTTTGCATCGTCTGGTGTCAGTTCCGAGGAGCAGGCAGCTATGTGGCGGGACTCAGCGAGGCTTTGCGTCGTCCGACGTTGGTTCCGAGAGGCTGTCAGCTGTTCGGCAGGACTTGGTGAGGCTTCCCGTCATCCAGCATCAGTTTCGACAGGCTTTGCAGTGCGTCGCACTGGTTCTTACAGAGATCAGCTGCAGAATCCACCCTGAAGCCCTTTGATTGGAGGGAAGCACCTCAGGCAAGGGTAGGACTCAGAGATGGCAGAGTCCAACAGCACCAGCAGAGTTGTAGGAAGTCTTTTGTGTCCCTGAGGCTTCTTAACAGCAGTCAAGCACACACAAGCCCTTGGAGAGACTGGGAAAAGCAGGATACAAAGCAAAGTCCAGTCCTTACACTGCACACAGACAGAAGCAGCAACTGCAGGGCAACCCAGCAAAGCAACACACTGCAAAGGGGCAGTACTCCCCCTGACAGCTCTTCTTCTTGGCAGAGTCCTCAGTTTCAGAAGTGTTTCTAAAGTACTGGGGTCTTAGGTCTAATACTTATACTCCTTTTTCCCTTTGAAGTCTTTGTCAGAAAGTTTCTCTTGCTCAGTAAAACCAGTTTTGTCCTCCCTGGTCCAGCCACACTACAGGGGGTGGAGACAGCATTGTGCAAGGCAGCCACAGCTGTGAGAAGTTGGCCTGGCATATGCTGTCCACTAATTATAGTGGGCACCTTGCACCAGTCCAAACAACCCCTTATTGGAGATAGGTTAAAGACAACCTTATTGAAAGCTATCCTAGTGGTAGCTATGGAGAGCAGCCTTCAGGCTAAGTCTTGAAGGAATGTAAAGCAGCTTGTTTTACCAGTCTATAATCTCTTGAGTGATCAAATGAAAGAGCACCACACCAGGTATATATTCAAAATATATGTATTTATTGCTAAACACACCCCTCTAGTCTCTTTATGAGGCTAGAGTTCGAAATACACAAGTTATAAGTTATTTAAACACAGTAATAGCACAAATACACGTTTGGGCCCTAGGGGCGTACCAAACCATATACCAATAAAGTGGTATAAGAACCACGACTGAACTAGACACTAGGCCTAGAGCCTCTAGAAGTGCTTGGACCACAAGGGACCACCCAAGGTAGTGACACAGGGGACCCACGGGGGACGCGTGCAGTGTAAATACACAACCGCGATACGCCGTTAACTTCTATGGAGAAAGTCGCGATCAGGAAATTAAAGAAAAGGGACACTTAAAGGAGGACTTGGAGCAAACCCTTTGAGAACTAGGTCGTTCTAGAGTCTCTACCCACGGGAGCACCGGAGTACTCGTGTTACCTCACCCAGGGAAGCCAGTGCATAGATGCCTTTCGGGGTCGGGTTTCGTCGTCGATTTGAATGGCGATCTGCTGCAAAGTGCTGCTGGCGACCAAGTGGAAAGTGTCCGGGTGGATCCAAGAGTGGATCGGAGATCTGAAGAACCTGAAAGCAGAGGGGACAGAGTCTGGGTCACTAGCCAGTGACCAGGAAGGCGATGAGCGGATGCCCACCGATGTCAAGTGCTTCAGGTAGGTTGACGGTCGTCTTGACTCTTCAGCCACGAGGTCCAGGAGGCGTTGTCGGTGACCAGGAGCAGGATTCGGGCTGGTACACGATGTTTGTCGAGTGCTGAGGCGTCGGCGACCGGATTGGACCCAACAAGCCTTGGCAACGGCAAGTCTCGATGAAAGTAAAGAATGATGATGATGCAGACCAGCAAGGTCTGAGGAACTCACCCAGCAAGGGTAAGTGAGGGCAATCCTGGAGCAACCAGGGAGCCCAAGAAGAAAAGGATTGGCCTTCGTGAAGGGCTACTAGCCAACGGGCTAGCGACCGCAAAGGAGCCTTGAGACGTCGCACGTGGAGCTGGCTCACAGGACACTCGTGGAGTGGAGGCCAGTGATCTTCGGTGCAGTTGGTGCTGGAGGCTAGGGCTACTCGGAGCCCAAAGCACGACTTCGTGGGAGACCCAGAAGAGGATGCACTAGCAAATGCGTGTGGTGTCCAGGGGTCACGGTTCCACGTTACCCACGACAGCTACGGGCCTCAGCTTTGCTGGGGACTCAGGGCAGCCTCGGGGAAGTCTGGAAATCCACCTCTGGTGATGCAAAGACTTTGGCGTCCGACGGGAGCTTAGGCGATGCAGACCGGACAATTGCTTCTTTGGTGCCTGCCAAGCAGGGGAGTCACTCCTTGACCCCAAGGGAGATTCTTCTGTCCTCTAGTCTTGAGTAGAGCATCGAAGGTCCAGGATTCTGTTTCAGAGTTTCGTCCAGGGATAATCTAAAGTCCTAAGGACTGGGTTCCTATACTTATACTAAGTTTAGGGGTTGGACTTACTCTGTGGCCCCACCTATGGGTGGGTCAGGGCAGAGGGGTGGCTACACCCCTTTCCCTTTGTCCAGTTCGCGCCAAAGCAGGGGCTGCAAGCCCCTGATCCGGTTTGAACTGGGGTATGCACTAGGGACACCAAGTGTGCCCCCATTGCAGGACTTCAAAGCACCCGAAAGTGCTCCCGCCCAGCCCCAATACACACTATCCTGTCTGGGGAGGTGGTCACACCTCCCTGGGACAGAAACCTATTGACCAGGCCTCCCCTGCCGGAGTTTCGTCCAGCAGCAGGAGGCCAGACTTGTGTCTGTGGCAGCAGCATCCATTTTGTGATGCCAGGGCTTTAGAAAGAAGTTACCGGCCAGGCCAGGGTTAACATGTCTCTCCCTCTAGAAGGGTGGAATGCTACCCCCACCACCAGAATTGGCGGGGGTAGTATTCCAAGATGTTTGACACCAAACACGACATGTTTCGGTGCAGCCATTCCAAAGTTAGCATTTAACGCGAGGTTATAATGCGCTTAAGAGTATATGGTCAGGCTGCACTACAAACAGCATCAGAGAAGGGTCTCCGAACACTGCAGAGGGGCCCTGCTCATGCAGGGGCACCCTCTCACATAGGAACCACGCACTCTGCCTTCAGGATTGATAAGGCCTGCCATAGGAGTGACTTATAGGTTTATATGTGTGTATATATATAGTGATATAGGTAGCCTATATCACAGTAAGGAGTGCATGCACCACCTTACCCAGGCTGCAGTAGCAGACCTGTGGTGTCAGTTTGGATGGCCTTCCAGGGGTGGCACAATACATGCTGCAGCCCCTGGTAGGCCTCTGAGGTACCTAAACCCTGGGTACATAGTATACCATATACTAGGGACTTATAAGGGCACTCCAGATTCCAATCAGAGATGTGCCTAAGGCACATGGAAACCTTTTTACAGAGAAAGCAGATAGACTGGGGTCCTGAATAGCAGGATCCCAGTCCAACTAAGTCATAAACCAGCAAAACACCATAAAAAAGTGGGGGCAACCATATAGTCAGATTCCACCTTCCTACATAACCCCCCAAACGAAAGGAGATAAGGCTAACCTTGGCCAGTTGAGCCTGTATTGACTAAGTGGCCATATAAGGAAGCACCTGCACTAGCATGGTTGCCCCCTGTCTTATGGTCCACTAAGCAATCCCTCACCCTAAGGGTATGAGAGGGTCTCCACCATGGGGAATCACTACCTGTGGTGTGCTTAGGTAAAGTACAAGGCTGGTGAGGTGTCTGAGTAGGGAAGTGAGACTCTAGGAATGTTGGCCTCAGCTTCCTCAGATCACTGGTCACCATGTATGCCTGTCTTTCCATGACTGAGTTGCACTTTGCTCTAAGGGTCAACCTTTGGCTGCCTACAGCTGGGGGTTGGGTCCCTTTGGATGGACTACTGGAGGGACATGGCAGGTTTGGAACCTTCTGGTCCCAGGTTTGCTCTTGCCTACCAGAGTCCTGCTGGGGGAGGTCCCTACATAAAGGTATGGGGGATCCCTCAGTGTGTAGAGGAATTTTCACCTGGCTAGGGCTACTAGACTGGGTGCCCCTAATCTGCTGATGGGGGTTCCTCTGGACAGGGGGCCCTGGGGGTCCACTGACCTCCCTGACCTCTGCAGCCCTGGGCTGGCTGAGGCAGGGTAGAGAGGGGCAGGTTACCTGCTCCAGACTGGGTACCACCTTGGAAGGGTCCTCTGCCATCAGGGGTGTGGCCAGGCCAGGCCTGACTACCTCTGGGGCAGTTCCTTCCCTAGGGGTAGGGTCAGTTCCCTGAAGAGGCTGACCCTTACCTACTGTCTGGAGGGAAGAAGACTTTTCTTCAACCCTTGTGCTCTCTTTTGGGGGAGAGTGGGCCATTCTTCCAGGCTCCATCTCTCCAAAATCTTGGGCTGGGGCTGTGGCCATCACAGCCCCACTAACCTTTACAGGGACGCCCAGCATCCTTAGATGGGTTTGGTGTTCAACTTCAGCCCAGGCTGAAATTTCCAGATCATTGCCCATCAGGCAATCTACAGGTAAGGTTGGGGACACAGCCACTCTTTTGGGCCTGTGACCCCCTCCCAGCTGAGATTGACTATGGCCATGGGGTGATCTGTTCTGACACCATCAATGTTGGTCACCTGGTATTTAAACTCAGGTAAAAGCTGGTGAGGGGGACTAGTTTCCCTGCCACCATGGTGACACTAGCCCCTGTATCCCTAAATGCCACAGCTTTCTGACCATTAATTATTGGCTCCAATCTGTACCTGCCCAATGCTGTGGGACCCATGGTAAAGGTGGCAAATCCTATACCACCATCAGAGTCAGAGGAGTCTGTTGAGGGGTCCCTGTCTAAACTAGGGCCCACCTCTGTTCCTCTTGCAAAAGTACCTAACTTTTTGGGTGCACTACTCCCAACTGGAGGATTACTACTGGTAGTACCAGGAGGGGTGGTAGTAGTTGTGGGAGGAACATTTTCTTTATTGCCAATCCTGGGGCAACTGGGATCAGTTTTCCAGTGCCCAGGCTTTTTACAGACATGGCAATATGGTTTCTTTTCAGGAGAAGAAGGAGTTTGGGACCCACCCCCAGAAGAGGAATTTTGGGGCCCTGTAGTGGACTTATCCTTAGATTTATCCCCACCTTTCTCTTGGGACTTAGTAGAATCTTTCTTCTGGTCACCACCCTGACTTTTAGTTTTTACTCTGGTTCTGACCCATTTGTCTGCCTTCTTTCCCAATTCTTGGGGAGAGGTCAGATCAGAGTCCACCAGATACTGGTGCAAAAGCTGGTTTTGACAATTATTAAGGATCTGCTCCCTCATAATCAAATTGTACAATCCTAAAAAGTCATGCACTTTGTTGCCATGTATCCAACCTTCCAGAGCCTTAGTAGCACAATCTACAAAATCAACCCAGTCTTGAGTCTGAGCTTTTTGGGTGTCTCTGAACTTCAACCTATACTGTTCAGTGGTTAGGCCAAACCCATCTATCAGAGCACTCTTCAAGACTTTGTAATTGTCAGCATCCTCTTCTCTTACAGTGAGGAGCTTGTCTCTACCTTTGTCTGCAAAGGAGAGCCACAAGATTGCTGCCCACTGCTTCTGGGGGACCTTCTGAACTTTACAGGCCCTCTCCAGTGCAGTTATCCATTTGTGGATGTCATCCCCACTCTGGTAGGGAGGGACAATCTTGCTTAGGTTTCTATGGTCATAAGACCTTTCCCTATCTGTAGGGATATTGCTGCCACCATGGGACTCTAGTCCCAACTTTTTTCTCTCTCTGTAGAGATCTAGGGACTCCCTGTCTATAGCCAATTGCTGTTTTCTGAGTTCAAGCTGAGCTTCCTCATACTGAATCAGCCTCTTTCTCCTCTCATGAGAAGATTCCCTCCTATGAGAGGAGACAGAGGTCCCTATTGAGGTGCCAGAGTGGTTAGACTCCTGAGAAGGAGATCTACACCTTCTAGGCACACTCACAATCCTTCCTGGGGGGACAAAGTGGAGGTCATCCTGAGCCTCCTCCTCATCCACAGGAGGAATTGGGTTTTCCAGGTCAGGGTCATTGTCACCCTCCTGGTCAGTTCCAGAGGGGGGGCTGGGGGTGTTGCTACCCCTGGCCCCATCCTCATCTTCTGCCCCACCCTCTGCACCTACCCCTTCAGTCCCTAAGGGCCTGCTGAGATCATAAGCCTCTAACATCTCTCTCAGTTGTTGGGTGGTGGGGCTTTGGCCTGTCTTCAGTTTCCTCAAATTGCATAATGCTCTCAATTCCAAGAATGGGAGTGTATCATACTTGAAGGGAAGAAGCCCAGGGGCTTCTGGCAAGGACTCACTGGGTCCTGGCTTTGAAGACATCACTAGTGAGGTGTGGTGTATGCACTACCTACTCTAGTGTGGCCTACTAAACTCTCTTGAGTTGTAGAAAGGGTGTGCTATCCCTTGACACACAACTCTAAGTTCAGTAGAACTTACTGTATACTAAGCTTAATTTATATGTACCTTAGGTACCTTTAGTGGTTTTCAGTTGATCAATTCAATTGCGATTATCTGGTAAAACAATAGCAAGCTGGAATCCCACACGCTGCACACCAATGTGAGAAGTTGGCCTGGCATATGCTGTCCACTAATTATAGTGGGCACCTTGCACCAGTCCAAACAACCCCTTATTGGAGATAGGTTAAAGACAACCTTATTGAAAGCTATCCTAGTGGTAGCTATGGAGAGCAGCCTTCAGGCTAAGTCTTGAAGGAATGTAAAGCAGCTTGTTTTACCAGTCTATAATCTCTTGAGTGATCAAATGAAAGAGCACCACACCAGGTATATATTCAAAATATATGTATTTATTGCTAAACACACCCCTCTAGTCTCTTTATGAGGCTAGAGTTCGAAATACACAAGTTATAAGTTATTTAAACACAGTAATAGCACAAATACACGTTTGGGCCCTAGGGGCGTACCAAACCATATACCAATAAAGTGGTATAAGAACCACGACTGAACTAGACACTAGGCCTAGAGCCTCTAGAAGTGCTTGGACCACAAGGAACCACCCAAGGTAGTGACACAGGGGACCCACGGGGGCACGCGTGCAGTGTAAATACACAACCGCGATACGCCATTAACTTCTATGGAGAAAGTCTCGATCAGGAAATTAAAGAAAAGGGACACTTAAAGGAGGACTTGGAGCAAACCCTTTGAGAACTAGGTTGTTCTAGAGTCTCTACCCACGGGAGCACCGGAGTACTCGTGTTACCTCACCCAGGGAAGCCGGGTGCATAGGTGCCTTTCGGGGTCGGGTTTCGTCGTCGATTTGAATGGCGATCTGCTGCAAAGTGCTGCTGGCGACCAAGTGGAAAGTGTCCGGGTGGATCCAAGAGTGGATCGGAGATCTGAAGAACCTGAAAGCAGAGGGGACAGAGTCTGGGTCACTAGCCAGTGACCAGGAAGGCGATGAGCGGATGCCCACCGATGTCGAGTGCTTCAGGTAGGTTGACGGTCGTCTTGACTCTTCAGCCACGAGGTCCAGGAGGCGTTGTCGGCGACCAGGAGCAGGATTCGGGCTGGTACATGATGTCTGTCGAGTGCTGAGGCGTCAGCGACCGGATTGGACCCAACAAGCCTTGGCAACGGCAAGTCTCGATGAAAGTAAAGAATGACGATGATGCAGACCAGTAAGGTCTGAGAAACTCACCCAGCAAGGGTAAGTGAGGGCAAGCCTGGAGCAACCAGGGAGCCCAAGAAGAAAAGGATTGGCCTTCGTGAAGGGCTACTAGCCAACAGGCTAGCGACCGCGAAGGAGCCTCAAGACGTCGCACGTGGAGCTAGCTCACAGGACACTTGTGGAGTGGAGGCCAGTGATCTTCGGTGCAGTTGGTGCTGGAGGCTAGGGCTACTCGGAGCCCAAAGCACGACTTCGTGGGAGACCCAGAAGAGGATGAACTAGCAAATGCGTGTGGTGTCCAGGGGTCACGGTTCCACGTTACCCACGACAGCTACGGGCCTCAGCTTTGCTGGGGACTCAGGGCAGCCTCGGGGAAGTCTGGCAATCCACCTCTGGTGATGCAAAGACTTCGGCGTCCGACGGGAGCTTAGGCGATGCAGACCGGACAATTCCTTCTTTGGTGCCTGCCAAGCAGGGGAGTCACTCCTTGACCCCAAGGGAGATTCTTCTGTCCTCTAGTCTTGAGTAGAGCGTCGAAGGTCCAGGATTCTGTTTCAGAGTTTCGTCCAGGGATAATCTAAAGGACTGGGTTCCTATACTTATACTAAGTTTAGGGGTTGGACTTACTCTGTGGCCCCACCTATGGGTGGGTCAGGGCAGAGGGGTGGCTACACCCCTTTCCCTTTGTCCAGTTCGCGCCAAAGCAGGGGCTGCAAGCCCCTGATCCGGTTTGAACTGGGGTATGCACAGGGACACCAAGTGTGCCCCCAGTGCAGGACTTCAAAGCACCCGAAAGTGCTCCCGCCCAGCCCCAATACACACTATCCTGTCTGGGGAGGTGGTCACACCTCCCTGGGACAGGAAACCTGTTGTCCAGGCCTCCCCTGCCGGAGTTTCGTCCAGCAGCAGGAGGCCAGACTTGTGTCTGTGGCAGCAGCATCCATTTTGTGATGCCAGGGCTTTAGAAAGAAGTTACCGGCCAGGCCAGGGTTAACATGTCTCTCCCTCTAGAAGGGTGGAATGCTACCCCCGCCGCCAGAATTGGCGGGGGGTAGTATTCCAAGATGTTTGACACCAAACACGACATGTTTCGGTGCAGCCATTCCAAAGTTAGCATTTAACGCGAGGTTATAATGCGCTTAAGAGTATATGGTCAGGCTGCACTACAAACAGCATCAGAGAAGGGTCTCCGAACGCTGCAGAGGGGCCCTGCTCATGCAGGGGCACCCTCTCACATAGGAACCACGCACTCTGCCTTCAGGATTGATAAGGCCTGCCATAGGAGTGACTTATAGGTTTATATGTGTGTATGTATATAGTCATATAGGTAGCCTATATCACAGTAAGGGGTGCATGCACCACCTTACCCAGGCTGCAGTAGCAGACCTGTGGTGTCAGTTTGGATGGCCTTCCAGGGGTGGCACAATACATGCTGCAGCCCCTGGTAGGCCTCTGAGGTACCTATGCCCTGGGTACATAGTATACCATATACTAGGGACTTATAAGGGCACTCCAGATTCCAATCAGAGATGTGCCTAAGGCACATGGAAACCTTTTTACAGAGAAAGCAGATAGACTGGGGTCCTGAATAGCAGGATCCCAGTCCAACTAAGTCATAAACCAGCAAAACACCATAAAAAAAGTGGGGGCAACCATATAGTCAGATTCCACCTTCCTACAACAGCCTATTCAGGTGGTAGTGACAGCTCCTATCACCACTCTAGCCCAGGGTGACTCATCAGCATATGCAGGGCACACCTCAGCTCCCTTTGTGTGAGTGTCTGGAGTTAATGTACCAACAGCCCCTGTCAGTCTAAAACCAGACGTTGATTCCACAAGCAGGCAGAGGCACACAGAATGGTAAAACAAGAAAATGCTCACTTTGCCACTGGATTCAAGATGGCCTGGCTGATGACGGCTGTAAGCCAGAAACCTGTCCCAGGATGCTTGTTTCCGGTCCAGGGAAGACATGGCTTGGCAGTTCGGGCTGGACTGTTCCCATGAGGCACAGGGTCAGACTGATTTGCATATGGCCATGTCTGAACTGGGGTGGCGGAGTGAGCTAAAGAATGATGATGGATTAAACCCAGATCAGTTGACTGAGGGTGAGTGCTTGCAATGTTCAACACTCCGTCCATCATCCCCTTTGGTTTTGCTATGTTTGCCCTAAGTTGGCAGGGTATGCCCAGACGTGGGTCCCTTGCTCACTTTGCCACTGGATTCAAGATAGCCTGCCTGATGACGGCTGTAAGCCAGAAACCGGTCCCAGGATGCTTGTTTCCGGTCCAGGGAAGACATGGCTTGGTAGTTCAGGCTGGACTGTTCCCATGAGGCACAGGGTCAGACTGATTTGCATATGGCCATGTCTGAACTGGGGTGGCGGAGTGAGCTAAAGAATGATGATGGATTAAACCCAGATCAGTTGACTGGGGGTGAGTGCTTGCAATGTTCAACACTCCGTTCATCATCCCCTTTTGTTTTGCTCTGTTCGCCCTAAGTTGGCAGGGTATGCCCAGACGTGGGTCCCTTGCTCACTTTGCCACTGGATTCAAGATAGCCTGGCTGATGACGGCTGTAAGCCAGAAACCGGTCCCAGGATGCTTGTTTCCGGTCCAGAGAAGACATGGCTTGGCAGTTCGGGCTGGACTGTTCCCATGAGGCACAGGGTCAGACTGAGTTGCATACGGCCATGTCTGAACTGGGGTGGCGGAGTGAGCTAAAGAATGATGATGGATTAAACCCAGATCAGTTGACTGGGGGTGAGTGCTTGCAATGTTCAACACTCCGTCCATCATCCCCTTTGGTTTTGCTATGTTCGCCCTAAGTTGGCAGGGTATGCCCAGACATGGGTCCCTTGCTCACTTTGCCACTGGATTCAAGATAGCCTGGCTGATGACGGCTGTAAGCCAGAAACTGGCCCCAGGATGCTTTTTTCCGGTCCAGGGAAGCCATGGCTTGGCAGTTCGGGCTGGACTGTTCCCATGAGGCACAGGGTCAGACTGATTTGCATATGGCCATGTCTGAACTGGGGTGGCGGAGTGAGCTAAAGAATGATGATGGATTAAACCCAGATCAGTTGACTGGGGGTGAGTGCTTGCAATGTTCAACACTCCGTCCATAATCCCCTTTGGTTTTGCTATGTTCGCTCTAAGTTGGTAGGATATGCCCAGACGTGGGTCCCTTGCTCACTTTACCACTGGATTCAAGATAGCCTGGCTGATGACGGCTGTAAGTCAGAAACCGGTCCCAGGATGCTTGTTTCCGGTCCAGGGAAGACATGGCTTGGCAGTTCGGGCTGGGCTGTTCCCATGAGGCACAGGATCAGACTGATTTGCATATGGCCATGTCTGAACTGGGGTGGCGGAGTGAGCTAAAGAATGATGATGGATTAAACCCAGATCAGTTGACTGGGGGTGAGTGCTTGCAATGTTCAACACTCCGTTCATCATCCCCTTTGGTTTTGCTATGTTCGCCCTAAGTTGGCAGGGTATGCCCAGACGTGGGTCCCTTGCTCACTTTGCCACTGGATTCAAGATAGCCTGGCTGATGATGGCTGTAAGCCAGAAACCGGTCCCAGGATGCTTGTTTCCGGTCCAGAGAAGACATGGCTTGGCAGTTCGGGCTGGACTGTTCCCATGAGGCACAGGGTCAGACTGAGTTGCATATGGCCATGTCTGAACTGGGGTGGCGGAGTGAGCTAAAGAATGATGATGGATTAAACCCAGATCAGTTGACTGGGGGTGAGTGCTTGCAATGTTCAACACTCCGTCCATCATCCCCTTTGGTTTTGCTATGTTCGCCCTAAGTTGGCAGGGTATGCCCAGACGTGGGTCCCTTGCTCACTTTGCCACTGGATTCAAGATAGCCTGGCTGATGACGGCTGTAAGCCAGAAACCGGTCCCAGGATGCTTGTTTCCGGTCCAGGGAAGACATGGCTTGGCAGTTCGGGCTGGACTGTTCCCATGAGGCACAGGGTCAGACTGATTTGCATATGGCCATGTCTGAACTGGGGTGGCGGAGTGAGCTAAAGAATGATGAAGGATTAAACCCAGATCAGTTGACTGGGGGTGAGTGCTTGCAATGTTCAACACTCCGTCCATCATCCCCTTTGGTTTTGCTATGTTCGCCCTAAGTTGGCAGGGTATGCCCAGACATGGGTCCATTGCTCACTTTGCCACTGGATTCAAGATAGCCTGGCTGATGACGGCTGTAAGCCAGAAACTGGCCCCAGGATGCTTTTTTCCGGTCCAGGGAAGCCATGGCTTGGCAGTTCGGGCTGGACTGTTCCCATGAGGCACAGGGTCAGACTGATTTGCATATGGCCATGTCTGAACTGGGGTGGCGGAGTGAGCTAAAGAATGATGATGGATTAAACCCAGATCAGTTGACTGGGGGTGAGTGCTTGCAATGTTCAACACTCCGTCCATAATCCCCTTTGGTTTTGCTATGTTCGCCCTAAGTTGGTAGGGTATGCCCAGACGTGGGTCCCTTGCTCACTTTGCCACTGGATTCAAGATAGCCTGGCTGATGACGGCTGTAAGCCAGAAACCGGTCCCAGGATGCTTATTTCCGGTCCAGGGAAGACATGGCTTGGCAGTTCGGGCTGGGCTGTTCCCATGAGGCACAGGGTCAGACTGATTTGCATATGGGCATGTCTGAACTGGGGTGGCGGAGAGAGCTAAAGAATGATGATGGATTAAACCCAAATCAGTTGACTGGGGGTGAGTGCTTGCAATGTTCAACACTCCGTCCATCATTCCCTTTGGTTTTGCCACTTTCTAAAAGTGGCATTTTCAAACACAGAATTTAAAAACCATCTTCACTTAAAGATGTATTTTTAAATTCTGAGTTCAGGGAACCTAAACTCTCAATTGAAAGTTACACCTGTAAAATGTTTCAAGGCAGCTCCAATGATCACCTATGTGAAAGACCGCCTTTCAATAGTGAAAAAGGAAATGCACTATCAGGACATGCAAAACACACTTCTAACATGTCCTACCTTTTATATGCATTACTTACATAAACTGCATCTAACCCATGGAGCTACCTTGGGCCTACCTTAGGGGTGACTTACATGCAAGAAAAGGGAAGGTTAGGGCCAGGCAAGTGGGTGGACATGCCAGGTCAACATGGCAGTTTAAAACTGCACATGTAGACACGCAGTGGCATGTCTGAGGCACATTTGAAAGGCTACTGGTGTGGGTGGCACAATCAGTGCTGCAGGCCCACTAGTAGCATTTGATTTACAGGCCCTGGGCACACACAGTGCACTTTAGCTTACCAGTAATTCAAATATGCTAATCATGGATAATCAACCATAATGACAATTTACACAGAGAGCATATGCACTTTAGCACTGATCAACAGTCCAATTTCTCCTGTGGGCGTGTAAATATACATTACAAACAATGTAAAGAATGCAAACATTTGAGTGCATGCTAACATCATCCTGACTCCTGTGCACTCTTTAGAAACTTGATATGCTTACTGGGCCCTTAACATTGCACCTAAGAATTGAGACATCCCAAATTCTAAGTTGGACAGCTCAAGTACCTTTTGCAGTGGCATTTCAGGGAAAATCATTTTTAAACTCGGAATGCCCCAAGTGCAAGGGTTAGAATAAACTGAGGTGAAGAGAGAAATATGACTCGAGAAACCTCAAGGCAGTAGGGATCCATATGCTTCCTTCTACCAAAGATGACCATTGGTGGTGATAACTTATGCCTGTAGTCTTTTCTGTCCAGCGATGTCGGAGTCTTCCTTGGGGAGTTCGTTACACCAGGGGACAATGTTCCTTTTTATCCAGGTACCACTTGGCCTATGGACCTTATCTCTCCATCTTTAATGTGGTCATGATCTGATCATCCCCTTGACCGGGGCCTTGGGTATTCTTACACTGTTAGTGGTTGCACCTTAAAATTAATACAGCATTACATTCTGTGACACTCCAGTAAAAATTATACAATTTTTACATCCAGCTAATGCTCAAGAGATACATTTGATATTTGTTTACGTCATACCACAAATACGTTTAGGTGTAGGTATTTTCTTAGATGACAATGTAGTAAATTTGAGTGTAAATTGAGACTCCACGTATTTATACAACATCAGCAAGGCTTTATCCTGGTGACAATTAGGTCCCATCTTCTGTAGCAGCAACTGGAACTGCACCTGTCTTTCGGGCTCTTTTGGCTGACTCTGGGTCCTCCAGACTTGCCAATGCTGAAGAAGAATGGACATTTGATGAAAGCATTGTCCATTGTCACCTGAACTCCTGGTGGCAGGTCAGCGAGGAGGCTGAATGGTGTACTGGTGGCAGCCAGTGCAGCATTGAGGGCCAGATGTACAAAGCCATTTAGCGATAGCAACCCCTGCAATTTGCTAAATCGCAGGAGCTGTAGGCACTAAATGGCTTTTTGTAACTTGCTAAACCCTTTTTCCAGTTTGGTAACAGGTTACGATAATGCAAAATGGGTTTAGAAGTGCATCAAGAAGCGCTATTTGAAAGAGATGTGTTTACTTTAGCCCTTCCAAATAGTGATTCTTTACGGCATGTATCAATTGTTGCAGCTGTAACCGGGCGCAAAATATTGAAATTTTACTAACTCCCAACAAAAGGTAGTAAGCTATTTGCAAAAGGGGCCTCTTGCCTTTTGTGAGTGTAAACAACATATTGTTGGGCAGTAGGCAGTGGCCCAAGGTACCGATGTCTACTCTTAAACAAACTTTTAAAAAGATTTAAACTTTTTTTTTTTAAACACTTTTCCACCTTGATTGCTGAGTTAAGGTAGAAACTGGGAAAGCGCTAGATAGCAGTAAAAGCTAAAGCTGTTTATTGCTCCAGAGATAATCAAGTGTTGTGTCATTGAAGAGGTGAAAATGGGTCATTGTAAGAGGCCACTTTGCTTAGGAAAATTAAGACAATGTTGGGCAATAGTGGGCTGGTGAGTTGAGGCCTACCTGGAGGCACTCGGCACATCCACAGCGAAGTACCATCAGACGGGAGAAGATGAAATGCAGAAGAGAAAAAAAAAGAAGGCAACAGGCCCTTCTCCACTCATGCACCTGGGATCTGGAACAACATCCCTGTATCCACCAGGAATGCTTCAATCCTGCTCCACTTTAGGAAAGAGCTGAAGATGCAAAGCTCTAAAGAACACTACATCATGATGCAGTAACAGTCCACAAACCAGCTATTGTCCCTATCACATATTGATTGTGTCAACAGGCATATGTGAAGGATGACTATCTTCTCGCTTTGTTCTCCTACCTTTCGTGCCGTGTGATCGTGCATTCGAATTGGTGGCACTTTTAAATGAAGGGGATAGGCTTATAAGGTTGAAACAGATGTCACTTCCTGGTGTCAGTATACAAATGGGTCTTTGTAGAGGACCTTGTTGTTACTGTCGTAATCCACTATGCACTGTGGAGTAACTCCCTTTCAATTCAGTCCCTGAACTTTCAGTCAGAGGTTTTAAGGTCCTGGGATGTTTTTAGGGATGCGTGTCTTGCCAGAAATTAACTTCTAATTAACAATCAGCAAAGGTTCCACGGATTTTTTTTTGCGTTCTGCACAGGTGAAAGGTGTTTTGAAAATAACATACTAACAGTGTGGTACCGGGTAAGAAAGAAATGCCAAGCAGGCAGGAAGTGAACAGTTACGAATACTGCTTCCGGTATATTGTCTCACACTAACCAGACCTCTGAAGAGGCTCTGGCTTATGCAGTACACTTTGAGCTGTTTTCAAGAATTATGGACCAGCTCACAGGAAAGGAAAACCCTATTTCCTCCGCCTCATTTCCCCCGGGGGTGGATTTGTTGTTTTTTAAGTTTAAGGATTAACTCGTTGGATCGATACGCATTAAAAAAAAAAAAAACCTTCAGTCATTGCTTTTTGCTTTCAAATATCTCCAAACCAACAAAGGAATTCTGGCTATAGAAGGGTATTTTGACTCTGCTCTTTCCTCTAAAAATATCCAATTAATTGCAAAATTGAAAAAAACGATGTAATCCTTAATAGTCTCTAAAGTTTTAAAACAAAATGCATTTTCTTTTTTAATTCTATTAAAGAGAGCAAAAATAAAAGGGAAAGGTACTAAAAGTGGTGAAAACACGATAGATACCCTGACAGTTGGTCCGCCATCTTGGATGTGCCAAGCCTGTCAAAACTACATTTAACAAGCATTTGCAATGCAATCGGTCTCGCCTTTGGGACCTTATATGTATTTAGCTATGCAGCACATTAGCCTGGGTGCTGAAACATCTACTGTTCTTTAACATGGAGGGAAAGTAAGCACCAAACTGCGTGACACGCCAGGTACGGGAACACATGGAGAGAAATATTGCCTTTCAGCGGGAAATGGTATAGTCCAAAGCTCTGTTTTTAATATAAAATCAGGGCCTTCGGTGGTCATATCACTGAAAATACAAGATTTGAAAAAAATATTATTGTCTACGGGTGCTCTTGGAAGACAATTTCTATGGACTGGAATCTAGAGAATGCTAAAGTGATTCTGGTATTTTACTGACCTATGCTGGTCGTTTTCTATCAAGACAGTTAAATAGGGGCAGTTGCCAGAAAGAAAAAGTCCCTCAGCAGCAAGCAATTCTGGTATTTTACTGACCTCTGCTGGTTGTTTTCTATCAAGACAGTTAAATAGAGGCAGCTGAACAGAAAAAAAGTCCCTAAGCGGAAGCAGACAAGTCCTAGGGCTGATCTCCAGAGCCCACTAAGTACATACACATAGAAGTATATAATAAGTATATACTAAAGTATATACAAGAGGTCTCGAATGCTCAACCTAAAAACAAAGGCAACCTGAATGGATACGTGTCGAATTCGGATTTGCCGATCCTTCGAACATCCACAAATCTGCCTCATCTGATTGGCTGGGTGCTGTGAAACTTTTTTGTGGATGTGACCATTACAGGATGAGATAAAGTGAAGCCTTTCTCCTGGAGGAAAGACTGGGGGGAACATATAAGAGTGTAGGAGCAGCAGCCACTGATCCCCAAGAAGTGAGGGGGTGGTTGCCACAGAAGGGCAGATAGGTCACCACCCACATTTTTAAAACAGGGTCTCTCCTAGGGCCAGGCCCTCTGCCCAGAGGCTGTCCCTCTGAACTAGCTGTCCATGGACGTCGGCCGCATGCAGTGCCCACTGGACATGGAGCCTACCCCTATCCATTCCAACCTAGCTGTGCGCAACCTCTGTCGTACACCCATCACCCATCACTGCACATGTGGATGTCAATATTTTAAAATAATAGATATGATTTTTGATATTATACATTATGAATGTAATAAATTTTATGAATGTGCGAAAACATGTGTGATGTTGAAAAGAACATATGGCAGGCAAGCTGGTCTATGTGAGTATGGTGGGAGAGTGAGCTAAGGTTAACATAGTACCAGTGAACTTCACATCTTTTCAGGTTTTGTTTTTAGTCTCTGTTACACAATGGCAACCATAAATTCTTTTAAGTTTAGTTTTTTTAGAGAATGTCATTGGGTTTTATAGATGTATATTGTCAAAGCAAATGTGGCCCCTCTGTCTTGGACATGGACGGGGATATTTACTTGTTTCCTCCTCAGGTAGTTACTCCAAAGAGGTAGTCTTTCTTTGTCCCACCACGCCTTGTCCAAAGGTAGGGGTGTACTTAGAATCCTTCCCCAGCCTTTCCGAAGAAAGAAGGGTGTTTACAGCCCTTACACCATTGCTTGTTCAAGGGTGGGAATCTTTAAAAGCTCTTTGCCTACCACAAAGGCAGGGCTGTTGAGTATTTGTAGCACTTTGACCACACGCTTGTACAATGACAAGGATACAGTTTTTAAACACAACTGCTTTGCTGAAGGGCAGAGGTGTTGTGTTCCTTTCCTGCCTTGACCAATTCTATGGGGATATATTTCTCATACTCCACATGGGTGTGTGTATCCCACCATCCTCCTTGCCCAAGTCAGAGATGTTTGGATTTTGCTGTATTTTCTCTTCCCCCATCTGCCCTATATTTTTACCCAAGGGTTGCTGTGGTATGTACCCTCCTGCCTGACCCAATGGTGGGAAGTATATTTCTCTCCACCTAGGCCTTGCCCAGGTGCTGGAAGCGGGGTATATTTCTCACACATCTCCTTGGCCTAAGGTGCAGTTGATTGGCATTTGTTGCATTTCGCCCTCCCACCTTGTCCAAGTGTGGGGGTATAGTTTTTAACACCATGACCTTGCTCAGAGGTGTTGTGTAATCTCCTAGCCTTTCCTAAGTACATGGTCTTGTTTCATCCTCCCGCCTTAGTCACGGATGGTAGAATATATTTCCTAATCCTGCCTAGGGTGAGAAAAGGACGGTGAGCATTTCCTATATTTTGCCCCCAAACTATGTTGCAGGGAAGTAGATATTTTTAGAGTTCTTCTCCATGCCCATGGGACATATGTTTTACCGAAGAACAGGGGTATATTTCTTCCCCCTCACTTTGGCCAAAAGTTGGTATTTTTCCACACTCACCTTGTATAAGGGCATTTCTGTTTTTTAGGTTGGCCCAGTGTTTGTAAGCATCAGCCGACTGCTAAACAAAAATGAAAAGGGGTAGCCATTGTCATCAAAAGTGCAATTCCATTATGTAAACATATCTTGTTCAACGAAATTCCACTTATATGGAAAATGGCCACCACAGAGGATACCGCCAGAACCATGCAAACCGTCCACTCAGGGTCCCCTACAAACCCCTGGCCACACCACATGTACAACATAGGAAGCACACTGATCTGCGCCAGCCTAAGCTTCATCATTGATTCCTCCATGCTCAGCGGAAACTTTCTGGTTGCTGGAAACAGGCAGAGGTCACAACTCTCCTGAAGAAACCCTTGGCCAACCTGAATGATCTCAGCAACTTCAGTCCCGTCTCGCTTCTGCCCTTCCCAGCCAAAGTCCAGGCAAAAGCGATCAACAAACACCTCTCCCCCATCTCGAACAAGACCACCTCCTGGACTCCACCAAGTCCTTGTTCTGCAGCAACCATGGGGCAGAATCTGCCATCCTGGAAGCAACAGACGACATCTGGTCCATCATGGACAGAGGAGAAAACGCTGCCCTCATCCTGCTCAACCTCTCGGCGGCGTTCAACACCATCTACCATGGCACCGTTATCGCCAGACTCCAGGACTCAGGTATCCAAAGGTCCGTACTGAGCTGGATCGCCTCCTTCCTCTCCAGCAGGACACAACAAGCCACTCTCCACATTCACCTCTGAACTCAAGAAGCTAGCCTGCAGGGTCCTTCAGGGCTCCTCCCACAGCCCAACCCTGTTCAACATATTCATGGCGCCCCTCGCCCACATCATAAGAACCCACGGCATTAACATTGTCTCTTACTCCGATGGCTCTCAGCTTATCCTCTCGCTCACCAAAATGAACACAACCACTATTAGGACCAAATTAACCGCATGCATGTCCAACGTTGCCAACTTGAAGCAAGGGAACTTCCTCAAACTCAACAATGACAAAACAGATTTCCTGATCTTCGGAAATAAGAACTCCCCTGGGAATCCTTTTGCTGGCCACCAGACCTGGGTCCCACCCCCACCCTCACCCCCACAGACAACACCAGAAACCTCATCATCGTCCTTGATAACAAACTTGTGATGAACAAACAGGTCAATGTGTGATCCCATCCTTCTGCCACATGCTAAGAATACTCCATAAGATCTTCAAATGGCTACCCACGCACACAAGATGCATGATCACCCAAGCCCTCATCACCAGCAGACTCATCTATGGCAAAGCACTCTACGTTGGCATCTCCAACCAACTCATCGAAGACTCCTGACCATCCAAAACACTCCTGCAAGACTCATCCTAGACGTCCCTAGAAGCACCAACATCACTTCCTACCTCATCAAACTTCTCTAGCTACCAATCCAGAAACACAGAAACTTTGCAAGTTCAAGCTGCTCGTCCATGCCTACAAGGCCCTCCACAACACAGGACCAGCTTACCTCAACAACCGACTTTAACTCTACCAACCCTCCAGACAACTACGCTCCACCTCTCTCTCCCTTGCACGAATCCTGTGCTTCCGCACCCTCTATTTCATCACCACCAAAAACACAAGAAGCTGAAGACCAGGCTGTTCATATAGGAGCACCGCCAGGTCCACGCTCCTGCTCCAGCGCCTGGCTACCCTCATGACTGATAAGCTGCGCCATACAAATCCACCTAACATAACATAACACAAAACATAATATGCTGCCCCTTACATTCTCAATGTCAGTTGCACGCATGCTGCAACTTATCAGCTTTTTTTTAGTTCGCCTAAGGTGCTTTAAAGCCTTTGGGGCAAGGGGGCATTCTTTTTGTTATTAGTTCTCTATTGATTTTCATAAACATAATTTTTTTTAAATAAAAAAGGTTAGTGTAGATATTTTACTGTGGCTGTGAGTTGTTACAATACTCCGTGCCCTGCAGAATGCTGTGGCTCAAGATTGGAGAGACATCTGTCAGCTTTACCTGCCTCCTGTGTGCAATTGCAAACAAAAGCGGAGGGGTAAATGTCAGCAGTCCCACTCCTCGTGGCCCAGAACATGATGCAAACTAAGCAGGAGCAGAGGGCCTTCCAGCTGCACTAACTGGCGTAATTTGTGTAATTTCATGTTACTGTTGCTACGCGAAATTCTCAAAATTATGCTATGATGCCAAATTGCGTAATTACCCGCTGTTTGCCTTAAAAATTTACCATGAATGAACTGTTCATGGAAAAAATGCACTACAAATGCACAGGAGCAACATGAACGACAGAACGTGAGTGGCTATTGTTGGAGGCCTTTTGGGTTTTTACACTTTTTTTTGTGGAAAATGCATCAAATTTTGAGCAAAACTACAGTCCTAAATGAAAGTTTTGCATTTCATATAATTACGTGTGCGTTCACATAATTACTCAAAAATAGAGGTGGGTGAACCGCTCAAAGCTCGAGCCAGGCTCGACCTTGAAGTCTGGTTCAGTCAGCTAGAGGTCCCGTTGGAACCTCGAGCCCATAACGAACCGAGCTTTCATGTGGTTTCTTCCTGCCACACTCGCGTACCCTCATGTAAAAAGAGGTAAAAACAAAGTATCATATTTGAGGTAAAAAGATATATACCCATTTAGTGGTGATTTGTACAAAGTGAAACCAGAAAAACTGGATTAATCAAGAGTTTCCTGCTTAAACAAACTGTGTGATCTTACGCAAATATTTTATTTGACCAATTTTCCTTTTTCATCACCATTGCATATAAAAGCACATTCAAATACGTGAGTTCAGCATACAGTTGTACAAAAATGTATTGTATTTTATTTAATAGACTATAATGTTGCTCTATCGAGAAGAATCCGGACCACATGTGGGGTCACATCACATCTATCTTGACTCTTAGTTCACTAATTGCACTGTTGCCAGGGTGGGGGCAGGAGCTGGAATGGTTTTAAGTTCATGTTTAAAAACTATCGCTTTTAGTAAGTACTTCTCAGTGCAGTGCTACAATGTGAGGTACTAATTTCAAAGTTTTCACATGTTAAAAAAATGCACTTTTTAAAACTTTGAAGATGTTTTATCATATTTTACGTGATGTTTGTTGTATGATTTACATGGCAAACATTTTCCGGGATTGGCTTGTGCGCGTGCTCTAAGAGCCAAGACAGATCCTTGGCTTGGCTCTGGCTCGGCTCGCCCAGGTAATGTGTTGGCTCACCCACCTCTACCCAAAAGCAAATTATGAGAATTTCGCAAATCCCTATTTTGTTTAACACCTCGCACTTGGACAAGCAGAAGGTGCAAGATGTGAATCATGTGAATGCCCCACACATCAAAAATGTGGTGATGGAATGGGGCAAACTCATTCCCTTCCTTGGAAAAGGACACAGTTTATAGTAAAATACACCCTACACCTAGGCAATGCATGCAGGTGTTGGTGGGCGTATTCCTCTCCCTTGGACAGGGCAGGGAGTGTAACAAGTTTCCCTGTCACTCTTGGGTACAGAGTGTGGTAGTCTTAAAGAATTGGGGCAGCCTATAAGCCTTAAAGTTTTTTTACCCGCCTCGCTCTTGGGCATTTTTTTACATCTGGCCTAGGACAGACAGGGTCTGTTTGTTTCCACCCGGCCCTGGCCACAGAGGAGGTGGGATGAAGGTTCTTTTTTCTGTTTCTAACAGACCTGGGAGAGATAGAAAACTCCTGGCCTGGGAGCATTTATTTATGGCCCTCCTGCTGAGGATAGTCAGGGTGTAGTTATTACTTTAAGACATCCTTGGTCCAGATGACCACGGCGTATATATCTCCCACCATTCCTGGCAAGAGGAAGCCACATAGGGAATGGAAGTGAAGACCTTATTGGCTTTCTATCTCTTCTGCAGCCTGTGTGACAGATCTGCATATGGGTTGTATGATAGAGGCACGACTGGCTAAACCACGGAAGCCTCTACCACACAACCTAAACCACGAATGCGTCTTAACCACGCATTCCTTTACCACGCATGCCTTTACCACGTAACTTCGTGGTGAAAGCATGAATGGTAAAGGGGTATGCGTGGCTAAGCTTGCGACCCCCTCCCCCCACCCTAATCTGCACATTCCCCCCCACACTGAGGTCCAAATACCCGGACCGCCTCCCAACCCCCACGCTGTCCCTAACCCTTAAACACTACCTCAACCGCCTCCGACCCCCTTTCACTGTCCCTACAACTACCCCAACCACTTCCACTGCCCTTAGGCATAAACCCCAAACCCCTATTTTAAAAAAACTACCCCGACCACCCCGAGCCCTAAAAACTACTCGCCCTCCCCTAAGCCCTAAAAACTACCCCGACTACCCATTCCCCTACCCCTGCCCTGAGGCCTAAAACCCTGTCCCTTAACAAACACTATCCCGACCCCCTCCTACACCCACGCTGTCCCTAAAACTACCCCAACCCCTTCCACTGCCCTTAGGCCTAATACCCTTACCCCTAATTAAAAAAACTACCCCTGCCCCAAAAACTACTCCGACCCTCCCCCAGCCCTGAAACTACCCCCAACCCCCTCCAGCCCTGAAAACTACCCCCGACCTCCTCAGCCCTGAAAACTACCTCCGACTCCCCACTAGCCCTGAAAACTAGCCCCGAACCCACCCAGCCCTGAAAACTAGCCCGAACCCCCATCCCAGAAAACTAACCCACACTCCCCCCAGCCCAGAAAACTACCCCGACCCCCAGCCCTGAAAACTACCCCGCAGCCCAGAAAACTTCCCCCGAACCACCCACAGCTCAGAAAACTACCCCGACCCCCAGCCCAGAAAACTACCCCCAACCCCCCAGCCCAGAAAAGTACCCACGACCCACCTCCCAGGCCAGAAAACTACCCCTGACCCCCCAACCCCCAGCCCAAAAGACTGCCCGACCCCCCAGCCCAGAAAACTACCTCAGCCCAGAAAACTACAGCTCAGCCCCACTTACCTCACCGCGGATCTCTTCCTGCAAGGTCTTCCTGCTTCCGTCCCCATCAGCCAGCAGCTAGACCGCGCATTGCCTTAACCACGCATATGCATGGTTAAGGCATATGTGTGGTGAAGGCAAGCGTGTTTTCGCTTGCCGAGTCCGAACACTTGTGGTTAAGACCGCAGTGTTCTGACTGTTTCTCCTGCATATTTGGTCAGGCCTACCTGCTTCCTGAAGCATCATGGAGGATCAGGTGTCCAGCCCTTGCTGCTATTTCTTGTTTTACTTACAATGGTTGGAAACATTGGGAGGGTGAGCGAATATGAATGACCCTCACTCAAGTGTCTAAACAATTCATGCACCCTTTTGTATATTTTCAGGTGTTTCATTCTACTATTCTTATGCTCCAGTGATTTTGATTATACATTAATATAGACATAGTTCCAGCAATGGCACTGGGTAGTCACATTTTTGCTCACAAATACAATATAGCTCGTACTGTATGGTGGAAGGCAGCCATAAAACTAACATTTTGTGGGCTTTCTTTCAGCACTTTCAGAGATATGTGCACACATGGCATAAACTATTTTATTTGGAAAACTTCGAAGTTTTGGGACTTCTTACAATTAAGGCTCTCTGTTTTCCGTTTTTCCTGATTTTTTCAGATAAATACAGACAGAAACCCATTTATTTTCTTGTCTGTATTTATTTTTAAATGTGGATAAAAACAGAAAATGGGTGCTTTTGAGTGATTCGAAATACACTTTGCCATGACTGCCAGGCCAATAACTGTGTGGATTGATAGGTGAGGGGGTTAAAAAAAGTAATTTTAGTAAAGAGGGTTAAACAGCAGTAGATATGCACAAGGTTGATACTGGAATGTGCACATTTTCATATAAGTGCATTGATTTATCTTCTGCAGGTGTTCATATCACTGAAACCTGGCAGGCATTCAAGCATGAATGCATATTTATCGGTTAAATAAATGCAGAAATATTCCAGTTTCAGCTTTATTTTTTTCACAAAACCCATAACAAATATGGATAAATACAGATAAAGTTGACAAAAAATAAATATGGATAAATACACAGAAATGTCAAAAAAATAAATACGATAAAACCGGGAGCCCTACTTATAATATTTGATCCAGTTCTGCAAACTGTACCAAATTTCAAACAAACAAATTTTGGCTTCTGAAGCCTGTTCACTCTAAGGGGTATATTCACAAGAACGTGCGATAAACATCGCCAAAATAGCTTACTGCAACTTCTCACATCGTAGTCCATTGCGTGAAAATAACGCTGTGTTAACGTGGCATTCACAACACGGCGATATCGTGCGATAACCGCACGATAACGCGGCGAATGTCCGCAAAACAACTACAGCGCCTGCGATAAAAATGCAAACCTTAACGCGAAAAAAGGTGCGATGGGCCCAATCGCGAAGAGACAATCCGCGATAAGGCGCGCAAGGCCTGCAATACACACACGTCAGGCGGGAAAAATCACCAAAAAAAAAGATTAAAAAACACCAAACAAAAAAACACCAACAGCGAAGCATGATGGAGTCAGGCGGAGCTGGCACAGGGGACGATCGGAACCCCACAAGCCCCCCGGAGCCCCAGCCAGGGCCCTCGGGGACAGGGAAGGACAAGAAGAAGAGGAAGCCGCGGTTCAGTCCACAGGAGAATCAGATCCTGGTCACGGAGGTGATAGGACACCATCAACAACTGTTCATCACCTCCACCGTGTCACTGGGCACAAGAAATGGAATATGGCAGTCCATCTTGGACAAGGTGAAGGCTGTCGGAGTGCAGAGGAGGTCAATGGACGAGGTCAAGAGGTGATGGACTGATATCAAGCGCAAAACCAAGAGCAAACTCGCCAACAACCTCAAAGCAGCAATGCAGACTGGAGGTGGGAGTCCTGCGCCGCAGGAGGAGCTGGACGAGATGGAGGAGATGGTGTCGACAGTCATCAGTGTGGATACGGTGGCAGGAGTTGGGGGCCCGGACACTGCTCTACAGGACCGGACACAACAGCAACAGGGTGAGTAGCGACCAGGGACTGGGGGGACGGGGGGAGATGGGCACAATGGCACACATGCACAAATAAGCAGACCACACTGCACACCCACAATGACTATGGATCATGTCCCTGATCCCCTTGCCATACTGCAGCACACATAGGAACACCAAGTACGTCACCCTCGACCATCTGCCCAGAGTGGGCTCACCCCACACATCACACAGCTCACATACAACCCATGCACATGTGCTGAACCCAGCCAAGCTGCTGCTCCGTGAGCCACAATGACAACGTAAGTGACACAGCATGACGAATACCATGCCTGCAGTCCGATTACCATGACATGGTGCACTCGACACCGAGGTGGCTGAGTGCGGACCACATCCGTAAAGGAGCAGGTCACACTCTGACACATCCACCTGCACAATCAACCCCTGACGTCAACAACACAGCTGTGGACAAACCATGCCCCAGAGTCCCCACTCCCACCAAGACACACATCCACCCAAGACTGGTAACGTCTCAACACTGCATGGACACAGAAGTCAAAGGCACACCGCCTGCAAGGGACAAGAGGCAGCAGACTCAGAGCTGCAGGTGCGACCCCCACTAAACTGCAGCACACACATATGACAGTCAGAGCACAGCAGCATAGACAACAGTGTGGGACAAACTGCAACACGTGAACAACAGGACAGAGGGCGAAACTGCTGCCGCTTGTGTGAAGATACTGGCCAATTACATTTGGCATAGCAGGGGTATGTGAGATGAAACTGCACAAGTACAACCTCATATCCCTGATGGTGTTGAAATGTCAACTGTCCCGCATCCAACAGGCATCTCCACCTACACAGCCACAATGTACCTCGTCATGCAGTCTGTATGTGAACTTGTACAATGCCTGTACAAACATGTCAACACAATGTAATGCAGCATCTCCCCTTAACATTGCAGAGGGACCATCAACACCACCTGCAGAGCAGACCCAACAACTCTACACTGATGACGAGGATGACAACCCCATCATCGACACCAAAGCCCTCAGAGAGCACATCGGCTGCATCAGCTCCTCACCTCCAGGATCAGGGCAGCCCAGCTGCATCGAGGAGACCCCACCCCCTGCACAGACCACACAGCAGGCAGCACCTGCCACACCGGCTGTCTCCCAAGACCCCCACGGAACACACCTGGCTTTCCAAACCCGTGTGTTAGAGGCCCAGGAGAAGCTGGCTGATCAGGTGCGGGTGGGGTTTGACCTCCTGGCAGTCAAACTTGATGCCATCCATGGGTGTCTACGTCCCTTCGGGGACCACTTACAGTCCCTGACGGACACCCACAGTCTGCTCCATGGCCTCCAACGAGCCCTGGCCGACATCGCTGGAGTCCTGACTCGGAGACAAGAACACCTGTCAAGTCAGAGTGGCTCCAGCGATCTCAGCAGTGACTTGGCACATATGCGGAGGCTCATGGAGGACATGGTGCGGATGGAGGTGGAAAGGTTGGCTGTCACTGCTGCACATCAGCAAAATGTAGCTGGGATATACCATGCCCTGCAGATCCTCGTCATGGCATTACTGCCACAAGGCCTGGCGCAGATGGATGCTGCTGCCCCTACACCATCCCCATCTGCGCCCCCTGGTGTGTCACTGCCTCACAGTGCGGCAGACATTTCTACTCCTGCACCTGATGTGTCACTGCCACACGGTGGGGCCGACAATCCACCTCCGGCCCCTGATGTGTCAGTGGCACACAGTGCTGCAGCCGGAACTGCTGCACCCACAGGTGAGGCAGAGCACACATCAGAGGACGAGTACGTGGATGATCCAGACTTCTTGATCATGAGGCGGCAGTAGCATTCCTCCCACCCATTTGGCCTGTTTCATCTTGGTTCTGCCCTTGGCATCATGACCTTCCACTGCCCCCGATGCACTCATTGACTCTCACCTTGGACCTTGACATGGACTGCCATATTCTGTTAGATGACCGATGACACAGCGATCAGACTGCGGTCTGGACTCTTCCTCTTCAGATGTACTTGTCATGCCCTGAAGGACTCTGGCTGGCCCGCCACGTGCCAACGATGTGAAGTGGGGTCTGCATGGCCCTGTACTGCTCCAGCTGCAACACTCCACTGGGTGACAATAATTCATTCACTAATGCACAGTTGTGTCATGTCTTCGATCATTCAAGTATGTGAGTGTGGATGTGTGTTGGGTCAGTAATTCCCACTGACGTCCATGTTGCACACGTCGTGGCACATGAGTCACAGGGTGCTACATTGCCGATTGCGTTCCGTGCGGCATAGACACGACCTCAGGGACACACGCATTAGTCACTTCCTTGTCCGGACAAGGACTGAACCAGCGCACACAGCCCCGGGATCATTCTTGCACGCCCGACGCAGGTCCGGCGTACGCCAGGCCAGACCACTGCGCTTACGCTCCGAGGGGGACGACATAGCTACATGTCCCAGGATTCCACGCTTGGGATCTGCTGGTCACTGTTCTAGTTGCCAGCATGCCACGGCCAGTCCCTGAGGTCAGGTTTGCACACACACCACACCCATCCAGCAGATGCGTCACGGGCCATGTGACACCGCCAATAAAAGGGGCCTGCAACGTCACATTCCCCACTGCCGGAGGTGACCTGACGACGTATGCGCAACGTGGCTCAATCATGGAGGGTCCATGACTTGTGGCGCACAGGGTTAGTCGCTCCGACATCCGGCGGCTGCCACGGGCCTACCATCAGGTGGCGCTGGCTTGAGTTGCACAGGGTTAGTCGCACCTATGAAGCTGAGCGGGTGTGCAGCCTGCGATGATGACGTGTGCACTGATATGGTCTCTGCCATTTCTGACTCAAGACCCAGTATCAAGTGTGTGACCTGCTGGACCGCGGGGGGTGCCGCATGATGTGGGGACTGCCAAGGCTGCGGGCCCCGGCCTTGGACTTGGCACCGGCACGCGGTGTGCCCTGTTGGGGACACACCGGTGGCAGCAGTTGAGCAGTGGGGCCTGGGTGCGCAGGGGCGGACATTCACCGCTGGGCGGTGGGAGGGGCTGTGGTGCAGCAGCATGTGTGCGCAGGGGCAGACAGGCGATGATGCCGTGTGCAATGATTTGGACTCTGCAATTATCTGTTGTGTACTCGTTTCAGATAGAGGACCTGGTGGATTGCAGTGTTGGCCGGAGCCTGTGTGCGACGCGGGCCTACCGCCACGTGGCGTTGCCTCAAGGTTCACAGAGTTAGTGGCACCTATGGAGCTGAGCGGGTGTGCAGCCTGTGATGATGACGTATGCACTGTAATGGACTCTCCCATTCCGAACTCAAGGCCCAGATTCAGGTGTGTGACCTAGTGGGCCGCGTCCACGTGATGTGGAGGCTGCCAAGGTCGCGTGTCCCGGGCTTGGAGCGTGCAGCGGCACGTGGTTGGAGACACACCGGTGGCGGAAGGTGAGCAGTGGGGCCGGGGTGCACATGGGCAGCGGTCGCTCTCCCCTTATTTCTCTCTCTCCCATTCTTTCTCTCTCTCCCTTTCTTTCTCTCTCTCCCTTTCTTTGTCTCTCCCTTTCTTTCTCTCACTCCCTTTCTTTCTCTCGCTCCCTTTCTTTCTTTCTCTCTCTCCCTTTCTTTCTCTCGCTCCCTTTCTTTCTCTCCCTTTCTTTCTCTCGCTCCCTTTCTTTCTCTCTCTCTCTTTCCTTTGATGAGCGCATGACACGCCTTCTTAACTCTGATTTTTTCTTGCAGGCTGTGACTTCCAGATTGTCCGGAGTGGATCCGCATGGACTCTTCCGAATTGTTGTTTTGTGTTGTGTATTAATAAAGTTCTGTTGTGTGATTTCTAAGTTGTATGTTTGTTTCTCCTTATTCTGACCACACATGTAGGTTTGTTGTTGTATTTGTGCGACATCAGGCTCTTATTTTTCTCATGATTTCGTAATTTGCTGTAGCACATCTTTGTCCGGGGTGGGTGGGCCGGGGGGGGGCCAGGAGTGTGGGGGGCTCCTGGGGGTGGTGGCGCTTGGTGTTGTGGGCCTCAGGGGTCTCCGAGCTGCATGGGCAGTGGCTCCATGGCATCTGTTGTTCTTCAGGTGTGGCTGTGGGCTGGGCTCCCTTTTGTGGTGCAGGTAGTTGTCCTGCTTAGCACCAGCAAAAGGCAGGTGTTAAATACCTGCTGCTACCGCGGCTTATCGCCTGTTTTTGACTCGCATCGCAGATCTGGCTGTCCGTTGTGAATCGTGCGGTGTTGTCTTTTCGAGTGTTTTTGCACGGACACGCCTATTCTGCATCTCATTAGCGTTAGTTGGCGGGGTCGGCCGTGGCGATGTTTTTTGCGGCAGCTATCACGGGTTATGTGGTGATGTAGGCAGTTAGCACCAGCTTGCGAAAGGGGCGGTAATTCTATCGCCACTTTTGCTGCGCTAAAGTGCCGATAACTCGGCGATAAGAACTTGTGAATATGCCCCTAAGTGTGGTGAAACTGGTTAGGGGGTATTGTGAAGAGTGCAAAAATAGGATTTCCGATGAAATGAAGTATCAACCTTAACTATGACTGTACTTCTGTAGTATCTATGTACATTATTAAATGGTTCCAGCATTTGTTGCACACATGGCATTGAGTTCAAAATCTGTATTTCGCAATGATATGATGGTATTTCACAGATATGACATCATTCTAATGAAATATGGACTTTTTGAAGCCTAGTCTCTGCCTCATTCCCTGACCTCAATATAGTTAGTCTCAAAGGATGGCAGAGCTTTTAGATAATGACACCAAGACCAATCTATTATATTTTATCATTGTCGTTTCTTTAATCAGAATTCTCTTAATTAAAATCCAAATCCAAACATTCTAATTGCAAACATGACCCATTGTTAGATGTACCTTGCAGTCAACAGCTTACAAAATCTGTCACTTCTGAAGGCAGAATGTGTGTTTTTAACAAGAATAAGGTGTTTACCTAAATCTTCAACTCATCAGTGAAACATTATGCCTTGTCTTTTAATTATAGGCACTATAATCCAAAAAAACATTTACTATTTTCAATTAACTTGAATATTCCTGTTTGAAATAAAGCTTTTTGCATGCATCAAAAGTGACATGTGAAATACAAAATATGTAAATAAAAACATGAGTAATGTGGTCCTAAATTACATTCTCGGGTGCAGGTGTCATTTATAAACTACGGGGCAGATCTACAAGGAAGTGCTGCAGCGTGGCACCGCAAGCCCTTTGGCTGCGCTACGCTGCGGCACTTCCGAAGCACAGGGATGCAACATATTTACAAGAATATGTCGCATCTCTGTGCTTCCCCCTGCGCTGGCGCACAAACTGCAGCCATGCGCTGGCGCAGGCACCCTTGCACCATGGTGCAAGGATGCCTGCGTCGTGGGGAGATTGTTTTTGTGCAGGAAGGGGCACCTTCCTGCACAAAAACAATCACTACAGGCATTTTCCTCTTTCAATGCGTACTGTAGAATGCAGCACGCATTGAAAGAGGAAAAAAACCGAGGAGAAATGAAAACATTTCGTCTCGCTGCGTCTCGCTACGTCACCTCTAGGATGGCGTAGCATTCAGACGCATCTCCAGATTTACGATTTCTCGTAAATCTGGAGATGTGTCTTGTTCCATGGGTGTTGCGTGGGAACACCCACAGCAACACCCATGGAACGCCCCTTCAACGCAAAGTGCTGCGTGTGAAGGGGCCGAATTTACAAGTAGAGGAAATGTCACGCAGGGTGGCTTTTCCTGTCCTTATAAATATGGAGGAGCCCCCTGCGCCACCAGTACGTCACGAAAAGTGACGTACTGGTGGCGCAGGGGGCTTGTAAATCTGCCCCTACATACCTTTCGGGCTTGTGGTTTTTGACATCCCCAGGACCACTCAATAGTAATAATATAGGCCCATATTATATGGCTTCCTGTTAATTATCCGTTTCTATTTCCTTTGCTATTCTAGTAAAGGGGTGATGGAATTTTGCCATGACATTAAAATCAGGAATCTAAGGCACCGATTGTAGCAGCACGAAAGATTTGCAAAATGATCAGTTAATTAACGTGCGTTCTGACCTGTACCTTACTTATATAGCGCTTTACCTTATTTAAAGGTCGCCTCAAGGAACTTAAGGGGAGCAAAATATATGGAAAAGAGGGGATAGGAATGAGGAAAGAAGGACAAAAGAAAAAAGGGATAGAAGAGTGAGCGTTGTGCCCTCCCCAAAGCAGGGGAACGAGCGGAAGTGCAGGTTTGTTTGATCGAAAAGGTACCATTTCAGTCAATCAGCTAAATCAACTTTTTTGTAGCTCCCGCTTCCAACTTTACTCCCCTATAACGCCCTTCCCCTCTCTGTATCAGGAGCCCCAAACGGACTTATCGATATTTATGTGTGTGAACTTTCCGTCCAGTTAAATCCTCTTAGCATTAATGACATCTTTGCTGCGAATGAACAAAATCCCTGTGACAATCCCAAATCCGTTTAAATGTAACCCTCAGTGGGGGAGGGGGATGTGTCCAAGGGGTTTTTGAGTTTTTCTTTAGAACTGGTGGGAGGGTAAGCAGATAAGAACTGGAAGAGATCCGTTCCCTTTATAAAGTAAGAAAGGCATTCTTTGTACACACAAACAAACGTCCACTTGCTTTTTTTAGCTGCTGGTATCATCAGAAAAAACATTGACCTCATGTACTAAGGTAAGTGAAAATGATTAAATGAAAGGCTGCTTAGGGCATCCAAATCTCTCCACTTTTGTTCTTTTTTTTGGCCTCTTTGCCTCCATTGCTTCAATTTCATTTTTATTTCACCCTTCTCGTTTCTGGATTTGCTTTATTCCTTATTTCTCATTTGTTATTTTTCAGTGTGATCCTTTCTCTTGTTTCTCTCACCGTCCCTTAACCTTTCTGGAGTTCATGATTTTTCTTAATTTATTTCTCCCGTTAACACATTAATTCAGTCTTTCCTTCATCACTCCCCCTTTTGTCACTAGATTGCTCTTATTCTTTCATTTAATAATATATGCATTTTATTTGATTATAGTCTGTCATGCTCTTTATTTGGACACCAATTCTATTCATCACACGAACTTTTACTTCCTTCTACTTGTTTGTTTTTTCTTTCTTTCATTCTTTTTATTTTATATTAATTATTCTTTTATTTTCCTTGTTTTCCCACCGTTTTTCATGTTACTTCCATTGGAGTCTTTTATTTTCTCCTTCATCATTCTTCTTTCATCATAATTATTTTATCTATTGTTAACTTCTTTTCATTTAGTTAACATCGGTCGTCCAGCTGTTTTACCTTCCATCCTACATATTTAATTAATTTTTCCGTTTGCCTTATTTTCTTTTTTCATTTTTACTACTTTTCTCCTCCTTTGCTTATATTTATTTACTTAAGTCTTATTGAGCTTTATCTATTTCTTCGCTGATTTCCCTGCTCCTTCTTTTCTTGTATATTTTTCTCTGATATTTCATTTCCTCCTTTACAACATATTTAGTGTAATTGTCCTTTCTTACAACCATCAATTTATTCCCTAGCTTCTTCTCCTCCCTCCAGTTCCCATTAAACATGTATTCATCCTTCCCCTGTCCATTCGTTCTCTTTGATTTTGAAGGTTTGCCCGGTTAAAGTTTTGTTCTATGTGTACAATTACTTGACACGTTATAAATGCAAAGTGCATTTTGTTGTTTTCTAAGCAGTACGCAAATGTATATGTTCATGATATTTTACTGTGGTAGAATGTGCTGGTTTAGAAAACATGTACTTAATACTTATATATTTTAACTCCAAATCAATGTTTTCATAGGTTGGTATCCCAATATCAATTACGTTTTTAATGAATGTTACTAAAGCAATTGTGACTATTCGGAGCATACCTCACTGTATGGCCGCCTTTCTATCGTTGTTATATATATCGACCAGGTCACTATATTGGGTGCCACCATATTGTCTTTCATTATGTCCCTGATAGATATTTCTTTTAAAAAAGAGACAGATGTTCACAGTTCAACTTGTACAGACCCTTAAGAAGGGTCAGATAAGCACGTTCCTTCACCCTAGCTGTCCTAAAATGTATATGAACAAGAGCATTCCAGAAAAGGACACTAAAAGACTATTTTCAGAGTAGCAAAAATTCGGAACACCTCATCGATGCAGCTTTGTAGAGAATCACAGGTGCAGAAGTTTAGGAAACTTTCAAAACTTGGGGGGATATTCACAAGGAAGTGGCGGAGCGCGGCGTTAGCGTTCTTGGCTTAACGCCTCTCTCCGCCACTTCGGAAAAGCAGGGCTGCACCATATTTACAAGGATATGGTGCAGCCTTGCGTTTCCCCTGCGAAGGCACCCGAGTGCAAGGGTGTCTGCAAGCAGGGAGGTTTGTTCATGTACTGGAAGGTAGGTGTCCCTTCCTGCACATAAACAAACCTAAAATGCCAGTTTGTAACTTACATGTGTGCTGTCACATGTAAGCTACAAAACGGCATTTTAAGAAAAGGTTTGTTTATGTACAGGAAGGGACACCTTCCTGTACATGAACAAACCATGGCATTTTGCTTTTTCCATGTGTGCTGCACAAGGCAGCACACATGGAAAAAGCAAAAACGAGGAGAAATTAAGCATTTCTCCTCGTTTCGCCATCTTAAGACCAGGGTTTTCCTGGTTTTAACTTTGGCGCTACCTCCTATTTACACTGCCCTTGTGAATAGGGGGCAGCGCCAAAATCAATGGGTGTTGTGGCGGAATGCCCACCGCAACACCCACTGCACGCCCCTTTCACGCTAAACACAGCGTGAAAGGGGGCCTATTCAACAAGGCAGCGTTAAGCCACGTTAAGTGGCTTAACGCTGCCTTGTGAATAAGGCGAGGCCCCTATCGCCACCACAACGTCACTGAAAGTGACATCCCTGTGGCTTTAGGGGCTTGTAAATATGCCCCTTGTTTTTGAAGAAAGTAGTTACTTCCCTTTCTATGTCTCTGCACAGGGTGCCCAATCAGCCCAAATGTACAGCGCCAAACAAATTGTGGTATACAACCTTTTTTCTAGCACACCTGTCACGTTTTATCCTGATTTGATATCAAATATTGGGTGCTTACAATGGTACCCAGGGGCTCGTGGTGCGGGGAGGTGGGGTGCACTCCAAACACACTGCCAAAAAGCCAAAATATGGAAACAATTGTGTTTTTAAGTAACTTTAATTTGTAGAAAAATGGCGAGTGGCCTTTTTCCCTGAAAGCTAAATGGCGCAGTCATAAGATGTGTATCTTTTAAGCTTTCCTAATTAGGTGAAATTGGGAAAATTGGGACTTATTTTTCTTAAGCATTCTGAGCACTTTGGTAATAATAATTGTCTCGTGTATTGACCCATCTGCACGTTTACATTTACTTAGGTCAAAATTCAAATGAAGATGGAAGATATATATATTTATAATTAAAACGGACAAAAATACAGATTTCGAGGAGTCATAAATCATGTTGCTGCCAAAATCATGTACTCCATTAGTGAAATAATCAAGCAAATCCCCCAGAAACAAGAGAAAGCGAGAGGGTGGGGGTTGGTTGTTGTTCTTGTTGTTGTTGTTGGGGGAAGGGGGGTGCGTGCGTGCGTGCGTGTGTGTGTGTGTTTTTGGTTCTCAGCAAGGAATGCAATCCTTCTCCTGAGTGTATGTACGTTTGTGTGATTGGATTGCATGTGTGAATAGAGAGACGGGGAAAGGGAGAGAGAGAGAGTAGAAAGAGAACGAGAGAAGTGACAGAGCGAGAGAGATGTGAGACAGAGAGTAGGAAAGGGCGAGAGAAGTGAGAAAGAGAGAGAGAGAGGTAAGATAGAGAGTAGAAAGACAGTGAGAAGGAGAGAGAGAATAGAGAGCGAGGGAGAGATTAGAGAGATTGTGAAAGGGGGAAGATACAGAGAAAGAGGGAGGGACAGAGAGAGAGAGTAGAAAGTTGGTGAGAGGGAGAAAGAGAAAGAGAGAGACGGTGAGAGAGAATAGGAATATAGTGTGTGTTGTGAGTATGCCCGTGACGTGTGTTTCACAGGCTTCCCAATTCTGCGCAATGGTCGCATGAAAACTTTTCGGGGATATGTACAAGGACTGGCGAAAACTATCGCTAACGTTAGCGGCAGTTTTCCTACCGCCGTGTACCGCTGAAAACTATCGCCATGTTAGCGACGTATTTATAAGCCGTCGCTACATGGCGATAGATTCAGGGATCGGCGGCGAAAACTGCCGCTTACATTAGCGCGATGGCGATAGGAATTCCGGCGTTAGCGGGCGAAAACCAACGAAAGGCCCATTAGCGGCAAAAAAACGCACGTTAGTCAGCCCAACGTGAGCTTTTTTTGCCTCTAATGGAAAAAATAGCCTATCAGTCGACCTCCAATAGAAAATAGGCACAAAAAAAACAATGAAATGCAGAATGGAGCAGCCAGGACCAAGTGCAGCACACATCAACAACCCCCTCAAGCCACTCAACATCCAGGATGACCAGGATGAGAGCCTGGATGTCTCGCTGGACCTGCGCCTGGAGCCTGGCTGCCTCGCTGGACCTGCGCCTGGAGCCTGGATGCCTCGCTTGACCTGCGCCTGGAGCCTGGATGCCTCGCTGGACCTGCGCCTGGAGCTTGGATGACTCGGTGGACCTGCGCCTGGAGCCTGGATGCCTTGCTGGACCTGCGCCTGGTGTGGGATGCGGAGGAGCTGTGGAGTCGATGAGCCGTGGCGGTAGACATTGAGGCGGGCGATCGCCTGTACCTGGTGGTGAAGTCTGGCCGGTCGCATGGAGACACGTTGCTGACCTGTGTAAGAAGACCGCCTTGCGCCCCTTGGAGCTGTGAATGGTAGAGGGGCACCTGCGCACCAACGTAGGGAGGTCTGCATCGCATAACTACGATCCACCACTACACCGGGGTGCACGGAGAAGATTACCAACGGTGGGCGGCGCCTCTCTGCATCACAGGCCGGATGATGTTGCGCTGGCCAGACGCTGTGGAGGGTGAGGCCCCTGAGCTGCGCCGAACTTGTGTGGCGGGAGCACTGCAACTTCACGCCCAAGGGGGCCCTGCTGCATCAACTGCATCGGGAGGTTCACTAGCGGACTTGGCGGCGACTCCTTTACCCAGGCTTGTGAAATCCCACCTGGCTGAGGCTCCTGCTGGCTGAGTCACAGATTTGGAGAGAGTGCAGCGGATTGCGCCACGGTGTCAATGTCCAGGTAAGGAGAAGGTGGGATGCGTAGCGGAGGAGGCCCGGGGGTCGAGTCGCCCAGGCCTAGCACCTGTAGATGACGCACCCCCAGTGGCGGCTCATCCGCTATGGCGCCAGAGCGTTGCCCCACTGCTTTCAAGCAGTGCAAGAAGAGGAACAATCATCACATGATGATAACTTCCTGATGTAATTGTGCCATGTTTCCTTTGTGGGCGGGAAGGTGGGTAGGGCTGCTCCACTCACGGAGCAGGGGCGGTGTGGCATGCCCACTCAAGTGCGCAATGACTGTTTGTTCGGCCCGCTCAGGCCGCCCAAAGCAGTCATGCGCACTGTCCTGTTCGCAATGCAGGCTGCATTACAGCCTGCATGGAGAACATGCCCACCCCTCCAGCCCCTGGATGAACGCCTCATCCCGGCGCTAATGACCACTCCCAAAGCCGCATTGCAGCTTTGTGATTGGCTTAGGTGATGGAGCCTGGCTGCCTACTTCCTGTTCCTGGAAGCAGACTCAGGAGAGCAGGAGCAACGAAGACACAGGACCCGGCCTCGAGGTAAGATTTCTCTCATTTAAATATTCACAACACCCGCTCACACACACACCCCCGCGTCCATGCCCCATCCAGTGTCCTTTCTGGCGTTTCCCACCTCCCAGCTGTCCAGTTCCCCCCGCAGTACTTCTCAATGGCGGCCGCTGTGCGGCCATGCGCAGCAGTGTGCCACTGGTGTGCCAAAGGTATATATGAAGTTACGACGCATACCATTACATCGCATTCCATTACAATGCATACCAATACTAGGCATATTGCAACAGTAGGGAAGGTGTTGGATAGCGGAGATGTAAATATTACTATTCCCTCTTCAGTGAGTGTAACCCTAAAACAAACCCTTGCACCCCAAAGCACACCCTGAACCCTAAAATTCATCTTTGAGCCCCCAAAACGCACCCTAAAAATCATATTTGACCCAAATGCACACCTCAAATTTCATAATTGACCCCAAAACACACCCCAATTTTCAGATTTTACCCCATAACACCCCCCAAATTTCATCTCCGACACCCGAAACCCATACCCACCCTAAAACTTAAAAATACCCCATTACTGACCTCACAATGCGTTGTAATGGAATGCCATGTAAAGGCACCTGCATTGTTGGAGTTACGTTGTAATGGGCGTCTCCCGTGCCAAAGGCAAGCCACAGGCAAGCCCATCTGCGTCCGTCTGCCCCTGGACCACGCTCAGCTCCAAGAACCCTTCCTCTCGGACACTCCACCGCTACGACGCCAGCACCCTCCTCGCCATCAACCCTGGATGCCACATCGCCTGCCAGGACCAACCGCTGCTCCGGACCAGACATCGCCATCACCATCACTGACGGCTACTAAATCACCCGCAAGGACCACCCTGTCCGTCCAGGAGGAGGCATTGCCATCACCTACAGAAGCACACTCCGACTAACCACGCACTCTAATGACCCAACAGTGACCATGGAACACCTCAACTTCCAGATCCGGACCAACCCCAACCCCATCCTCTGCGGCACCCTCATCTGCAGGCCCCCCGGGCCATGGACCCCCATTCTCCGATACCATTGTAGAGCTCATTGCACCCCAGGCTCTCCCATCCACCGACGACATCCTACTCGGTGAACTCAAGCTCCACCTGGACAACCCCAGTGACCAGAACACCACCCCCTCCTGGGGAAGCTCCCCAACATCAGACTCAAGCAGCTAGTCACCGCAGTAAGCTACATAGCAGGACACACGGTCAAGCACATCTCCTCCGCCAGCGGGAACTTCAACTACAGCCACACGAACAATGTCCTGTGCACACGTAGTTGGGATAACAGATAAAGCAAAGTCTCAAAAGTAGCCCAATTTAAGATCAACATCAGTTGTGTGAATCATAATTATTTAATGATGAAATAAGGCAAAAGAAGAACCAGCCGACACGTGTTTCGTCACAATGGGGGTAATCCCGTGACTCTTCAGGGCTTGAGAAAAGCTGCGTGTGTGCGACAAGGGGAAGGAGGAATAAGGCGGGTGAGCCCGGGACCTGCATGAAATCAGGGGGGAAGTGACGTCCGTCTCTCCAGTGACATCATTAAATAATTATGATTCACACAACTGATGTTGATCTTAAATTGGGCTACTTTTGAGACTTTGCTTTATCTGTTATCCCAACTACGTGTGCACAGGACATTGTTCATATTACCAGTGTGGGTTGTTGACTCACACGTTTCACGGGGGTTATTGGTTTTTTTTCCCCCTACCTGTTAGCACCGTACACATACAGCAGCGTACTTATCTTTAACGCGTACTAGTCTGAGCGCCATTTCCCTGATATACGGAAAACCCTTCACAGCTTAACTACAGCCACACCACCGGACTCTCCTGGACCGACCATCATTGTATACATCATGTCTTCACCATGCCCACCGTACACCACCGCCATCATCGCCCCCCCTCGCAGCTGAATCAAGGCCACCGAAGAACGTCTCGTCAACTCCCTCAGCACCACCACTCCGCCAACACTTACAGACAATGACACCGCAGCGCGCAACCGCCACTGATGGATCTCCAACTGCGCCGACACCCTGGCACCCCTCAGGAACAGACCAGGCAAAATCTAGCACCACGTTGTGCCGTATTTGCAAAGCGACGCATGTAGGAATATGCGTGACCTTGTGAAGCCCGGTGCCACATCATACCTGCATCAGGTATGATGTGTGCAGGGTGTGCGTTCCCATGCAACAAGGCCTCATAGGAGTGGCACAGTGAAATCCATCAGATATCACTGCGACAATTGTAGGACGGCACTGCGTCAGTACCATGCGCCTGCCTGATGGCAGGCGTAAGGGTGACGCAGTGCCACAGGGATAGGCTGGCCCCATGCATTGCTGGAGTTGCATCATGCTTGTGACACAACTGCAGCAATGCGTGACTTTAGCGCTGACAGATACGTCAGGATTCCAGACGTATCTGTCATTACTTGCAACATGGAGTGCTGTCCAGTGAATCCAGTGTATCCATGGTGTCTCAAGAAGGGCGTAGTGAAAAGTGTTGCAACGCTGTCTTGTCGCAGCGCTGCAACACTTTTCATGAGTGAGGCCCAGGAATGCGCACTATCTTATTGATGGTGCGCATTCCTGCCCTGTAGTTTTGTCGCAGGTCAGCGCAGCAACATTGCTTGCAGCGCGGTCCAGCACCAAAACCTGCTGAAATGAGGCCCCAAGTGTTATCTCCATTTTTAAGACCAGCTATTTTCTGGTCTTAAAAAACTGCCTCTAACTGTAGTTAGAGGCAGTTTTTTTGGTCTTCCACACTTCAGGAATTCCCTTGTAAATATCGCGAAGTGGGGTTAGCGGCCGTTTTTGCACGGGAACGCCTCCCTTGCATGTCATTATCGCTAACAGAAGTGGCGATCTTTAAAATGGACGTTTTCGCTGGAAAACTGCCGCTAACAGAGGTAAGCGACAGCTTGTACATACGGCGATACAAATATCGCCGCAAAACCATCGGAAAAGTGCCGCTAAAGCGGCGTTAACTCCTTGTACATATGCCCCTTAGAGTGATTTAAAACAAAGCATGTTGGCTTTTGGATGCCAATTACCTGAGTTGTTGCCTTAATTCTTTTCCTGTCCCTTCTTGCTGCAGTAAAAAGTGTAGATTGGGAGCTCCTTCACATGGGTATTTGGGAATCATCAATAAGTCCTAATCTCCATTCTTGCGTTGAGATGTAACATTCAAACTCTGCTTTTTCCTAGTTTTTCATGTTTATGCATGTTAAAGGTCTCAAAATTCCGAAAAGCTAGCACAAATGTCATCCTCTGGACTTTTTCAAGGCTGTTGGCCTTGAAAATAAGTATATAGTAATCCATTTTTCTTACATGGTCTACCATTCTTTATGGAGTCCCACTCCATATTTGTAATGTACCGTAGCATAGTCATATATGAGGTCATGCATCCATGTGTTCTCAGACTCATTATTTTGCCATTTTTGCAGCAAATTCCACTTTGTTCATTTTACATCACTGACACAATATCGGAATCAACAATATCATGTAACACAAATACCATGTTAAAAATATAATTTACAAAAATATTGTTTCCCCATCCTTATAATGATAAGTATGAAAATATTTAAAAAAAATATCGTTTCACACTAATATCATTAAAAATGCAAAAATATTGTTTATATATATATATATTATCTACTGGCGGTCGCCAGTAGATAGTTATAGTTAGGACCTATTATCCATAGGAAATTCGTAACATTTTATTCCCAATAACTTTGGCGTCGTTTGACGAATCATCGCGAAATTTTCAAAACTAGTGGGGCGCTCCGGTCCGCTCCTGTCTTGAAAGTTTCGGGGTGATTCATCAAGCAGGGGCCGAGAAAAAAGGGGGGTCCCAAAACGTGTTTTCTCCATGTTAATTCACATAGGAAATTTTAGACACGGCTACAGCCCGAACTGCTGAACGGAATTACACCAAATTTTGCAAAAAGGTAGCGCTTGGTTCAGAAAGCGACCTTTTTTTTAAATGGTGTAAATCCGTTCAGTAGTTGCGGAGAAATTCAAAAAATAAGAGTGAAAAAATCAATTTCCCATAGGAAACTTTATGCAAGGCTACAGCAAAAACCGATGAACGGAATTACACCTAATTTGGCAAAAAGGTAGTGCTTGGTTCAGAAAGCACCCTTTTTAAAAATGGTGTAAATCCGTTCAGTAGTTGCTGAGAAAATCCAAAATAAAAGTTTCGATATTTATGGCCGCGGTGGATCCGCGCACCCTCCCGACCACGAGCTGCATGCTAATTGGCTGTCAACACTCCAAATCAGGAAGTGTTGGCAGCCATTTTGTCCCTCGGTAGAACCGAGGCACAGAAACAAGTGTGCAAAACGCACAAAGGGGGCAGGGTAGAAACACCCTGACCCCCTAGGTCTGCTCAGGGGTCCCACAAGGACCCCCTGGCCAGAAAAAAGCATTTTTTTTTTTTTTAAACGGCGGGATGCGCTAAGGGTGCGCGGATTTCGCCGATAAAAAAAAAAAACGAAGCGCGGGCTCCCGCGCTTCGAGTCTATTTTGCCCCCGGGTGGGCCAAGTCCCGGGGACATGCGGGGTTTAATTTATATTTTATAGGGGGGCCTCTAAGGCCCCCCAAGCCCCAGGGACCGCCACCCCCCGGGGCTTCTCTTTTCAAATTTAAATAACCTGTGTGGGGGGGCTCCAGCCCCCCACACGCCCCGGGGACCCCCACCTCCCCGGGGCACTTAGAAAAAGAAATGTGGGGGTCCGTTTCGGACCCCCGAAGCCCCGGGGACCACCACCTCCCCAGGGCTGTGCAATTGAAGGGAGGGGGGCCGCGCGGCCCCCCTCCTGGAGCCTGTGGTGGCACTGGGGACCGCCACCCCCAGGGCCGGCTCCTGCAGTGTCCCGGGGTGCCTACCCCCGGGACACTGCTGTTTGCAATGGCAGGACGGGAGCCGCGCAGCTCCCGTCCTGTCATTGCAAACTTGCTTTGCTTCATTGAAGCGAGAGCAGGGAAACCTGCTCTCGCTTCAATGAAGCAAAGCAGATTGCTTTTCCATAAGGGGAGCTGCATGTCAGCAGCTCCCCTTATGGAAAGCAATGCCGGCTCCCGCAGGACGCGGGGAGCCGGCGGGACCGTGCGGGGATTGGGGACCCCCCACGGTCCCCAACGAGTGGCCAGGCCCCGGGGGATGGGGTCCCCGGGCCATTAGTGGCCCGGGAGGGGGGCCACGCAGCCCCCCTCCCCAAAATTGAATAAAAAAAAAAAATAAGGACAGAAAGGCCGGCCCCGGGGGATGGGGTCCCCGGGGCCTTAAATGGCCTGAGGAGGGGGGCCACGCAGCCCCCCTCCAAATATATATATTTTTTTTTAAAAAGAGGGCATGCCCCGGGGGATGGGGTCCCCGGGGCCAATAGAGGCCCAGGGAAGGGGGGCCACGCGGCCCCCTTCCCGTTTTTTTTTTCTTTAAAAAAAAAAATAACATCCTCAGGCCCCGGGGGATGGGGTCCCCGGGGCCAAAAGTGGCCGAGGGAAGGGGGGCCACGCAGCCCCCCTCCCATAGAAAAAATATTGAAAAAAAAAAAAAGACCGGCATCGTGCCGGAGGCCCGCCCCCTCCCTGCAGCACTCTGCAAACGCGCCCCTGGCGCGTTTTAAGAAGGGGAAGTAATTCCCCTTGAATACTGGGGGTCCCTGGGGCCAACTAGCCCACCAGGAACCTCCAGTATGCGCCAGGAAGCTGCGTTGCAGAGAGGTGTACAGAGGCCACGCCCCTTTTTACACCTCTCTGCAACGCAGCTCTGTGGCGCTTTTTGGAGGTACATGGTGGGCTAGTTGGACTCCAGGGACCCTCAGGATTCAAGGGGACATAATCCCCCAACTTAAAACGCGCCATGGGGCGCGTTTGCACAGTGGTGAAGGGAGGGGGAGGGGCTTCAGGTGACATGTGTGCAAACAGGCCCTGTGGCGCGTTTTAAGATGGGGAATTAAATCCCCTACAATCCTGAGGGTCCCTGGGGGCCAACTAGCCCACCAGGTACGTCCAGAAAGCGCCACAGAGCTGCGTTGCAGAGAGGTGTAAAAAGGGGCATGGCCTCTGAACACCTCTCTGCAATGCAGCTCCCTGGCGCATACTGGAGGTACAGGGTGGGCTAGTTGGACCCCAGGGACCCTCATGATTTAAGGAGACTTAATCCCCCAACTTAAAACGCGCCACGGGGCGCGTTTGCACAGTGGTGAAGGGAGGGGGCGGGGCACGTTATAGTTAGAAATTAGCATTTAAAAAACCTTTGAAATTCACTTAAAAAACCATAGGTTTCAGGCACGTTATAGTTAGAAATTAGCATTTAAAAAACCTTGAAATTCACTGAAAAAAACCATAGGTTTCAGGCACGTTATAGTTAGAAATTAGCATTTAAAAAACCTTAGAAATTCACTGAAAAAACCATAGGTTTTAGGGACAGTTATAGTTAGTTGGACATTTCACTCGTACAAAACCATAGAAATTCCCCCGTTATAGTTAGTTCAGCTAACTATAACTCGCGCCCCCGCAATGCACTGCTGATGACGTCACATATTACATCACTCATGACATGGTCAGTTACATCACTGATGACATCACTGATGACATCTCAAATGACATCACTGATGACATCACTGATGACATCATCCATGTGATAATTTCGTGCATCTTCTCACACCCAAATATAACTTTTGATGCACCCACTCTAAATTACAGACTGCCATTCTCAAAACCATACACACTCCAATACCAATAACTACATACCCACTCACTGATTCTTAGGTCTACACACACACATCTACTCACTCACCCGTACAGTCACTCATACTTACAGTCACTCAGTACAGGACTATCATATGCACTCATACACCTATATAAACACTCACACACCGCCACTCATCCATAGAGGTACTCACACACCTAGTCAGTCATGCAAAAAATTAATCACACACCCATTTACTCACCTACAGTCGCGGTCCGTGTAGGAGTGCCGGCCGGGCGGTGACGTGGGGCGGGGGAGGGGCAGGGTGGGGGGTAGCAAAGTGCAGATTACGGACCAATACAGGTAAGTAAACATTTAAATCAATAAAACGAATTTCGTTGCGCGCACTGCATTGCATTTGGCGATGCAGCGCTCACAACGAAATTCGTTTTATTGATTTAAATGTTTACTTACCTGTATTGGTCCGTAATCCGTACTTTGCTACCCCGCCCCACATCACCGCCCGGCCGGCACTCCTACACGGACCGCGACTGCTCACCTATACAGTTATACACACACCAGCTCACTTACTCATACAAATACTAGCACATTCTTACGCTCTTATACAATAACTGATACAAGCACACACGCATCCATACAGCTACTCTCACAATCACACACTCTCACTTATAGCCATTTAAATACTCCAACACACATATATACTGCCTTTTACATATGTAGTTACTCGCACATGTACCACTGAGATATACATTCACTCACTAACACACCCATACACACACTCACCCACCCAAGCAGTCCATCACAGATACACTCTTGAAATCATGCACCCAGTGATTCACCCACTCACACATCTATGTACAGAGTCACACACACCCCACCCACACAAACACTCAGGCACCCATACAGATACTCAGACAACCAATCAATAACCCATATAGACACTCATGTAGCTATTCGCAAATCCATGCTTCCACTTACACACCAACAGACAGACGGATACAGATATTCACACAGTTTTGTCACTTACCTATGCATTCAGTAAGATACGTTTAATCACTCACTTATAGACTCAGTCACGCACCTACTAAATCATCCATTCAGACACTTATACACCCACTCGTTCTTCAATACGCCTTTTCCTATATATATTAAACATATTTAAGCTTTACAGAAACACACAGTCACTGGATGATGTCATCAGTGATGTCATTTGAGATGTCATCAGTGATGTCATCAGTGATGTAACTGACCATGTCATGAGTGATGTAATATGTGACGTCATCAGCAGTGCATTGCGGGCGCGAGTTATAGTTAGCTGAACTAACTATAACGGGGGAATTTCTATGGTTTTGTACGAGTGAAATGTCCAACTAACTATAACTGTCCCTAAAACCTATGGTTTTTTCAGTGAATTTCTAAGGTTTTTTAAATGCTAATTTCTAACTATAACGTGCCTGAAACCTATGGTTTTTTCAGTGAATATATATATATATATATATATATATATATATATATATATATATATATCGTTTAAAGTAGTAGATATTAACAATTTTAATGTATACCATTAATATAATTCACACTAATATTTAATATTATATATAATACATGTGCTTATACAAAACACAGATACATATATGTGTGTATATATAAATCGCATATATATAATGTAACAAGATTATTAACATTTATTTTACATTATATTAAATTTAGAAAATTGCAAAAAGCACATTCCATATATATAGATAGATAGATAGACAGATAGATAGATAGATATAGATATGTATTTACATGAAACAGAAAAAATATTAACAATTAAATACCAGAACATTAAATAAATTACCAAAGCAGATAAAGGCACTGTCAAGGTCAAGCGACTGTGTGAAGAGCACACAGATACTGGAAGCACTGGCACTCTCGTACAATCGTCTTCCCTGTTTGAGCCGCAACCATACCATCACTGCTCAACTGGGAAAGCATGCCTCAAACAAATGATGGTTGCAAGGATGATGGGCCTTCAAATTCAAAGAAGCAAACCCAAATTGGCCGGCCCTTTTCAAGATCCCAAAGTGCAGGCTGTATAGCTGTAAAACAGAGTCTTTTAACCACCTATTATGCTGCTGCCTGAAGCTGCTTCATGCCAGGTGCACTTAGTTAAAGCCACTTTTCTTACGTCACAGCATAAGAACCTGTAACGAGGCTAGGAATCTTGGTCTTACCACAATGGAGCCAACTGGTGCATCTCACACGGTGCATGGATGTGCAGGAAGTGCTCCTTTGCACAGCTTGTACTGCGGCCCTTTTTCTGGGCCACAACACAAGCCGCCATGTAAAGGAGCACTTTGAGACCGCCAGCTGGGCAGTCGCATCATAATGTGGTGGTCAGACCACCGCCTACTTGTCGGGCAGTCTCCTGACCCCCGTGATAGCGGGCGACGGTCCGACCGCCCGCTATCGTAATCCACCCCTAAGCGTTAAGTGGCATGCGCCCTTGAGTGTTTATCATGTGCAAGATCATGGACATTACTTTAACACTGTCTAGCACTCGCGCAACATCATGCACAGGACTAGAACATTGTTATTACCATAGTTTCCCTTGCCATTGCCGCCATTGGTTAAATCTCACTGCTATGGACCTAGGCCCCTCTTCTAAAAAATTATTCACTTTCCAGTTGCTTCTTCTCCTGTAATGCATTTTAATGCTGGCTGTTACCCTCACGCCTTCCACACTGTTTTTGATAATATGGTCTTCTCATGTTTTTCAGCTATTACTAAATCTGATGCTATTCGCTATGGTCTTAAAACACCCACTTTTAAGAAATGCTGCACTTATAGCCACGTTAGCAGCTGCTGAGCACTACTGTGCACTACCTCTTAGGGTGTCCATAAACGGGCTTTCCAGTATCATGTCCTTATATAGGCACAATTCGCCCTGCCCTTATATAGGCATAAAATCCCAGGCCTTATTTAGGCATTAAACCATGCACTCCAAATACAGGCATGGTCTCCGACATCCGTCCACCCTAACGTCACAACGAGTTCATGAAGAACAGACCCTTAGGCTGCGGGAGTTTCCCTAGTCCAGGACTATTGATTTCTTCAAGGACTCATATATTATGCATAAACCATTATTCCTTAGGGGTTCATCCATGACGTCTTTCGTTGTCCAATTCACGTCAATGCTAACATAGTGAGGTACTTCTAAGGTATAAATATACCTTCCCTAGCCCCTGTAAACCAGAGGAGACCTCGACTTCAGAGGAGCCCGTATCCCGGCCTGACGCACTGAGAAGACGCTGTCATCCCTGCACGGAGAGAGTCCAGCTTCCAGTGATCTGACTTCCCTTGCGGGGTGTTGGAGTTCGAGTCCGGCAAAGAGATTCCTACCTCTCTCATTCTTCAGGTATGGAGCTGACTAGAACCTAGAGGGACTCTTGGCATACTAGGCATACTAGGCTTAACATACTCTTAGTATACCATAGTAAGGAATACTTCACCTCCTTCATACCTCGTCCTACACCTAGGTTAGGTTAGGTACTTTGGGGTAGAACTAGATTAGAAACGCATCGTATGAGTACTCGCATTTTTAGTCTGTGTTATTTATGTAACAGCATATGTACTAAAAGATAATGCTAACGCAGTATTATTTATTTCTACTGCTCACACTGTACATTATTTATCTCGCATACTGTCTTGTGATCGTAACAGCACATTTTACTTACACCAGAAACAAGACTGTTCAATAAACCTTTTATTGAAACGCCCGTCTGTTCTTTCTGTGTAACTTTGGAGAAAACTAAGCATGCACGATTGAGCTAAGTGAAATAGTTATCTATTGTTTCCACGACTCTGGGACACGTTCTGATTCTAAAGGGAAACATAGTGGTCATGTTTTGCGGCTGCCAGAAACTACTCCCTTCTTGTTGTCAAGGAGTTTCTAGTGGCCTCTGAGCTAGCTGGCACAAGTAATTAAGTTTAATATACTCGATAGGGGCATACTGACCTTAGTCCTATGTCAAACCTATAGGATATATTATTCCAATGCGCAGAGCCTATTAGGGAAATAGGAGCTACACTACATGGCGCCCAACGGTTTGGTAAGGCGGTAATTCAACGTTAGATACTGAGTAACTCAGCCGTGCTATTTTCTCTCAGAGACCCCTACCCATATACTCCAAAAGGCATCTGGAGTGGGCAGGGTTAAGTATCCACCAAGGCTACATAGGGCAGTACCCTATATATTAGCTGTTTGGTTTGCTCAACGTTGAAGGATACAGTGTTCCAAAATATTGTGCACCTTATCTTTGTTTCCTTGAAACTTGTTCTACATTTTTCAAAACACAAAATGCCTGACGGAGACAATAACACCGAAAACGGTGGTGCTGCGGCTGATCAAGCCCAAGCAACAGTTTTTAATCTTACGGGTTTAAATGACACCGAGGAGGGTGTAATACACATTCCTCAAAACTTAAGAAGAGCCACAACTCTAAAACTTATAAAACATGGTCTACCACCAAGAGGCGGTAGAGCAGTTTTCGTGATAGAGGCACATGAATCCTTTTAGACAGAGGTATTCTATTCATGGGTAATATTTCCTGAATCAAATTCAGTAACACACATGTTTCACTTCTACAAAGAAGATGATCCACCAGAGGAATACATTCCTTTCGAGGATATAGAAATTCCACTAACATACCAAGAGCATCAGCTCTGGTTTAAAGGCGCCCTAAAACATCACAAAAACATTACCAGGCTCGGTCCACTAGGTAGACCAGGAGCAACATGGCCGATTTTAGCCGGCTACACACCTCATCCCAACATTGAAGAAGTGTCAGATGAGGATTTACTTACTCAACTCACAGAGTTAATAAAAATTTACAGACAATTGGTCCAATATGTCATGCGGACTCTCACAGTCCAACCACCATTCACACTGCAAAATCAGACCCCTCATCAGGGGACTACATTAAAAATTACACCACAGACTCTCAACTCAGTCATGGGTAAAATGCCCACAAAACGTGAGCAAATTCCATTTGGGATATCTCAAAAAATTACTCAAATCGAAGCAGTATTTCCAAATACTAGCCCGTATGAGAAACACAGAATCCTAACCATCAGTTTACCAATGGGGATCACACCACAACTGGAAGACTGCACCACTTGGGGCTCAGTCTTTGCTGCCATCTATACTAAAACACATGGCATTCCGTCAATTGCGGTAATACCTGATGTCCTAAAACAAATTCAAAACGAATGAGGCAGAGCCTGCTCTAAATTTAGGTATGAAATTACTGAAAAATTTCGACCAGGTCTCAACAATAATATTATCTAATATTAAAGGAGAGGCAGCAGCAGTGGCGATCCGACAATAATTGAGGGAATTCGATGTTACAGAACATCAAACTGAGCTACCCAGAATAATAGAACAATCTTATGCTGAATTAGGCAGAGATAGTTTGGGTGGAAGACCAGTGAAGCCGAAACTATCTGAAAGTCCTGAGAAGGACTCAATTAAACAAACTCCTACATCTTCTAAAAAGAAGTGGGAGACTAATAAACAAAATTCAAACGAGAAGCGTTCTTAATCCCGAGGTAGGTCTCCTCAAAAGGAGCCCTCTGAAAGGAGGTATAACCTCAGGAATAGGGATAATTTGAGAAAACCTGATAGGTATCAAGATACTGATACACGTTCCTCTCGTCCCTTTCAGATCTCATCACAGACTTCGGAAAGAAGAGGACGGTCAGAACATAAAGAAGAACGCGTGAAATCGAAAGACGACAAACACGCTCCAAAAACTAAGGCTAAACCTCAATTCTCCAAAAAGAAAGTAGCAGGTCTAAAGATTAGACATGCCGAGAATACTGAGAACACAACTCAAGAACGGAGAATGGGCTCAGACCATGCTGGACAGTGCAGCAGAAGTCACAATAGTTCGCCAGAACGTGAAGGAACTTCTGGAGATAGTGGACTTGAATGAGTACATTATAGTCGAGACTGTAGACACCAGGGTTAGTACTCCACAAAGGTTATTTGAAATAACACTCCGGATGGAGGGAGACAAACCTAGACAGGTGAAAGCACTTTTTTGGGAAAGACTCAAAGGGCTATGACATACTTCTAGCAGAAAAGGACTGGCCACCACAATTTGTCAGGGAGTGCCCACATGGCGAGGACATTATTATGCCTGCCTTCTCCAACCATATTCCAATTCACTTACAATATACATATGCCAGGAAATGGGCAGTAGCCCAGGCCCCAGCATTATATAAAAATCATGTAGGATGGGATGAGGAGTCACCTCACCATAAAATACATCTGAAACATGAACCAACTGCACAAAGGCAGTACCCTATAAAGCAAGAAGCTAAAAAACAGGTTAGGGAGATCTTAGATCAACTTGACTATCAAGGGGTGATTGAAACATGCACCTCCTCAATGAACAATCCTTTGTTTCCTGTCTCCAAACCAGACAATACATATCGTCTAGTTTTGGATTACAGACACCTAAACACTTGTTCTAAAACTTTTGCAGTACAAAATGCACATAGCACAGCATTAATGAATAACATTGTGCGTAAAAAATATAAAACAACATTAGATATCTCTAATGGTATTTTTTGTCAAAATATAGCACCTGAAAGCAGGGACTTAACAGCATTCTCCATAATGGGGACCCAGCGTCACTTTTGTCGACTCCCACAAGGGTTCAAGAATAGCCCCGGTTTATTCTCAGCGAGGGTAATGGAGTTACTACAAATTTATGACAATGAGGCATTGTCCTATGTCGATGATATCTATCTGACAGACGATGACCTGGACAAACACTTGAACAGGGTGAGCACCATTATATTGGGTTTCGCCTCTGAGGGCTACAAGTTCAACTTTAAAAAGTCCAGAATTGCCCATCTCAATGTCCTATTTCTAGGATATGAGCTTTCAAGTGAAGGCAAGAGCTTGGCAGCTAACTTTTTAGAAAAGTGTGCGCTGCTCCAACCTCCAAAGACGCTAAAAAACTTACAATCCATCCTGGGTTTCCTAAATTTTGGAAGAACTTACATTCTAAATTATGCAGAAAGGGTTAAACCTCTCTACGCATTAATCAAACCTGATTTTTCAATCAAAAACTGGACACAAGAACACACAGGAATCTTGCGTTCAATTCAAGCTAACATGTTAGCAACAAATCACTTACAAACACGTGCAAGTCAACGTAATTTGGTGATCCGAATAATTTCGGGTCGATGTGGATTCACATACTTAACTTTCAATGAAGGTGACAAAATCCCAATTGCATACAAATCCCACTTGTACACACAAGCGGAAATGCGCTTCAGTTCAACTGAAAAAATTCTGACAGCAGTTCAAACCGCTGTATCAAAAGAAAGAGCCTTAGCCCAAGGGAAACGCATTATTGTCGTCACCCCAGTACCAGCTTTAGAAGCGGTCACAAAAGCGAGCATTCCAAATGCTAAAGCATTACATCCAAGATGGATACAGTGGGTTAATTCTCTTGCTGCAACAGATGTTGAATATGTTTTTGATCCCGATTTAAAAACACAAGCATTCCTGCAATATGAACAAGAATGTCCTCTGCCTACTGAAATTCTGCCTCTCGATCAGTACGAATTTATAATTTACACTGACGGATCCGCACAACCCGCAATAGGGAGTAAGCAAGCTTACAGTGCAGCGTGTGCAATCGTTAAAGGTCGCATGCAAAATGGCATCTTCAGACCTATGGTCACTAAAACACAATCTCTAGGAGATTGTACAGCTCAGCGAGCTGAACTACAAGCATTCAAACTGGCACTTGAAACTACAGATCGCGAATTCCCCACACTAATAGTGTGCGATTCCTTTTACTGTGTTCAGTCGTATAATGATTATATACAAAACTGGCTTGAAAATGGTTTAAAAGATGCGAAAGGTGGCACAATAAAGCACAAATTGCTTTGGGAACAAGTAGTTCAGTTGAAAAACGAACTACCAAAGGCTCACGTGATTCACACACTGAGTCATCAACGTGATGGCGTTCACGTTGCAGGGAATTCATTGGCTGACGAAGCCGCAAAGGGGGCTGTTCAGACGGCTTCCGTAGCTGCGACCACTCGTTCCAAAACAAAAATAGACGGTGAGATAATGTTGGCTGTCAATGCTTCGAGCAAAGGCAGCAGTGCAGCGTTACCAAAAAAGTTTCCACTCAAGTACTCTTATGTAATTGATGCGAACAACGTTCCTTTTGCTCGAATCCCTGGAGTGGGGGATAGGGTAATTCCAAACAAGGAACGCAGATTAGGACTAATCCTAGCAGCACATGAAGGGATAGCTTCTGCCCATGCAGGTGTTTCAGCAACAGTATCTTTACTCAAGCAAAGATATTGGTGGCCTGGCATTCGGAAACAAACTAAAAACTATGTTTTAGAATGCGATATTTGCCAACAGATGAAAGTCTCAACAGTGAAACGTCCTGCGCAGACACCCCTGTTAATTTCAGACAAACCATTAGCTTGTGTTTACCTGGACCACTGCAGGCCCTTGCAAAGGGACGGTAACTATAAATATATCATGGTTGCAGTGGATTCCTGCTCTAGGTTCCTATGGTTATGGCCTCAGCGCTCAGCTGACGCTCGAACTGTTATAAAAGATTTGCGAGTCTTTATCGGCATATACGCAATAGGCACGCTACATTCTGACCAGGGTCCTGCGTTTAGCTCTCGGGCTTACAAAGAAGCCATGGCCAGTCTGGGCGTTGCATTGCGGTACTCCTCTCCATTCCATCCTGAGGGAAATTCGGTTGTGGAAAGGAAAAACCGGGACATAAAGCAGTCTATAACAGCTAGGGTATTAGGTTCGGGTGATGGGTGGGTCAAACACCTTAGTGGGGTTCAACGTGCTTTAAACAACCTGCCAAGAAGTTCTCTAGGGGGGGTCACTCCATATGAGGTCCTATTTGGGACAAGAATGTGGGTGCCAGACCTTGAACACGTAGGCACAGTGGTGGAAAATAAACCCTTTGATATCAAAGATCATTTGGCTGTTTTACAGGACTTAAACAAATTAAGAACGAAACAAAGCAACGTGTTCCTACAGCCAACCACCACTGGGGATCAACCGGCTGTCCCAGCAAGGCCTGTCTGGATTCCCAAAGTTGGGGATCTAGTCAGAGAAAAGATTGCGGACAAGAAGGAATTTGGACCTTCTTACAGACAACCAGTACCTGTCCTAGCAGTTCAAGGAACAAGAACAGTACTACTGCCGCCCCTTGCTGGAAGAAAAGAGAAAAGATTTGTGTCCATCGACCTCATCAAACCACAGTATGTGGCCAATACTAAATAGTAGGCCTCGTGGACTCCGACCTAGTAGCAAACGCACTCCTCTCGCTACTATCCAAGAGGTTCAGACTGAAAGACTGATAACTATCGAAAATTCAGCTGTAACAGATGGAGGACTAAGCAACAATGCAATGGAACTCATCCCTCTTGAACACCAACTAACAGTTCATCCAAATACACCTGTCTACACCAACGTGGCAAGTGATGAACTGGTTCCAGTGATTTCTACAAATCCTGATGCAATTCCAACAATTGATAGAACTGCTTCTGGCTATTTCATTGACTTTGATACGTTCTCAGAAGATCCCAGTGAACCTGAAACGACGCCAGCATCATTCAAATTCAAGCAGCAAGTACAAGACTTTCTTCACTCGTTGAAAAAGACTTATTTGGTTTCTCCATGGATTGAACTCTGGATTATATCTGGACTTTTTGTTTTCCTGCTCTGGCTAGCTTTGGTAACAACTGTGAGCATGCTTATAAGTGGCAGATACATCCATGTGGACACTGAAGGAAAAGGCGTAAACGTACTTTTGAAACCTCATAAATCCTCCCATCGTGAAGCAAGAGACTTGTCATCAGTGAACATCACAGCTGTTCCTATGCATGATGGTATAGTGTGGGACAAAACAGATTTTGAAATCTTCGGCCCGATGGAACAATTGAACATTCCACATTTGTTTAAAATTTCACTAAGTGATCTAATTACGTCCAGTGCCTATTCTGATGATTGGGACTTTGAGACTGTAAAAGACATTATGTTTGACCTAGAAAAATCTGCTGCATTTTCTAAAAATGAATATTTAGAGGGTTCATCAGACTATGAACAACTGTATTGTTATAACCATTATGGTCATCATTATTTGCATAAAACTGCATATCCAAGAAATGTGTTTATGTTTAACCAATGGGAACATTGTCCTACACCACCTAAAGGTAGTTCAAAAACATTTGCCAGTAAATTTCCATATTTTTCAGGTTACAATACATCTGATCCAGAAATGTTTTACTATAAAAATGTAAACAAGACAGGACTGAAAATTATGTTAACAAATACAAAACAGATTTATTCTGCATTATCTAATGCCCAACTGTCTAGACAGGGTTTCGACTTTTGGAAAGACACAATAGACACGAAAACTGTCTGGGGTACTAAAGATTGGCAAGTGCAGGGGTTAGAAGCTTTATTCAGAGCCTGCATAATCCCTGAACAAATAATGTTTTTGAATGAAACAATCCAACAAACATCTTGTCTTGGATTAGCCAAGATCAAAGAGATGAACACACCTTCTGTACCAACTCCTGCAAAGAATAACGAAACACAGGCAGTGGTGACAGTTTACAATATACTACAACTCAACAGATCTAATCCTGATTGGAAAAAATGGTTGATCTGGCCCACAGACACGAATAACTGTCAGGAAAGATTCCTGAATAAAACTCAGGGTTTTACCATTCATAGGCCAGACCCAAGATACATCCAAAGACAACATCCGGGGGTAGTAACAACATACAGTGTAGGAAAATTATGCCTCGATTGGCTGCATAAATCTACACTACAGGATGTGAAACAACACTTAACCTTACTTAAAGAGGACGCAGACCTTAGGGAATTCTTGCTTGGACCAAGAAAACCGCGTCAAAAACGTTTCATATATGCCGGCATTTATGCTGCCTATAATGAAGCATGAAAAGTATCACAAATGGAGGCTGCAGAACGAATACGTGAACTTGATCGTATTAATTTAGAGAAAACACTCTCTGTGGTCGACAATGGGTTAGCAACTTTGTCCTCCGGAATATATTCACTGGATGGCATTGTATCCTCTGCTATCGACATACTAGAACAAGATTTGGCGATGTTACAACAAGGCCAGTCTCAATTACGTTCTATTGTGTTATTAAGCTGGACGCTGCAATCTTTGCGAGCGGGCTATGTGCCTTGGCGTTTTATCAACACAACGGCTCTGTTTGCAGAATACAATCTAACTGATAAACAGATTGAACTGGCACAAAGAGGAGCAGAATATACAGTGCTGAGCATTGAAAAACTGGAAAAGTTACCATTCACGGTGGCAGAAAAACCAGCTACAGAATGGCTTATTCATGGAAAAATAACATTACCTGTGAGTACTTTTCAGTTTCAGTATTGCCTCAAACAAATGCAAGCAGGCAAATATGAAAGGTTGGGTAAGGAATACATTAAGACATCTTGGGATTTACCGTATACATTTAGATGTTGGAGTGGGGATCGTGAAGTGTTTTTGAGCGGTACACACTGTAAACGTGCACTAAGCGGTTCGCTTATATGTCAGGACATTTCCTTGCACGGGGCTTGTAATGGTTCTGTGGCAAATTTGTCTTGCCATCTGCAGGGTACACCAGCTGCTGTGATTAATCCAATGTTTGGACAACTTTCTAACGGGAGTTACCTCATGTTGAATGATCAGGGTTGCTGTGGCATGCTGCCAGGCATCCCATATCTAGTAACGGTCAACACCAGGGTCACTTGCTGTATGCAAGTATTGTTTCCCCCAATAGACACAGTCAGGGAGTCACCTCTATGGCCTTCGCTGAACGTCTCTTTTATAAGATTTGATACTTTAAGCAGAATGAAAGCCATGCTTTTACAGCAAACAGTGCCTTTGACCTCGGCCAAAGAAACCTATGATCTACAAATTGCAAGGACTTCGGCTGAGATACAGACTTTAATACGTACAAACTGCCCTATACATTTCGTAGAAATGATATCACGTATCTTCAACATGTCTGATACAACAGGAATTGTACATGTATTTAAGAGCATCTGCTCCGGTCTGTTAGCACCTTTCCAAGCAATACTCGGAATCATCCCGAACTTTGCACATTCGGTGTTTGGTGGCATACCATTAATTCTAGCACTTGTTGCCGGAATTCTATTTCTCTTCCTGCTATTGCGCTATGGCCAGCCTATTCGCAGACATCACTCCGAGCAAAATGGAGAAAGCTCTCCTTGAACGAAAGTGCTGTGAGCAAATAGTAGCACTTTTGGGCATAAATCGTCTACGGGACCTTAATACAACTTGGTTCCTGTCCTTCAGACCAATCTGGCAAGATTGCATCTTACCTGTTCTACGATGCCTGCTATGCGGTGAAGAATGCGTGTTAGACACCAGTCTAACATTTCCATCAGCAACGCCAAAGGATGTCGATACTCTGCTGGACCCGATAACGGCCCATGCTCTGTGTTGTCCCCAGAGGCTTCCTATCCTGATGTCAGCATTCATTGAGATCTCACAGACGCTTCCGGCTGCTGCTGAGGTACGAGAAATATCTACAGGCACACAGGTAACAACGGACGCGAACATCGCTGCTGCAACCTATGCTGAAAGCGATGCTTCACATCTCTGTGCGATTAACCTACTACACGAGGTGTTCCAACTGACGCCGACTACAGTGGATGATGTTTTGTCTATAGAAATAGATGATCTCATGTTTACACCAGACCCGTGAACTGACTCTGATTCAGCAAACAATGTTCCAGAGATGCAGTGACAATTTGGCCTTCATTTTTACAAAACATACAAAAACTTGGAACTCTCCCAAAAATTGAACTTTTTTTCTCCCCATTTTTCGAACGAAAATGGCACTACAATCTGCTTAAAGTAGAACTAGCCTTATAGTACAGACTTGGCGGTCCTTCCACAGACATTTGGTCATCTTATGTGTCTAAAAACAGTTCATTAATTTTCATGACATAAAATGACTTTGATTTTTGATAAACTTATCGATCATTTTCTGTCACATGTAAATACTACTGCTTATTTCATTCCAATTGCATTTATTTTCGAACCTTTATGCCGGAAATGATAAGCAATGCTTCAAATGTACAGTACCTTTTGCATTCTAATAAGTTTTTTACATGCCTTTTTAAATGGTTTTCTGAAATATTTTAGAAATATGCGGTACTCCATTTTATGTTTAGCATTTTAAATGTTTAGCATTTTAGTATTATCGTATACACGAAAGTGGAGTGGGTGTTGTATTCCTCTTAGGGTGTCCATAAACGGGCTTTCCAGTATCATGTCCTTATATAGGCACAATTCGCCCTGCCCTTATATAGGCATAAAATCCCAGGCCTTATTTAGGCATTAAACCATGCACTCCAATACAGGCATGGTCTCCGACATCCGTCCACCCTAACGTCACAACGAGTTCATGAAGAACAGACCCTTAGGCTGCGGGAGTTTCCCTAGTCCAGGACTATTGATTTCTTCAAGGACTCATATATTATGCATGAACCATTATTCCTTAGGGGTTCATCTATGACGTCTTTCATTGTCCAATTCACGTCAATGCTAACATAGTGAGGTACTTCTAAGGTATAAATATACCTTCCCTAGCCCCTGTAAACCAGAGGAGACCTCGACTTCAGAGGAGCCCGTATCCCGGCCTGACGCACTGAGAAGACGCTGTCATCCCTGCACCCAGCTTCCAGTGATCTGACTTCCCTTGCGGGGTGTTGGAGTTTGAGTCCGGCAAAGAGATTCCTACCTCTCTCATTCTTCAGGTATGGAGCTGACTAGAACCTAGAGGGACTCTTGGCATACTAGGCATACTAGGCTTAACATACTCTTAGTATACCATAGTAAGGAATACTTCACCTACTTCATACCTCGTCCTACACCTAGGTTAGGTTAGGTACTTTGGGGTAGAACTAGATTAGAAACGCATCGTATGAGTACTCGCATTTTTAGTCTGTGTTATTTATGTAACAGCATATGTACTAAAAGATAATGCTAACGCAGTATTATTTATTTCTACTGCTAACACTGTACATTATTTATCTCGCATACTGTCTTGTGATCGTAACAGCACATTTTACTTACACCAGAAACAAGACTGTTCAATAAACCTTTTATTGAAACGCCCGTCTGTTCTTTCTGTGTAACTTTGGAGAAAACTAAGCATGCACGACTGAGCTGAGTGAAATAGTTATCTATTGTTTCCACGACTCTGGGACACGTTCTGATTCTAAAGGGAAACATAGTGGTCATGTTTTGCGGCTGCCAGAAACTACTCCCTTCTTGTTGTCAAGGAGTTTCTAGTGGCCTCTGAGCTAGCTGGCACAAGTAATTAAGTTTAATATACTTGATAGGGACATACTGACCTTAGTCCTATGTCAAACCTATAGGATATATTATTCCAATGCGCAGAGCCTATTAGGGAAATAGGAGCTACACTACAAATGTGTCTGCTGCCAACCTCACAAAAAAAACCTGAGGAAAAGTTTTTATTTTAATGTATTTTAACTTTTGTATGTGTTTGTGTAACTCACATACTGCTTTTTATCCATGTTTATGCACTACTCCTGTTCAGAGAACTTATACCTATATTGTAAAGATTTTTATTAATCATATAAAAAATATTATTGTCTGACAGTTACCAAACAAATATATATTTTTTTAAATAACAGAAAAAGCCATTTACAAAAAATAGTATAAAATTTGAAAACAAAAAAATATAAGCAAATACAATACAATCACAATTATAAACTAATATTAATGAAAAATATATTTAACCAATATTAGGAAATGTATTGGAGTCTGGTAATAATAGAGATACTATTCCCTCTCCAGTTTATGCAACAGTAGAGAAAGTGTAGGACTTCTGAGGGGTTAAATGTACTACCCCCCCTCCAGGCTGTGCAATAGTAGGGAAAGCATTGGTGTAGGACTTCGGAGCGGTAAGATTTACGATTCCCACTCCAGTCTGTCCAACAGTAGGTAAGGCAGTGGACTTTGGAGGGGTGAAATTTACAATTCCCACTCCAGTCTGTGCAACAGTAGGGAAAGCATTGGACTTCAGATGATTCCCAATCCAGTCCGTGCAATTGTAGGGAGCGCGTTAGACTTTGGATGGAATAAATTTACTATTCCCACTACAATCTAAGCAATAGTAGTTAAAATACTTCACTTCGAAGACATTGCATATTTGAATATATATATATATACAGCTCCAAAGGTTACAGAGCACTCTCGGGGTAAGTAGATGCTTAATTTCAATCCAAGCAGACGCGTTTCAGCTCATATGCCTTTCTCAATGCTTCTTTGATTAAAACGGACACATCAATTCGCTTGATCTTTAAAAGCATAGTCACTCTTTCAGTGGTGCATTTCAGTTAGTAAACAATGGCGAAAGACAACTAGATCTCGCACATCATGTTGTAAATTCAGTCGCCATGAAACAGTGTTTGTGATTTGTGTGGTGTTATAGGGTAGGAAATAAAATAAATACATTTATGTAATAATTAATGTTCTTGTTTGTAAATATTTTCTAGTTAAAAATATTTATTTGTTTGAAATTTATTTTTTATTTTATTTTATATAATATTTGTAGGTATTTGTCATATGTAATTAACATTATAATATGTTTTTGAATCACAACTCACATCTAAATAAAAAAAGTACTTCCATAATTAACATAATTAATTACCAATTAAAGAAATATTATTAATTAAAAAAATAAAAGTAATAACAATTAATTACCTTCCAACACTTTAACTCTATAATCCCCACAACACACAGCTAAAATTAAACTGTAAAAAATTAATTACACAATTAAAACTTATTTAAAAAAAAAACTATTACTATTAAACAACTAATTATAAAGTAAGTAAAAGGTATTTAATACCCACCTTTTACCCCTTTAAAACTAGAAATCACACAAAAAAATAAACAATTACCCTAGATAAATATCAATTAATTAATATTAATTAACAACTAATTACTAATAAATTAAACACAAAGTACTTCGCAACCTTTACCACTAAAAACCCCGCAACAAACACCTAAAAGTAATTACACAATTTCCATATTTAAATTACAATTAATTAATTATTATTTAACATCTAATCATTAATTAATTAAACATAATTTACTTCCCACCCTTTACCCCTACAAACCCCACAACCTGCACCTAATTACACAATTGCCAAAATTAATTTGAAATAAATTCATTAATGTCAATTAACAACTAATTATTAATGAATCAAAAATTAATTACTTCCCACCCTTTACCCCTATAAACCCCACAACCCACACCTAAAATTAATTACACAATTCCCATAATTAATTTTCAATAAATTAATTAATACCAATTAACTGATTATTAATTAATAAAAAATAAATTACTTCCCAACCTTTACCCCATAAACCCCGAAATGCGCACCTAAACTTAATTACACAATTACCATAATTAATTACCAATTAATTAATTAATATTAATTAACACCCAATTATTAATTACTTAATAATAAATTACTTTACACAATTAACACTATAAAATCTCAATTAAATAAATATTAATAAATAAAAAAGAATCATTAATTTAATATAATTAAATTCCTTCCCACTCTATTTCCCTATAAACCCACAACCCGCTACGGAACTAAAAACGCAAAATTCAATTAAAATAAAATTAATAACTAAAAATTTAACACATGTATTAAAAAATATAAACAATTCTTATACAAAAATAATACATCACATACATTTAAAATATAGACTAAAATACATAACACTAATTAAAAAAACGATATTTTAAACAACTATATTTTTGCAAATTATATTAAACAGTTCTATATTTTTAAAATCGATATTTCTTACCTTAAATCAATATTCTTGGCCACGATATTCTTGCTGTCGATATTTCGCATCACGATATTCAGGACTCGATATTTCTGTAAGTCGACATTTAAAACTCGATATTTTGTCTGCACACCATTTCCAACAAAGATAAAAGCTAATAAATGGGGGAAATTGCTTCTTACTTCAGTGACCCCAATGAATGGAGTCATTTTAAATGGAAGGTGATGTTCCCCCTGCCTTTACGAGAATAGGTACTCATAGCTCTTCAATCCTAGACTGCATAATTTGTAGTCTGGATCTATTCGGGAAAGTGCAATCACTGAATATAGAAAGTACACAAGAAAGTGATCATGCAATCTTGTTTCTGGGAATAGAAATTTTAATGCAATCTACTCTCCCATGGTCTTTAAGTTCGATGAATGGTCTTGCCAAAACAGAACTAAAAAATGGGTGGATTAACTGGAATTCTAATGTAATCAATCAAATTAATGCTGCAATTTTTTCTTAGCAATTACATCTTTTTAAAAACGAAGTGGACCTTATAACACGCTACGAAGATACTGTTTCTTCAGTTGTGGCTACCCTTCAGGAATTATGAAATGGGCAAGATAAGGGAAAGTGTCTAGATTACGAATCATCAAAACTAAATAGACTGATCAGATTTCAATTTCAAAACTTCTCTGGGATCAGACAGAAAGAAATCACAAAGTTGAAAGAATCCGACAACGAAAAAAAGAGAAAAAACGTCAAGATCAAAAAGATAAAAACTGGGTTGATATCCAAATAGCAGTAAAATGTAAAAATAGTAAGGCATTCTGGAGTATAGTAGCTAAAGAAATGGGGACAAGGAAACCACTACAAGCATCTCCAGTATCATCATCTGCCTGGGAAAAATATATTTATGATTTGTATAAACCAAATCCACAGAACTCGGAAAATCCAGGAAAACTGATCCGCAGGAAGGAAAAAAGAATCTAGACATGCTAGCCCCAACAGCTAAGCAAATAGCCCATTATATAACGGCCTCTAGATCTTCTGCAGCAATGGGACCAGATAAAATTCCGATTAAAGTTCTCTAATGTAACCCCAAATAGTGGAGCAAATTTTTAGCCCCTCTATATCTCCACTGTTTTGCAACTGGAAAAATTCCAAAATCATGGCGGGGAGCATTGTGGTTCCACTTTTAAAAAAAGGCTCCTGGAAAAGCCCCAACAACTATCTACAAATTGCCTTGCTGGACGCCACTGGGAAGAGCTTTACAGCCTATGTCCTGGACCATCTGAGGAATTGGGCCTTTTCTAGAGGAGTGATCCGTATGACACAGATTGGTTTTCGTCCAAATCATTCCGTAGGAGACATATTGCGCTTCTTCAAACGGTCATTGACAAATATGTAGTGTCGAAATTACAGGTCGTCTATTGTGCTTTTGGCGATTTTACTACCGCTTTTGACAGTGTGAACAGAACAACACTTTGGAAGAAGTTAGAGAGGTTAGGAATACTCTATGACCTGCTCACAATAATTATATCATTAAATACAGAAACATGGTGTAGAGTCCAAATGGGGGAGAAAAGGGATTAACTCGATCGATATCCACGTTGAAAGGATTAAATCAAGGCTGTCTTCTGGTCCCCATGTTATTTTCTCTCTACATAAGTGACCTTCCGGAGTGTTTTTTACGAATCAATAATTCCCCGCCGAAAATAGCATTAAGTAAAATTCACATTTTAATGTACGCCAATGATGTTGTAATTTTAGATCTCACAACAATAGGCCTACAAAAACATTTTAATGTACTAAACTGCTATGCAAAAGAACATTTCTTGGTTCCAAATTCACCGAAAACCAAAGTCTTACCCTTTAGAGGAAAAATGCAAATCTATCATTCTAATTGGACATTAGGAGGAAAATCCTTTGAGATCATTAAAGAATATACTTACCTGGGGCGTATTTTTTCCCAAACATTACAAAATTCCTCCCATTTTCTGCACATATGGCGTAAGGCAGATGCCCATGTTGGTGCCTTACAGAGATTATATTCTTCCACTGGGAATAGACATTTTCAATCCTTACTAGAGGTTTATTGCATGAAAATTCCTCCTATTTTATCTTATGCCCTTGAATATATATTGATTAATACTTGGCAACCAATAAAAGTGAGAGAAGGGAATCTAGTACGTAAATTGTTAAAAGTTAACCAAGCAGTCCCAGTCCAAGCATTTAGCCTAGAGTTATCTTTAGATAGCTCTTATGCTAGAGCTATCTCTAACATAATAAAATGGGCATATAATCTCTTACATGCTGACCCAGGATCTCTGAGGAATATTTTAAAATTGGAGGCTTTTAGAGATGAGTCGTCGCAATATACCTTTAATAAGAACCTTAGTATTGCTTTTAATCTGTCCCATTACACAGTAGCACTTTTAAAGTCTTGGACATCAGCACATTTGAAGCTTTTTTTAAAGAATTTGAAACCAAGAATAAGCTTTGACCTGGATGTAGAACACTGTTCTCAATAAAAACATTATGCACAATTTGTAGAAAGTATAGAATATAAATCTCTGCAGCGATACATAAGCTTTTTACTAGAACACAGGGCCCGGCGCTGTATTCTTTTATTGCGGTTAGGGATCCTCCCATTAAAAGTATATACAGCCAAATGGAAAAATCATGAAAATACAACAGGAATCTGTAATTTGTGTGATGGAGGAGTGCAAGATTTACTTCATGTATTGTTAGTTTGTCCAAAATCAATTCTGGTAGAGGCCTGACGTCGGTATATAAAGCCCATCTGGTTTAGATATAATGTCTCCTCTGCACAAGGTTTAATTACACTTTGTAAATCGCCACATGATGAATTTGTCTGTTATAATTTGTATAACATTTTATGGTTGAAATCTTTTTTTATTGATTTTAGAAATGCAAGAGTTTACAATAGCCGCCACCTACATCCACTGGCCGGTGTGGAGTAATAACAAGCTGAACTTTATAGAGAGATCGAGAGATATAGAATAAGTAGTAGGAAAAGAGGAAGAATTAAGGTGTCTGGGTGTGTTCTTTGTCTCGGAGGATCGGGGGGTCCCCAGCCAGAGGCGTTTGTTCTACTTGGGGATGGTCTTCGGGTGGTGGGTTTGCGTTAGGGAGCTGAAACCCCCAGAGGTACCAAGGGGCATGTAAGTTCCAAGAATTCCGTGGAGAGGAAGGCAATAGTAGAGCCCCATATTTTATCGAATCTGGGTAAAGTGTGGGATAGGCCAGCTGTAATCTTCTCCATGCCCACTATCTCCCAGATCTTGTGTAGCCAGTCCAGTTTAGTTGGAACCTCCTCTGTTCCCCAGCGCGATAACAGTGCTTGCTTGGCCACGCCCAGCGCTAGAGTGATTGCTTTCCCCCGGCCGAACTTAAGAGGGTAAGTAAGAGAAATGGGGAGACTGAGTAGGGAGTAACTAGGAAGTCTGGGGATTTCCGTTTGATGTATGGTATTAATATCTTGTAGAATTGTATCCCAGTAGGCCTGTATTTTCGGGCACTGCCAAAGGATGTGTGTAAATATGCCTTGTTGCCCACAGTGGAGAGGTGTGGTGCAGCGGCCAGGGTAGCTGACTTCGGAGCACAGGGCTCACGGTTCGATCCCTGGCTGCGGCAGCTCAGCTCAGCACCATGTGACTCTGGGCAATAGTGAAAGTATACAGATATGCTGTTCCTGATGGTTGTCAACACAAGGGAAGTGACACCGACCTGATCCAAATTTGGTTCAAGGTGAGGAGTCCAATTATTGGATTGTAATGCCTCACACACCCAAAAGGGTGTCATGCTTCATCATCTGGGCTGCTCCTCGTCGGGTCGGTGCAATACCCAACGGGCTCCCATAGTAGGGGCTCTTTATCGGAGATCTTCTTCAATAGCCGTATGGTGAAGTGGGGTGTGGGACCAGAATTGTGTAGATGTGTAAAATTGAATGTGTGATCTAAAATAGAGTTGGGAGTTCCGTTAAATGTAATTTATTCAAATGGTCTCCTACCCTAATTAAAAAGAGTGAAATGTGACGCTCAAAAATGAGTATTATGTCTCAAGTAAAGGCATCATCATTCTTAAAGGAAGGTCAACATGTTTCACGCTTGTTGTCAAGATCTACATGCGATTCGTCAGGACCTCTATAAAAGGTAGACTATCTACACATACACACGGTGCGGTGGCCAAATACTCACCGCAGCCGGTTCATTACCTACGTAAGTATACCTGTCAATCCCTGATCCTACCCCATAAAGTGAGTATAACCAGGCGTCATCAGTGCCCGGTAGCACATCTCCAAGCAACCTACCCACACCTCCCGGACCCGGTAGATGTGGGTAGGTCGCTTGGAGATGTGCTATTGACACAGAACAATTGAGGAACTCCTCTTGTTTGTATCCCTACTGGGCACTGATGACGCCTGGTTATACTCACTTTATGGGGTAGGATCAGGGATTGACAGGTATACTTACGTAGGTAATGAACCGGCTGCGGTGAGTATTTGGCCACCGCACCGTGTGTATGTGTAGATAGTCTACCTTTTATAGAGGTCCTGACGAATCGCATGTAGATCTTGACAACAAGCGTGAAAGATGTTGACCTTCCTTTAAGAATGATGATGCCTTTACTTGAGACATAATACTCATTTTTGAGCGTCACATTTCACTCTTTTTAATTAGGGTAGGAGACCATTTGAATAAATTACATTTAACGGAACTCCCAACTCTATTTTAGATCACACATTCAATTTTACACATCTACACAATTCTGGCCCCACACCCCACTTCACCATACGGCTATTGGAAGAAGATCTCCGATAAAGAGCCCCTACTATAGGGAGCCCGTTGGGTATTGCACCGCCGACCCGACGAGGAGCAGCCCAGATGATGAAGCATGACACCCTTTGGGTGTGTGAGGGCATTACAATCCAATAATTGGACTCCTCACCTTGAACCAAATTTGGATCAGGTCGGTGTCACTTCCCTTGTGTTGAAAACCATCAGGAACAGCATATCTGTATACTTTCATTAGTTCACTTAGGGCGTTTATGCTGGACCTTCCTCCATCCCAATAGGAGGAGAAAGCCCGTCGGTCCCCCCCTTTTTTGTTTCCTTATACTCTGGGCAATAGCTCACTTAATTTCCACGACGGCCCCCAGCGCCTTGAGACCCGTAAGGGTGAGTAGTTCAGGCTTTACAAATACGGATTTACATTTTTTTTTTACATTTACAGTTGCGCCAACACCGGTCGTTCCCGCCAGGTTTCCATTGTGCCGTTCTGACCGGGGTACAATACCAATAATGCGCTATTTTTAAAAACATTTCCTTTCCTGCCGTGCTACAGGAGGAGGCCCTCGCTCTATGGATAATATCCTGCCATTCTTTGGGAGAGAACCCGTACTCCAACTCTGATTCCCATCTACGCTGCGCAGGGGATTTGCCTTTGTTTTGGGGTTTGTTCAGAAATGCGTATATGTCTGAAAGCAGGTGTTTGTCTGAGGTGCAGGTTATGAACCATAATTCAAATTTAGTGAGGGGGCAGCTAGCGTGGGGTTGTACATGTGTTTGGGTCACCCAGTGGCGTAGTGCTAGGTATTGCCAGTAAGCTTCTTTGGGGATTCCGAAGCCTGACATGAGTTGAGGGAAGTCCATGATCCCTTTTTCGTCAAAAAGGTCGGCAATTCTTTTGCAGTTGGCCTCTTGCCATTTAAGATGGCTATTCCCCTCCAAAGCTGGGGGAGAGTCCGGGTTACTGATGAAGGGGGTCAGGGGCGACATCGAGGTGGAGAGGCCACAGGGTTCCTGTACTCTGTCCCAAGCCACCAGGGTAGCCCACAGTACTGGCGAAACATAAACCCCCATCAGACGACATCTCTTAGGGAGCCAGGGTATTTTCCAAATGGGCATGCCTGCGATTGCGCGGTCTATGAAGCACCAATGTTTCTCCGACTCCAGTTTGTACCATTCTGTCACATAGCGTAATTGCGCTGCCTGAAAGTATTTCTCCAGGCGTGGGACCCCAAGGCCACCGTCTGCTTGGCTCAGATAAGTCTGGCGTCGAGCCATGCGAGCTCTCTTTCCCCCGATATAAAACCCTCAATTAGGTGCTGTATTTGGGCTAACAGGCGGGGTGGAGGGCTCAGTAGAAGCGTTTGCATCACGTATAGGATGTGAGGCAGAAGGGTCATTTTAATGGCCGCCAACCTATCCAACCATGACAAAGTGTGCTTTTTCCAGTTAAGAAGCTCCCGGCGGGTCCCCTCTAAGAGAGACGAGAAGTTTGTCTGGGCCATCTTCTCAATCGTGGGGAAAATCTGTAGTCCTAGGTACGGGATGCCCTTATGGGCCCATGCAAACGGGAACCGGGCAGCCAATTGTTGCTGCTCAGCCATGGGAAGAGTGAGGCTGAGAGCCAATGTCTTCTGGATATTGACCTTGAAGCCCGAGACCCTGCCGAATGCTTCAATTTCTTCTAATAGGGGGGGCTGAGAGCGCCACGGCTGTGTGAGGAAGACCACCACATCATCTGCATATAGGGAAATTTTGTGTTCCCTGTCTCCCATCCTAATCCCGGTGACATTGGGGCAGTTTCGGATTCGTTCGGCGAACGGCTCCATATAGAGCACGAAAAGTAGGGGCGAGAGGCGACACCCTTGGCGAGTACCTCCCGCAATCCAAACAGGTCGAGAAGCTATCCCGTTCACCCTGATGCGATCCTCCGGGCCGTTGTATAAGCAATTTACCCAGCGTAAGTAGCGCTCGCCCACCCCAAATCTCCAGAGGACGTGTGGTAAGTATGGCCAGTGTACCCGGTCAAATGCCTTCTCGGCATCGACCGATAGGAGCACCGTAGGCTGCTGGAGGCGTTGGGTTTTACCCAAAAGGTGGCACAAGCGTCTGGAGCCATCGCTGCAGTTGCGTTCCGGTATAAAACCGGACTGGTCCGGGTCCACCAGGCCCTGCATATGAGGGGCAAGGCGGGCAGCCAGTCTAATAGTAAAGATCTTTAGATCCACATTCAGTAGGGAGACTGGGTGGTAGGACGCATATTCTAGTGGATCCTTACCGGGTTTAAGTATCACTACGACTTCAGCCATAGACATTGTGGGGGTTAAAGCTCCCATTTCGCTAAAAGAGTTGAAGAGGCGCACGAGAAGCGGGACGAGATCAGAAGCAAAGACCTTATAGAAATCTGTTGAAAAGCCGTCATCGCCTGGGGCTTTCCCAGAGGCTAGTCCTTGAATAGCCGGTAAAACCTCCTCCGGGCGGACATCTGCCTCCAGACTGTCCACATCTAAAGGGGGAAGAGGTGTCACCGGTGCTTGTCTAACATAGATCTCGGCATCAGTCAAGCTCAAGCTCTCCGCCGTGTAAAGCTCGGTGTAAAATGATTCAAATTCCGCCGCTATGTCAGTGTCGGCTGAGAGGATATCTCCTTGGGAATTCTTTATCCCAGTGATACGACGTGAGTTCGTTTGGGATCTCAGGAGGTGTGCTAGGAGCTTCCCAGCTTTGTTTCCCCCTTCATAGTAGCGCTGCTTAGTGCGCAGGAGGGCATATTCCGCTCTGTCACAGTCTAAGGCTCTCAGCTGTTTACGGGCGGCATATAGCTGTCGTCGTGCCTGGACCGCGCCCTTGCGGCAGTGGACTCACTCTAGTTCCCTGACCTGCGTCTCTAGTTGTTCCCATTTGTCTCTTCTGTCCTTATTTAATCCCGCCGCAGTGGATAGGAATCGTCCTCTAATGACAGCCTTCAATGCGTCCCACACCAGGGGGGCCGGGACCGAGCCGTCATTGTTGGTCGCCAGATAAGACTGTATGGCTGCTCGTATCTTAGTAACATTGGGATCGTATGTGAGTAGGTTATGATTTAAGCACCACGTTCTCCGGCATGGGGCTCCCCCAGGCAGGTGCAGCAGCAAGGATATTGGCGAGTGGTCTAAAAGGGCGGCCGTCCCTATAGTGACGTCATTTGTGTATCTCGTGACCCGTGGTGATGTCCAAAATAAATCTATGCGTGCGTACGTGTGGTGTGACGCCGAGAAAAACGTGTATTCCCGCGCGGTGGGGTAGTGATGTCTCCAAGCGTCTGTCAAGCCTACTTCCCCCAGCATCTGAATCGTGGGGTCCGAGAGTGACCCTGAGTGTCTTGCCCGCACTCCTGACCTATCTATCTGTGAGTCTGGTACAATGTTAAAGTCTCCCCCCAAAAGCAGGTCTTCGTCCGGAGATTCGATAATGGTGTTTAGTGTGTCACGAAGGAAGATTTCTTGATGCTCATTCGGGCTATAGACGGATGCTATTGTGTATGTGTGGGCTCCTATTGATATTCGTAGTGCTAACATTCTGCCTGGCGTTTCTGCATGTACCCCCGCACTATTCCTGGAAAGTGCACAGCCAAGAGGATGGCTACCCCAGCCGATTTCTTTGTCATCGAGGAGAAATACTGTCTGTCGAACCACTTGGGTCGGAGGCGTTTCCAATTGGCCGGCAACAAGTGGGTCTCCTGTAGTAAGCAGATGTGACATTTGGTGTCTCTAAGCAGCGTAAGGAGCGCGTGTTTTTAATAGGCGTGTTAAGGCCCCGAACATTAAAACTTAAAATTAAGACTTTAAGATTTCACATGTGGGGAGTTCGGAGGTGCGGAAAGGTGGGCGCGGGGGCTCCCATGGGATATGTAATTATGTCTAACCATCCAACCCCGACTCAGGGCCCAATGTATCATTGTAGTGTGGCCAATGAGGCGCCATTTCCCTTCCCTCCCAGTCCCTGCCATAGAGAAGTAGTAGTGACCCAAGTGTCAGTTCCCCATCTGGTACTCAAGTGTGTGCGTTGTACCCAGCTTAGCAACCAATAGGTGTGGGTCCCGAACCTCTTAGAAAAGGGGTATCTTCCTGTTCGTCGTAGCCCTTCTCCCCATAGCCGCATAACAGTTCCCCCAGTGTTCCAGTGCACCCCCAGTGCACCCGACTGGTAGCCCTCCCCACCCTCGGTAAGATTTATCCCAGACACCCATAGCAGGAGAAAGAGGAGTAAGAAAGGGAAAGAGCAGGAAGGATAGAAGAAGCAATTACTGGCGTGTGTCGCACTGTCGTGCAAGGGTCCATGTGGTCAACCGTCGGTCATCTCATCAGGGGAAGTGGGTCCGCTCACCAAAACCAAATTTATTCTTCCCGGGACATTTCTGCCAGCTGCTACATCCATGTGTCAAGGGCAGCTGCATCTGCGTGATCAGACATTCAGGGGGTCTCCAGCCTCATCTTGATTCTGCAGCTGACGAAGTAGAGCTTCCCTCTCCTTTTGGCTCTCTAGCAACGAGGGTTTGGTGGGTTTCACTCTTCTGCCTCCACGTCTCCGGCCCGGCTTCGTTGTCTCACGGGACGCTACATTATCATTCTGTGACCCGGAGGCGCCCTCATCATCCAATTCGAGCCCCAGGACCTCCTGTGCTTCTTTTAGGGATCTGACCGCGGGTAGCTCCTTGTTCCAAATGAAGGAGAGTCTGAATGGATGACCCCAGCGGTATCGGATTCCTTTGTCCCGCAGGAACGCTGTGGCCGGTTTCAGGGCTTTCCGTCTTTGCAGGGTGAGTGGCGATAAATCTTGGTAGACTCCTACCTGCAATCCCTCAAAGGCAATGGTCGCCTTGTCTCGAGTTGCGTTCATTATGGTCTCTTTCTGCTGGTAGGAATGGAGGCATGTGAGAATGTCTTGTTGTTGCCCATGGCTGGTGGCTGGCCTCCCAGCGCAGTGTGTGGGGTCTAGGATGATTTCCTTGTCGCCAAGCCCGGGTGCTGCGTGTCAAAAGAACCGGATCACCCATTCTTCCAGCTTCCCCCCATCCGCCTGTAGAGGAACACCTTTGATGCGGATGTTAGACCTCCGGGAGCGGTTTTCAAGGTCTTCTAGGCGGTGGTAAAGTTCTTCGTTGCGGTCTCTGAGCTCCAGCAGTTCACGGGTCTGTTCGTAGGGCTCTTCTTCTCTGCGGTCCCCATTCTGTTCTAAGGTATCGACGCGCTCACCAAGTTCCTGTATCTCCACTCTGATTTGCTTAATGTCGAAGGTGACATCTTGTCTTAGGCCGGCAATGTCTTCCCTGAGAGTTCCAAACAATTGTTCCGGGAATCCGTGGGTGATCGGTTCCTCTGAGCGCTCCCCGGAGGGTTCCATGTCCTTCTCTTGGGTGTGGGCCAATGGTTGGTCTTCGCCGTGTCCCTCGTTCTTTTTGGTGCTCGGCTTTTGGAGATCTTTTATTGTGGGATCTTTTCTTGCCCTATGTGTGGTCATCTCTACTTGGGGGATCCCAAGGACTCTCGTAGCCTTTATGTTACAGCAAGTCTCTCTGGTCGAGGGGAAGGCCTCACAGGGTGCTCTGTTACTTATCCCCGCGTGGGTTCATGAGTCCGGATCCCCTTCTCGTCCGGGACAGGTCACGTGGGGCGGGAGGGATGCAGCCCGCAACTTCAGGTCAGGCTCCTCTCTGTGAGATGTTCCTGCAGTAGCCTCAGTGTCTTGGTGTAGTGCCCGGTCGTGTTCAAGATGGCTGCGAAGGTTGATCAGCCTGCTGCTAGTTCCCAACCCCCCCGGGAGTGCTGCACAGCGGTTTAGGGAGATCGTGGCTTAGCCCCCCGCCTTTCCGCAAACTCCCGGAAATAAGGGCCTAAATCTGGTCCCCGATCGCTCTACAGGTATGGGTGTCTGTGTGGCCTTGGCAGGTTAAGCCCGGTATGTACTCCTGCTCCCTCCGGGGGCCAGGGCGTCCTCGGCCACGCTATGATTTCTGGAGTTGCGGCCTATTTGTTTGTCTTCCAGGCCCACCCCGGTGCACCAGCTCGGCCAACCCGGCCGCTCGCACCTGTTCTGTGCCGCTGCACCGTAGGGTGTCCAGTGGGAGCACCTCCGAAGTCCGCCGCGTAGGTCCTCGTCTCCCAGCCCGAGGGGGGTGTGGTTCACTATTGCTCCGCTCGGGCACAGTCCTGCTTATAGGCCGCACAGCTCACATCCGCCTCCTCTGGCCCACAGTCTCCCGATCCGCCCATTCCTCTGCTAGGGCCTGTCGGGGACGCGACAAACTCTTGGCGTCCAGGGGCGCCTTCTGTCAACCGACGGTCGCTTACTTTGTGTTCCGCCGAGCCCACAGCAGCTCCTGGCTCTTTTCCAAGCGCGGGCCTCGCGACCCCCGAGGCCCGACCGCACCACCGCTCACAGGCGCCCCGGCAGGGCCGACCCTCTGGGGCCTTCGCTGCAGATCTCGGAACGCGGGAGTCGAGGAGTCCCACACAGCTGCTGGCGCTTATTCGGCAGCGCACTGACCTCTTTTCAGCCTGATGCGAGGCCTCAGGATAGCGTGTGGATGCTGTTGATCGGCCTTGGCGAGCGGAGCTCCGGAGAAACGTGTTACTCCGCCACCATCTTGGCCACGCCCCCTTGTATAAAATTTTAAAGAGTTTTTTAAAGTTGTTTTAAAGCTGTAATATTATAAATGTTTTAAACAAATCTGTTTTGTATTTGTTGACCTCAGTAGAGGTCTAAATCAAATAAAATAAAAATCTTGAATCTTCTTGATTACTTGTTTCTGGTTTTGGTTCGAGTCAATTGTGACATGATCACTCTATACCAAGTGTGCTCTTCAGCAGCCTGCACAAAGGCTATTGACCTTTTTTCAAATTCAGCTGAAAGGGCAAGAGTCTAATAGGTAAGAGTTGAGTATGTAGTCAGTTCTCACACTCAAGAGTGAAAGAACATGAGTACAGCATTTCGGGGATCTTGTACCGGTGTAAGTTCTACTTTTTGGGATACCTGAAGGCGTCAGAATTCCTTAGCCACCACTTTCCTAGAATAATAAAAGTGTCTAGAAGTGATTCACAATGCAATGTATGTGTGCTTTGAATATGTTCACAACTGCGATCCTCACTGACCTGTTTTTTTACTCGAATATGATCCTGGATGTTTGTGTTTCAGTGTTCCTGTCGCTATATACCTTGGCTGGTGGTGAGATGCACTGCGGCTGCGTTACAGAGGGAGTGGCAGCAGTGCCCAGCTCTTACTGGGTACCAGGTGAGTGATCCTGGTCGCTTACAGTGTGCAGTCATGCAGTGGTACAGGGCACTATAGGTACATCACATTGCCTCATATCAATATGCATTGACATCACTGTGACCAGTCACACCGAGGCGCGCTACAATGTACTCACTTTTCCCAGCACAAACACATCACAGTACAGTCACTTCACAGGTCAGCCATACCACAGTGCATCACATGAGTGTCTGTTCACTTCCCAGGGTGGTCACATTGTAGTGCGTCAAGGTGGTTACATAGTACAGCGCACAGTAACATCAGAGTGCTGTCCCATCGCAGTGGAGACAAATCATAATCACATTCCAACTCACAGTCACTTTGTCACACATTCACATCACAGTGCACAGTTACATGTGAACCCACAGGCACATGACAGAGCATAGTCACGTAATAGTGTCACACACATCACATTACATATAAATCACAGACCACATTCACACCAGTCACCTCACATGGAACAGATGTATAACAATGACATCACAGCACACCGTCGTATGACACTGCGAATCACAACGATATAGTACCAGAATACGTAGAATGTCATCTACCATATCGAGTCCCAAATTCCCTAAAACTGAGTGTGAAAACACCAGACCCCTTTCAGTGTCTGAGCTGAACTCCACACAAGAATTCTTTCTGCACAGCTCGGACTTGATGCCATAATGTTGTGAATGCTGAGACCTCTAGTCAGGGCTTTGAATGGGGATATTGAAGTGCAGGTACTCACTATTTAAGGTACCTGTTTGTTCCAGAGAAGTGCTGGTACTCTCCCATTAAATATATCGCAGCAATGCTGAGAAGTGCAGGTACCCAGCAGTGGCGGCTCCTCCACTATGGCGGAGGTACATTGCCCCACTGCTCAAAAGGAAAAATACAATGATAATAACGTATTGTCATGATCATTGCATTTTTTCTATTGAAAACAGTGGAACGTGGGCGGGGCTGGCCAGAGCAGGGTAGAGGAGTGGTTTGCACTCCTCAAGTGGGCATGACTGCTTGACCGGCCCTCTCGGGCTAAATAGTCATGTGCACTTTGCATCTTCCCCACCAGGATGCATTACACAGCCTGGTGAGGAACATGCAAAGCCTCCCATTCCCCATCTGAGCTCTGATCCATGGCGCTCAGACCAATCACAACGCTACATTGCAGTGTTGTGATTGGCTGTGGGGAGGCTGGGTGGGTGCTTGCTGTTCCTGCTTCCTGCTGCCGGCGGAGTCAGGAAGAAGAAGGAAGAGGACCAAGGAGAGGCAGCGGGCGGCCGGCCGGCCAGCCAGCCCAGGTAAGTGGTTTCTTTTTTTTATTTCATACTCCCCCTGCCGCCCCCCCCACCACTCCCCTCCGGTAGCAGCTGCTACTGGTACCCTGCCTTTCAAATGAAAGAAGTGCATGACTCAGTACCGGACAGTACCTGCCCATTTAAAGCACTTCTTCCAGCGGTGGTTCGTGGACCTGCTGTAATCATTCTCTGTACACGTCACTCACACATGTTAGAGAAGACAGTATTACATTTAGTTTGACGAAACCGTTTGCCACTCTTAAAGAACCCTGTTGATTCATGTATGTAGAAGTGCTCAAACGTGCACCAGGTTGTGACCAGGTGGACACTGGCAGGGAATTCATCATGCTGGGCATTCCAAATGACTCCAGCTAGGCTTCAGAAGAGGCACCGGAGCATCATTACATTGGCTCCCTATTAAACGGAGAAATTATGTACAGCAACCGGTCAACTCCTATTTCCAGTCGGTTCAATGGTCTCGGCCTGCACATACTCCTAAAACATCTGACCAATACCAACTACAAGTGCCTAAGATTAAAATATGTCAAATTGGAGGCAGGACCTGCAGAGGTACAGTGGAATCAGTCATATGCCAAATGCTATTAGGAAAGATAGTAATATTTAACATTTTAGGAAGGTCTTCAAAACTAGAACTTACCACTGTAAAGATTTGGCTTCAGTTCCTCTTTTTAACTTTGGGGTCTATTACGATGGCGGTCGGATGTCCACCGCCGAGCCGGCAGTGGCGCCCGCCAGACCGGCGGTGGACATCCGCCCGCGATTGCAACCAAGAAAAACGCCGGTCAAATTAGGATGGCGGTGGTGACCGCGGCGGTGGGAAATTCCGACCGCCTCTTTTCCGCCGGTTGCCATCCGCACTCCTGCCTGGCAGACGGAGCAGGACCGGGATAATGGTGGCGGTGCAGAGCAGGCTCCGCTGGCAGGATTATGATGCCGGCGGTAGCCAGCCTTTCCTCAGCGGTCAAACCGCCATGGAAAGGCATGCGGAGATTGTCTTCCGGGGGCCCGTTGCGGGCCCCCAATGTGTTGGGGGGTGCACTGGGGGGTACCCATGGTCCCCCCCTACATTTCCCTGTATCAGGTGGCAGGCACTGTGCAGTGCCTGCCACGCAGTGCAGGGAAATGCAGGACATGCTCCTTTCGGCATCGCGGCGGTGCTGTGGGCAGCAGCAACCGCCGCAATGTTAAGGCCCGCGATCAGACCGCCGCGGTCGGATTTCGAGCGCGGGTCATCGTAATTCGACCGGCGGTGATGTCGCGGTCCATGCGTGCGGTCTTTTCCCGCTACCATGGCGGTCGGGGAGGTTTCCCGACCGCCATCGTAATAGGCCCCTTAGTCTGTTATTAGTTCAAATGTGCCTGTGGGTTTAAGAGATGTTTATAGGACTCCAAATACAAATACATGTGACCTTGATATATATTTTAGGTCATTCTCACCATCTGTCAATACAAGACCAACAAATGGAGAAACTAGCTCTTTTCTGTACTCTTAAAACTTTTTCTGACACTCCTCTCATCCAAATTAATACTATGATCGCTTTGTAAAATGACAATTTATTTGATCACAATCATTGTGTAAAATGTTAAATATTGCAAGTGATCAAATCAGTTGTAGAGAAGCTAGAAGGCATTTCATCAAAGAAAAAATAAGCAAAGTCTGAATTCAGCGAAACCTTTCAATTTAGCACAGTAAATAGGTACAGTGTAAACCATTGGAAGTGTTTCAAATACTTGAAGTGAGTTGGTGGGCATCTTCAAAGAAAAGTGCAACAACTCTGTTTATGCTACTTTATTTAATACAATAAATTCAGTACATGAAATTTCACATATGCTATAGGCAAGGTAGCAAAACATTTAAGATTCTTCGGGGAGAGGGGAAGCAGATGGAATATATTGTCAAAGAAAGTTTAACCGACATAGATGTTACATTAACCTGTATAACAATTCAGACTTTGTAGCAATGTTTCCTTCTCCTAATCTGGCTAAATGTGTTAGTTTTCAGTCACCCTTGTGCCCTCAGTCCCTCCCTCTCCTTGCCACAATCTATGCTTAAATCTGCTCTCCTGGCTGTGAAGGGAGAGGCACGTTTACTTCTACAGTTCTACAGTACTCAGTGGCATTTTAAGGATTTTGGGAGCCCTGGGCAAACGCGTTATTTTGCAGGCCCCTAAACGCAACAACTTTTGATTTTATTATCCATTTCGTAGTAACTCAAGCTTGCATAATGCCAAAATGATACTGAATTATATGTTAACTTTTACCAGTCTCACACAAAAATAGCTGAAATATGTTTTACCCGGGCCCCAAAATCCTTAAGATTATACTGGGTAGAGAGACAGAGTCATAGGGATGGATTATGAGAACGCAGTGGCGGCTCGCAGAGGGAGTGCTGCGGGGCGGGGGAGGGGCAGGGTGGGTGGGTAGTGGACTCCGACATACGGCGGAACGGAGTAAAGTAAGTAAATAAATAAATAAAACAATTTACCTTGCGCGCTGCATCGCCGAGTTGGCGATGCAGCGCGCGCAAGGTAAATTGTTTTATTTATTTATTTACTTACTTTACTCCGTTCCGCCGTATGTCGGAGTCCACTACCCCCCCCCACCCTGCCCCTCCCCCGCCCCGCCCCGCAGCACTCCCGCTGCGAGCCGCCACTGTGAGAGAGGTTGATATAGAAACATAGAATAGACAGAGGTCGAAAAGAATAAAGTTCCCTATCCCTGGAGGCCCCTTGAAAGGCAGGGGTCCTAGGTGACTGTCCACTTTGGGTATGTCTTAAAATGTCTCTGACTGTTCTTAATGCTTGTGAAGGTGGTTAACGCTGGCAAATAGCTATGCATCTTCAACATTATTCTAAAAATGAGCCTTGAAATCCTAAATAGGAATGATCAGGAATTTATTGCATGTTTTAAAATACATTGCAGACAGGATAGAATCCTGAAGTATTTGGTAGACTATGGGGCAAGGTTGTGCACAAAATGCGGAGAGAATCACCTTCTGAGGACAGTCAGACAAGAACAATTTAATCAAAAAAAGTGCAGAGACCCTTCTGCCAATTTCGTCCATACACATGATACTGAAGTCACGGTTGACAGTGTTAACAGCAGCTGACAAAATCAGAGTTCCAATATCATGAAACTCTCCCTTTTGTTCATCGAGATGAATACTGCCACTGATTTCATGTCTGTGAAGAGGGAAGGTGACGACCTAGAGTTGTTCATAATATCATAGTAGCAAAATTAGGAGAAGGACCGCAACAAAAAGTCAATAAATTACTTTTCTCATTTTTCCTCTTCTATGACCCATGTGCTTTCAAAACTAAACCAGAACACGGGTCATGTAGGTCAGGGCAGACCAACATATATGTAGGAGGGAGGATTTGTGAAGTATTCTCATGATGATTACAGCTTTTTTGGGAACACGCCAAATAAAAGTACTTGGAATAGAGAAAATAATGCTCAAGTGAGCAATAAAGTTTACTACATAATTACGGTATTAGATTACTCTTAAAGTAAACTTGAAGGTTCATTTAGCCAAGGTAGCTGCACTGGGTCAATACCATGAAATCAGTATTGTCACAAAAATTGATCATTCATATGTTTTTCCATGCTTTCTTTGATAACCTACAGTGGGAAAAGTGAGTCGTAGATCTTCCGTAGCACACAAAATTGGAGACAATTAGAATAGATCTGTTGAACCTGGGCCCAAAAACATTTCTAGTGCATGCTAGATCACTGATATTCAATGAAGTGATGACATTGTCCTCTACTGCCACTAATGAGAAGCAGGAAGTAGGCTATATTAATATCTATTTAGATCCCAGTTGACAAAAATGTATGTAATAGTATGGTTAAGTGTTGGTTTTCATCCTCTGCCTCAGCAGATGTCTTTAAGAAAATATGTAAGAGACTATTTTAAGAACTATGATGCATCTGATCCCACTCCCGGTGAGGGTGTTTAATTCTTTTTAAGACACAGGAGCTGTGGCACCAACCATGGTAGAATTCATTTATGATCCTATACACAGCCCCAACAAATCTCCAGACCTATGCGGATCTTACCAACCGATTGCACTTCTCAATAGTAATGTTAAGCTTTTCACTAAAGGTCAAAATATCAGGCATTTTGAATTTATCGCCTTCCCAGAGCATGTGTGTTAGACCTGGCACCATTGGCGTGGGTCTTTCTTCCATTTTTTTGCTGTTGCCTCCTGTGTTTTTGCTATGTTTTTGCTGGTCTAGATGCTTTGGGTACTTTGCCACTGCTATTCAGTGCCAAAGTGCAAGTGCTCCCTATTGTAAATTGTTGTAATGGATTAGTGACTCCATGATTGGCTTATTTGATTTACTTGTCAGACCCTAGTACAGTGCACCATGGGTGCCCAGGGCCTGTAAATCAAATGCTGCTGGTGGGCTTGCAGCACTGATTGTGCCACCCACAGAAGCAGCTTGTAAAATATGGCTCAGACCTGCCATTACAGAGTCTGTGTGCAGTCTGGGACTGCCATGTCGACTTGGCAAGTGCACACACTTGCCAGTCCCTAAACCTTCCCTTTTCTGCATGTTAGTCACCCCTAAGGTAGGCCCAAGGTACCTCTGTGGGCAGGGTGCATTGTGTGTGAAAGGTAGGACATGCCCTGATGTGTGTGGCATGTCCTGATAGTGAATTACAGCCAATTTCGTTTTTCACTATTGCAAGGCTATCTGTTCCCATAGGCCAGAATGGGCAGTTTGATTATAACATCTTATAAACATAACTGACCCAGGGAACAAGATCGAAAAATAAAGTTTAGTATGCCTGAACTCAGAATGTTAAAATACATCTTTTAGTGTGGGTGATTTTTACATTCTGTGTTTGAAAATACCACTTTTAGAAAGTAGGTATTTTCTTGCCTAACCATACAGTATGCCTCTGCTAGGTTTGTGTATTCCATGTCTGGTTTGTGAGTGACAGGGGGCTGGAGAGGGCCTTGGCCTAGTCTGATGGGTCAGGGCTGGGCTGAATAGGACCTGCATTGAATAGAGAGTAGGGGGAGGAGATTTCCTTTCACTTGCCTGAGCCTTCATAGAATAGAGAGTAGGGGGAGGAGATTTCCTTTCAGCTACCTGGGCCAGGTCTGCTTTCAACAATGCTGTCTCCACCTCCTGCCAGGAAGCTGCACCAGGGAGGACAGAACTGGTTTTGGCTGGGCACAGACACTCTCTGCCTTCAGGGAACAAAGGATTTTGCAGTATAAATATTGGGGCCCAGACCCCAGAACTTTAGATCACTTCTGGGAATCAAGACGAACCCTTTGCCAAGGAGAGAAACCAAGGAAGCTGAAGGAGGAGACTGCCCCTGTGCTGGTTGCTATTTGTGGTTGGCCTGCAGTGGTTTACTCATTGCCAAGGAAAGGAGAAAAGGAACTTTGTGTGTACTTTTACTATCTTGAGGAAGATCTCCAAGGGCTTGAAGCTGAGCTTGCCTCCTGTTTTGAAGTCTCAGGGACACAAAGACTTCACCACCAGCTCCCCCTGAATTTCCTTGCTGGGAATTCTGCCTGCAGAGAGGTGCCTGCTGTTGTTTTGGGCCCTCTGGAGACTGCGTGTCGCTGGGAGCTGGAAGCGCGACGCAACGAGGAAGAATCATGTCGCGGCCGCAGCAGTTGCCGTCGCATCGCCGAAGAAGCGTGTCGCCGCCGCAGCTGTTTGCCGTCGCATCACCGACGAAGCGGATCGCATCACCGGAGAAGCGTGTCACCGCCGCAGAGGTTGCCGTCGCATCACCGGAGAAGCGTGTCACAGGGCCTGTCGCGGCTCAAGAGTCTACCGAATTCGCTGCACGGCCGTCGGGCGTGCACGCATCGCATCCACGTTGTCGCATCGCATCAAAGACGCCATTTTGTCGCATCGCACCGGATCGTCGCATCGCATCAAGGCGACATCTTGTCGCATCGTACCGGATCACAGTAAGAAACCGACGCATCACCTCCTCTCCGGTGAGGAACCGACGCATCACCTCCCCTGCGCTGCAGTAAGGAACCGACGCATCACCTCCCCCGAAGCAAGGAACCGACGCATCACCTTCCCTGCGACCCTTTTGTTTGTTTTGCGTTACGCATCCAAGGTACTTTGAGAGTAAAGTGTCGCATTTACCATCTACATTGAACTAAGCTATTTCTAACATTCTAAAGTCATATTTTTGATTACTGTATTGTGGATTTTTGTCGTTTGGTCTTGTGTTAAGTCTAGATAAAGATTACTTATTTTTCTAAACTGGTGTGGTGTCCATTTGTAGTGTTTCCACTGTATTACTGTACCATAACGCGACCACATGCTTTACACACTGCCTCTGAGATAAGCCTGCCTGCTCGTGCCAAGCTACCAAGGGGGTGTGCAGGGGTTATTTGAGGAGTGTAGCCCCCTTACCCTGACTAGAAGCAAGGGCCCCTACTTGGTCAAAGGTACCTACCTCTGCCCACTAGAGACCCCCATTTCTAACATTGGTGGTCAGCGGTGAGGATTCTGGACTTGCATTTGTGACTCATATACAGTGATTGGTGTACACTACTAGTGAGTGCAGACCATAACGCGACCACATACATTCTGGTAGAATTTTTTCCTTGGAACTTCTATTTTTGCTAAGAACTGACAATTCTTGCCACCATGACCAAAGCAGCATCCAACGCATCTATGGATCTCCAATTTGAAGAAGATAGGGTTGATACCTACCCTGTGCCACAGCTTAAAACCTTCTGTAAAAAATTTAAAATCCCTGTGAAAGGCCTCACCAAGAAGGTAGAGTTCCAAAAGGCGCTGAGGGCCTGGTTGGAATCTAGAAATGCTACTGAGCATCCTGAAGAGCCTAGGGAGGAGGCAGAGGATACAGATGGGCAGCTGGATGGGCCATTGGGTCTGACTGGGGAGAAAGCACCTTCCAGGGCAGGCAGCAGTGTTTCTTCAAAGGGCCTGTCCCCAGAAGAGCTGGAGGACAGGGAGAGGGATAGGATGCATAAGTTGGAGCTAGCCAAGCTCAAGCTGGGTGGTCAGATGGAGTTAGAGAATAAGAAGTTAGCCTTGGAAGAGAAGAAAATGCATTTGGAGCATGAGAGGATGTTGAGGGAGTTGGAGTTGAAAGCCAAGAGTTTAGAAATTACTCCCTCTGGTGGCAGCACACCATCCGTGCCTGTAGAAACAAGAGTATTCATCCCCAAAGATGTCATTAAGGAGTTCCACAAGAATGAAGATATTGGGCAATGGTTTAAAGCCTATGAGGTAGCTATGACCTCCCACCGGGTCCCTGAGAAGGATTGGGGAGCGGGGTTGTGGGGGCGGTTTCTCAGTGATGGGCGGGACACCTTGTTAGACTTGCCCTCTGAGGATCAGAATTCCTATGTCCACATGAAGGAAGCCTTAATGATCAGGTATGGGTTGAACCCAGAGCTTTATAGACAAAGGTTTAGGAATTGTAAGAAACTGGAGTCAAGTACTTGGGTAGAATATGTGTCTTTTTTTGGCAGAGCATTGGATGGTTGGGTGAAGGGTAGCAAAGTAAATGATTTTGAAGGGCTCTATAATTTGATTGCATGGGAGCACTTGTCCAGTAATTGTTTTCCAGAGCTACGCCAGCACCTGATTGACAGTAAGCTGACTATCCCTAGGAAGCTTGCTGAGGAGGTAGACCGCTGGGTTAGTACCCGGGTGCACAAGGGTCATGTGGGAGACTTCTCCAAAGGTGGGCAGGGTCCCCAGCAGAAGAGTGGGGGGGACAAGGGTAAACAGAGGGAGTTCCAGAAAGAGCCCCAAAGTAATCCCCAAGGGAACCAAGGGAAGGGTTCCCAGCCTCCCCTGAGAAGAAGTCAGGGGCCCCAACAGATAAGCCTGTTCAGAGGGGTCCCAAGAGATGTTTTGGTTGTGGTCAGGTGGGCCACCTCTTCTGGGAGCCTCAGTGCCCCAACAAAGGTAAAACAGCACCCACTGGTGCACCGCCCCGTCAGATGGCTAGTGTAGCCCTGGGAGAGGAGATAGGTGCCCAAGGTGGGTGGAGTCCTGCAGAGATGTCCCTGGTCTCTTTAGGAGACAGTGAGATGGTCCCTAGGACCCAGCTGCCTGATAACACTAAGAAATACAGGCAGTGGGTGACCATCAATGGCCATAGGGTGGAGGCTCTGAGAGACACCGGAGCCAGTGTGACAGCTGTCAGTTGTTGGCTGGTGTCTGAAGAGCAGGTGATCCCCCATGCATTTTACCCTGTAGTTGCTGCCGACAACTCAGAGAGCCACTGCAAGGTGGCCCAGGTTCCCTTTGAGTGGGGGGGGTCTCAGGTACCTTTCAAGTAGCTGTGAGGCCAGCCATGGCTGTTGACTGTCTGCTAGGCAATGATTTGGAGAGCTCCCCTTGGGCTAAGGTGGAGCGAAGTGCTCATTTGGAGATGTTGGGTCTGCCTGAGTGGGCGTGTGTGACCACTCGGTCCATGGCAGCCAGTAAGGGTGTTCAAGAAGACCTGGAGCCTGAAAGAGTGGCCCAGGTGCCTGCCTTAAAGAGAAGAGGTAGGGGGCGTGGGAAACCAGCCCCCATCGTTCCCACGGTCCAGGAGGAGGCAGACCTTGAGGGGGATGCCCTGGAACCTGCAGGGGAGCAAGTAGCTGAACTGGGGGACCTGCCTGAGCTGACCCATTGGCAGCAGGAAGGAGGACCCTCCAGGGAAGAGTTCTGCGAGGAGCAGAAGAAGTGCCCTTCTCTTGTGGGTTTGCGGCAACAGGCCACAAACCAGGCAGCAGGTGATCAGTCTGGATCACATTGGATCTACTGGGAGAATGGTCTCCTGTATAGCGAGCCTAAGGTTGCTGAGCCTGGGTCAGCCCGTGTGCTGTGGTACACCAGTGCTTCAGAGCCTTCCTACTGGGTCTGGCTCATGATGTACCTTTAGCAGGACATTTGGGGCAGGACAAGACCTTTGAAAGGCTTGTCATCCACTTTTATTGGCCCCAAATGCGCAAGAGTTCAGATACTCATTGCAGGACCTGTCAGACTTGCCAGGCAAGTGGTAAGAGTGGGAGGAAGCAAAAGGCTCCTCTCCAGCCTTTCCCTGTGGTGAGCACCCCCTTTGAAAGGGTGGGCATTGACATTGTGGGGCCTCTGGATCCCAAGACAGCCATGGGCAACAGGTTCATCCTGGTCTTGTTGGACCATGCCACCCGGTACCCGGAAGCCATCCCTTGTTGATGGGGATTTTCTCCCGTGTGGGGTTCCCCAGAGAAGTGGTGTCAGACCGTGGTACCAACTTCATATCCAAGTATATGAAGTCCCTGTGGCAGGAGTGTGGTGTAACCTACAAGTTCACCACTCCTTACCACCCCCAATGTAATGGGCTGGTTGAGAGATTCAACCGGACCCTCAAAGGCATGATTAGGGGTTTTGAGGAACCTATGAGGCGTAAGTGGGACGTCCTCTTGCCATGCCTTCTGTTTGCTTACAAAGAGGTGCCACAGAAGTCCTTAGTGTTCAGTCCCTTTGAACTGCTGTATGGTCACCCTGTAAGAGGACCTCTGAGTTTGGTAAAAGAAGGCTGGGAGAAAGCTCCCAGTAAACCTCCCCAGGATGTATATAGCTACAAGCTGGCCTTCAGAAACCAAACTAGGCGTTTCAGGCAACTCGCTCAGGCGAATCTGGAAGCCAGCCAGGAGCAGATGAAACGGTGGTACGATCAGAATGCCACTCTGATCGAGTTTCAGCCTGGCCAGAAAGTGTGGGTCATGGCCCCCGTGGAGCCTTGTGCGCTCCAGGATAAGTGGACCGGACCATTAGAGGTGGTGGAGCGCAAGAGTGATGTCACCTACTTGGTGGACTTGTGGTCTCCTAGGAACCCTTTGCGGGTCCTGCATGTAAACCGCCTGAAGCCCCACTTGGAGAGGTCCGAAGTGGGCATGCTCCTAGCGACAGATGATGAAATGGAGGAGGAGACTGAGCCTCTTCCTGACCTCCTGTCTGCAAAAGAGCAAGATGGGTCAGTGGATGGTGTAAACCTCTCTTCTACCCTGACCCCTGAGCAGCAAGATGACTGTCACCAACTGTTGGGACAGTTTCCTGATCTGTTTTCCCTGACTCCCAGTGTCACTGATTGGTGCGTCCATGATGTGGACACTGGAGACAGTCCTCCTGTAAAGCACAAAACTTACAGAGTGACTGACAGGGTGAGAGCTTGCATCAAGGAGGAGGTCTCCAAGATGTTTGCATTGGGGGTGATTGAGTCCTCTAACAGCCCTTGGGCCAGCCCAGTGGTCTTGGTCCCAAAGGCTGCCACGCCTGGTGCCACACCCGAACTCCGGTTCTGTGTGGACTACCGAGGACTCAATTCAGTCACCAGGACTGACGCGCACCCCATCCCCAGAGCTGATGAGCTCATTGATCGGTTAGGGGCTGCCCGGTACCTCAGTACGTTTGACTTGACGTCTGGGTACTGGCAGATCGCCTTAACTGATTGGGCAAAAGAGAGGTCAGCATTCTCCACACCAGATGGGCACTACCAATTCCGGGTAATGCCCTTTGGGATGAAGAATGCCCCTGCCACCTTTCAGAGGTTGGTCAACCAGGTGTTGGCTAAACTGGAAGATTTCAGTGCCGCCTACCTGGATGACATTGCAGTGTTCAGCGCCAGTTGAGAAGAACATCTGCGCCACCTCTGGGAAGTGTTGATGGCACTGCGGAGGGCAGGCCTCACGATCAAAGCGAGTAAGTGCCAGATCGGGCAGGGTTCTGTGGTGTACTTGGGACACCAGGTTGGGAGCGGCCAGGTGGCGCCCCTACAGCCCAAGATTGATACCATCCTGGCTTGGGAAACCCCAAGACCCAGACAGAGGTGAGAGCCTTTTAGGACTCACTGGGTACTACAGGAGGTTTGTCAAGGGGTATGGCAGCATTGTTGCACCCTTGACAGAGCTGACTTCCAGGAAGCAGCCCAAGAAAGTGAACTGGACTGACACCTGTCAGAAAGCTTTTGATGCCCTGAAGACTGCCATGTGCACGGCACCCGTGCTTCAGGCGCCCAACTTCTCAAAGGAATTCATTGTGCAGACAGACGCTTCAGAGCATGGTGTGGGGGCTGTACTGTCACAGATGAATGAGGAGGGCCTAGACCAACCTGTAGCCTTCATTTGTAGGAGGTTACTTCCACAGGAACAGAGGTGGAGTGCAATTGAGCGTGAGGCATTTGCTGTGGTCTGGGCACTGAAGAAGTTGAGACCATACTTGTTTGGGACTCACTTCCGGGTTCAGACAGACCACAGGCCCCTCAGATGGTTGATGCAAATGAGGGGTGAGAATCCAAAGCTGTTGAGGTGGTCCATTTCCCTACAGGGGATGGACTTCATGGTGGAACACCGCCCTGGTACAGAACACGCCAATGCTGATGGTCTGTCCAGATTTTTCCGCCTTAGTGAAGAGAACTCCCAAGAGGTAGGGTAGTTCTCCCCACATTTCAGCTGGAGGGGTCACGTGTTAGACCTGGCACCATTGGCGTGGGTCTCCCTTCCATTTTTTTGCTGTTGCCTCCTGTGTTTTTGCTATGTTTTTGCTGGTCTAGATGCTTTGGGCACTTTGCCACTGCTATTCAGTGCCAAAGTGCAAGTGCTCCCTATTGTAAATTGTTGTAATGGATTAGTGACTCCATGATTGGCTTATTTGATTTACTTGTCAGACCCTAGTACAGTGCACCATAGGTGCCCAGGGTCTGTAAATCAAATGCTGCTGGTGGACTTGAAGCACTGATTGTGCCACCCACAGAAGCAGCTTGTAAAATATGGCTCAGGCCTGTCATTGCAGAGCCTGTGTGCAGTCTGGGACTGCCATGTCGACTTGGCAAGTGCACACACATGCCCTGATGTGTGTGGCATGTCCTGATAGTGAATTACAGCCAATTTCGTTTTTCACTATTGCAAGGTTATCTGTTCCCATAGGCCAGAATGGGCAGTTTGATTATAACATCTTATAAACATAACTGACCCAGGGAACAAGATAGAAAAATAAAGTTTAGTATGCCTGAACTCAGAATGTTAAAATACATCTTTTAGTGTGGGTGACTTTTACATTCTGTGTTTGAAAATACCACTTTTAGAAAGTAGGTATTTTCTTGCCTAACCATCCAGTATGCCTCCGCTAGGTTTGTGTACTCCATGTCTGGTTTGTGAGTGACAGGGGGCTGGAGAGGGCCTTGGCTCCAGCAGTCTGATGGGTCAGGGGTGGGCTGAATAGGACCTGCATTGAATAGAGAGTAGGGGGAGGAGATTTCCTTTCACTTGCCTGAGCCTTCATAAAATAGAGAGTAGGGGGAGGAGATTTCCTTTCAGCTACCTGGGCCAGGTCTGCTTTCAACAATGCTGTCTCCACCTCCTGCCAGGAAGCTGCACCAGGGAGGACAGAACTGGTTTTGGCTGGGCACAGACACTCTCTGCCTTAAGGGAACAAAGGATTTTGCAGTATAAATATTGGGGTCCAGACCCCAGAATTTTAGATCACTTCTGGGAATCAAGACAAACCCTTTGCCAAGGAGAGAAACCAAGGAAGCTGAAGGAGGAGACTGCCCCTGTGCTGGTTGCTGTTTGGGGTTGGCCTGCAGTGGTTTACTCATTGCCAAGGAAAGGAGAAAAGGAACTTTGTGTGTACTTTTGCTATCTTGAGGAAGATCTCCAAGGGCTTGAAGCTGAGCTTGCCTCCTGTTCTGAAGTCTCAGGGACACAAAGACTTCACCACCAGCTCCCCCTGAATTTCCTTGTTGGGAATTCTGCCTGCAGAGAGGTGCCTGCTGTTGTTTTGGGCCCTCTGGAGACTGCGTGTCGCTGGGAGCTGGAAGCGCGACGCAACGAGGAAGAAGCGTGTCGCCGCCGCAGCAGTTGCCGTCGCATCACCGAAGAAGCGTGTCGCCGCCGCAGCTGTTCGCCGTCGCATCACCGACGAAGCGGATCGCATCACCGGAGAAGCGTGTCGCCGCCGCAGAGGTTGCCATCGCATCACCGGAGAAGCGTGTCGCAGGGCCTGTCGCAGCTCAAGAGTCTACCGAGTTCGCCGCACGGCCGTCGGGCGTGCACGCATTGCATCCACGTTGTCGCATCGCATCAAAGACGCCATTTGGTCGTATCGCACCGGATCGTCGCATCGCATCGAGGCGCCATCTTGTCGCGTCGTACCGGATCACAGTAAGAAACCGACGCATCACCTCCTCTCCGGTAACGAACCAACGCATCACCTCCCCTGCGCTGCAGTAAGGAACCGACGCATCACCTCCCCCGAAGCAAGGAACCGACGCCTCACCTTCCCTGCGACCCTTTTGTTTGTTTTGCGTTACGCATCCAAGGTACTTTGAGAGTAAAGTGTCGCATTTACCATCTACATTGAACTAAGCTATTTCTACCATTCTAAAGTCATATTTTTGATTACTGTATTGTGGATTTTTGTCGTTTGGTCTTGTGTTAAGTCTAGATAAAGATTACTTATTTTTCTAAACTGGTGTGGTGTCCATTTGTAGTGTTTTCACTGTATTACTGTATGTGTTCACAAATGCTTTACACACTGCCTCTGAGATAAGCCTGCCTGCTCGTGCCAAGCTACCAAGGGGGTGAGTAGGGGTTATTTTTGGAGTGTAGCCCCCTTACCCTGACTAGAAGCAAGGGCCCCTACTTGGTCAAAGGTACCTACCTCTGCCAACTAGAGACCCCCATTTCTAACAATGTGTATAAAAAATCGCAACAAAGGGGATAACACTAGATTGGCGATCAACGCCATTAAAGAAGGTCTCCCTAGATCAACACAATTGATCCTGAAGGCTATTGACTGAGTCAATCGGGAATTCCTTAGTAAGACCCTCACCAAAACCAGTATTGGCTCTAATTTGAAGAAGTTACTGTTGGCAACCTTCATCAACCCTAGTACTAGATTAAAGGTCAGGGCCCTTCTGTCTGATCTGATACTCCTGACGAGAGGCACTCACCAGGGATGCCCTTGTCCTTGTCTCTTTTTGCCTTAAGCATTGAACCCTTTATTCAAAAAATCTATTCCAATCATAACATTAGAGGTTTAGCGTTGGGAAACACGCAATTAAAAGTGGGACTGTTTACTGATGAGGCACAGTGTTTTCTTACTGACCTTTTGAGATCTCGGTTAGCACTAAAAGAGGAACTCTATGCATTGTAAATGGTATCAGGAGTCAGAATGAACTACCAAAAATCAGAGGCTATAGAAGAAACTTGAGAAGCTGGACTAGAAGTGATTGCCCCAAACACTATCCGCTATTAGGGGTGTCCCTTCCATCTGATGTGCCTCGCCTTTGTGACTGTAATATACACTGCTCGATGTGCTTTACAAAGACCTATATTGATCTGGACGTCTGGAAATTTCATGGATTGGGCTCATAAATTGTGTGAAGGTGAACATCCACCCGAAACTCTTGTATGTGAATGTGCTGCCTCTCAAATTCCCAATTGGTACCATTAAAGAGATTCAAAACAGAATTTCAGCTTTCATATGGGATAACAAGACACCAAGGTCGCTAGATATCTGCTGTTACAGGGCCCCAATCAATGATGGCCTGGGATTTCCGGATTTTAAAAGATACATTTCTGCGGCCCAGATGGCCCCAGCACATTTGTGGGTATCACAGAAAGGCAATTCATGAGTACTGATGGACCAATAGGCATGCAGATACCCCCTGACACATCTTCTCTGGCTTCCTTCCCGGTTGTATATTCAATTAGATCCATGCACCAAGCAACTAGCACCATATTGCATTACTGGAAAAGGGGTTTCAGGGTGAAAGTGTTGGGATTGTGGAGCCCAGACTTTTTATCTACTATGTTAGACAGAGGTGTTGCTCAGTTGAGGGGTAGCTCCTCCCTTACACTTCATGGCCTTTTTGTGGAAGGAGACCTTAAAACTAAAGACCAACTTGTGAATGATTTTTTGTTGGGCAGGACCAATGTTTTTAGGGTCATCCAGCTGCTCCATTGGGCCCATTAACCGGCGATGTGGGAGGGAGAAATAAGAGATACTACCAATATTGACGATTTGTTTGTAGAAGGTGAGATCAAAAAGACAATATCACAGATATCTAGAACACTGGAAGTCTCCGAACCATTACAAGACATACACTAGACTTCCAAGGGGAGAACCGACCTGGATGTCAAAATACCCGAAAGCCAATGGATAACAATCTGGAATAGCGCTGCTATGTCTTCCATCTGCACCCAGTAAAAAGAAAGTGCCTACAAAATAATGCTACCTTGGTACCAGACTCTAGATCATTTAGCACAAATGTAAGGGAGCGGACATTTACTCAAGGTGTTGTGAAACTTGAGGGACATAATTACACTTCTGGTGGGAATATCCTGATACCTGACATTTTTGGGAGGCAGTCCTAGTCCAGATCCAGCATATCATGGGTTTTGGGTAAGACATGGGTACCCTAGTTGTCCTATTGGGGGCGGAAGGCAATGAGGGCCTCTTCCCCCTTGACTTAGCTGCTGGGAAACGTGTTTCCCAACTCCTACTCACAACCAGGCTAACTATAGGACAAAAATGGAAGAATCCGGAAACACCTATTATAGCTTCTTGGTGGAACAAGGTGTGGAACCTCTACATTGTGGAAAGACTCTCAGCCACAGGCCGTTACAGTCACAGTTTGAAAATGTCTTTCTCCCATTCTTGACATTTATAAAGCGGCAAGATTTGATAATGCACAATGATCTAGCCCCAAAAATGCTTGAAATAGCTGGCCTATCTGTTACACCCCCTGAGTAAGTAAAGTAGGATGATCGAATACCACGGGCCGATTGACACACTGGTGGTTGGGGGTTGTTCTGACCCTGGGATCCCCCAAACCTTACAAAGTTGAGTTCTCCATACGGGAGATGTGGCTCATTGCAGTGAGAGTGAAGAGAATAAACACTTTTGCAACCAATGCTTAATTGTTCAGTGAGATTCCCACAGGGTCATTTCTATTCTGTTTAGGGGATTATTTTATTTTAGACATGTTTGGTTGTAACATTGTATGTCAATATATTGTACTTGATGTGTATGTCCCTACCGTCCCACACCAAGAATCTGTGTTTAATTATGCTGTTGCTGCTGTACCTCAATCTCCCTTTTGTTTGTTGAAAATCTGTTAAATACAATTGTTAAAAACATTTTTTTTAAAACTGTGATGCATAGAGGACTTTTAAATACATTTCATTATTTGCAAGATATTTTATGTGAAATATGGAACTCTGCAAATATATTTGAGCAATGTAAATGAAAGAGCTATTATAAACCTGATGTCAAAATATGGCTATGATTTGAAAACATTAGGAATGCCAACAAGTGTTCTGTTTTAGTGTCCACTCTATAATAATGTCCAAAATAAATATTTAGTGGCCTATTAACAACATTTTTTAACAAAACTGCACTTGGATTTTGAAATCTACGTCTGAGTGTAGTTTTACTGCTCTTTAAAATTCATGAATTTTAACTCCCTGCCATTTACAGCAACTACAACCCACAACCGGACTCGACAGACTTCGCCAAATGCCTCCCGAGTTTATCCACTTGGATTTTGAAATCTACATCTGAGTGTAGTTTTACTTCTTTTTGGAATTCATTAACGAAAGGACTGAAACCCATTGGTGCCATGCTCGCACACATTCTGAATGCCTCCATCACTTTCGCGACTTTCCCAGACCCTCTTCAATGCATACATGATCCCTCTAGCCAGCATCATCTGCTCTCACCACATCATCATCCTCTCCTATGCCAATGACACTCACACACTTTCTATCCCTCACAGACAAGATGCCTAGTACCCAGACCATGTTCAATGCCTGCATGACTGAAATTGACCACTGGATGAAGAACAACTGTCTAAAGCTGAACACTGACAAGACCGAAATCATGATCTTCAGGAAGAGTACTTCACAATGGGACTCCACCTCGTGGCCAACAAAGCTAGGACCGACACCCACTCCCACCACCCACGCTCAGAACCTCAGGATCTTCATCAACAGCAAACTCAACATGACTGCCCATTTCAATGCTGTCACCACCTCATACTTCCATACCCTGAAGATGCTGAGGTAGATTTTAAAATAGCTCCCACTCAACACCTGGAAAAGCTTCACGCATGGTTGGTCACCAGCAAACTAGACTACAGGATAAACCTATATGCCGGCATCAACAAAAAACTCACCAGAAAGCTGCAAACCATTCAGAAATTGGCGACTAGAATGACTCTCAACCTCCCATGCTGCACTCACATCACACCACACATGAGGAAGCTCCACTGGCTCCACATACACAAACGAGCACAATTCAAACTCCTCACCCACACTTTCAAGGCACTACATAACACTGGACACGCATACCTCAGCAATTGCAACTGCTTTTATAAACCTTCCAGACACTGCCGCTCGTCTGGACTCCTCCTTGCGCACATCCCACGCATACAGAAAACCAGATTCGGCAGTCAAACCTTCTCCAGTATCACTCCTAAAGCGTGGAATGACCTGCCACCTTACATAAGAGCCTGCTGCTCACTTCCTGAATTCCACCTGAAGCTGAAGACTTGGCTTTTCGAGTAGTTCCACTAGGTCCTAAGTTTGGCTAGGCTCATACCTGTCAGCGCAAGGATACACCCCCGGGTGATACTGCGCTCTACAAATCTGCAGAACATAACATAATTGGAATCTGCTTGGAAAGCTATGCATGGGGTAGGTTTCCATGCAGATTCTTTGTGGAATCACAGGGTTTCCAAGTTTATACTCCAGTCCCACTGTTCTATGTGGGGGAAAACTGCTCACAGGGGGAATGGATTCCCCTGTTCAAATACATATTTTTTAGTTTCTTTTTTTCTCTGGGCAGTGGGGGGGGTTTCTCTGTAGAAAAGGCCCTTCTCTTACACCCCCTCAAAATTTGGGGGTGATCCATTCCCCTTCCCAACCTGGAAAGAATTTACCCCAGCAGTTTTTTAATGCCCACAAAGGTACGTGTTTGTGGCCATTTATAAATCTCTAAGGCTAACCATGCTTTAAATGACCCAGGAATGCCCTCACTCCCACCCCTTCAGTCGGATTTTGGTAGGAGATCTCCATGCTGTCAGGAATCTCTTGTGAATTCTTGGCATGCATAAGTAAGATAAAGTTGGTCGTAAGCCTAATTTACTTTATGCATAGCCTCAAAAATGCATTATTGAAATGCATTTATCACTTGTATAGAAATTAGTTTTATATTTTATTTTAAATTATTTTGATTCATTGTGTAACAGTATAATCAACACAGGAGAAATACTCATAGCAATTTCAGGATTCTTAGTACTGCTCTGTTCCCTCATACAGTATAGTATCATACCTGTCAAACCCACCCAAAAACAAGACATGTCCCAAGGTGTGTGTAGTCTCCCATAGTGAGTCACTTCTACATAACTAGACAACATTAACAACCTGATCGGAAATACTTGCCAGATGTTCACTCAATTTTCCCTCCCTGGGTTCCACTGCCCTGCTAAGCCTCACCCCTTCACTGGTCTAACCAATATGTTTGTTTTATAGGCGTTCCCTCCTACCATCCCTTCACCCACCCACGTTTACCCCTCTCCGCACCTACTCACTAACTGCATTTGTGAGGTTAGTCATGCACAATTCTCACTAGTACTCCCTCATGTGTCATAGATCAATTCAAGGGGATCTTGTCCCCGGTGGGTCTTAAATTGCCTATATCATCTTGCCCCATGTTTCCAAATCATCTATAAGTTCATCATCTTGTCAAACCATTCGCATGTGTGTCTCCACCGGCATTGCCCCCTCCTCCAGGCTCCCCCCTCCAGGCATCAGTTGTAGGTGCCCTAGGGCTAGCCCAGTGTATGACTATGCATCTTTTTGCCACCAGCACACCTAATATGAAGAATTTAGCATTTATGTGCCTTTGTTTTTTCCCTTCTGGAGGAGATTAAGAATGTAGCTCCATATTGTAGGTGTAGTTCCCCCTTGTATATATGTACCAATTGCTAGGGCCATCTCCTACCAAAACGTATAGAGCCCTCGGCACTTCCATATCATGTGCAGGAAATTTGTGTCAATCTGTCTGCACCTTCCACACACAGCCGATGCGGACGAGTAGATCTTGTGTATTTTCAACCGGCTAAGATGTGTCATGAGTTTGTAGTGTGCATTACTGGCTACCGTTATGGTGCCCCGGCACGCTTCTCTCTACTTCTTCTCAGTCAAAGCGCCTTCTAGGATTACGATGCAGGTAGCTCGGATGGGCAGTGGTTCGTCTTTTTTTCTGCACGCAATGCCCGGTATAAGTGTGTGATCAGTTGTCTGCATCCCGGGAGGGCGAGCAACATTGTCATAGTGTGGGAGACTGGCAGGCCAGTGGGAAAGGAGGTCCAGATCCCCCTGGCCAAGTGTGATATCCTGGCATACAGAAGGAACTATCCCGGCTGCGCATCTTCAAGTGTGATAAATCTATTGCCTGAGAATAAATTAGCAAGAGTTGCGCAACAGCCATGATCTTGTCTATAGCCGCAAAAGGGGCTATGTCCCTCAGTGGTGGGGCACTCGTGTATGGGAGGCGTTTTGGCACCTTCGCAAAAGCTTTATAAGAAATGAGTTTTATATATTGCAATATTTGCATTATATAATATTAATTGGTCCATATTTATTAGTCTGTTAACACATCTACTATATATATTTTTTTTTTAAATGAAGCTGGACTTATATTCTAGGAAGGCACCAACCATCAAATAGTATGAATTCTAGCTAATCAACGTGAAAATACCAATCTGTAATTTTGAGTGACGGTGGTGCCGAAATGTAGACAAAACCTTCCATAAAATACAACAAAGTGATTGCTATAAAATCAGTTAAAAACTTCGAAAGGTCAAAACAAAACCAGCATGGTATCAAGTGGTAGCAAGAAGACAATCCCTCGTTTGATAGAATCTTTCAGCACTTTCTTCAAATTGATTAACCGAGTAGCTCTGAAAGGTATTGCAGATGCAAGAACGGTGAATGGCACGATGTGAATGACCTTGGTCTCAGCAGGGTTGTGCATTTAGGAAACATGAGCATCTTGTGTGAAGATCTGAGAGGCACTCGGTTGATGGAGAAAGGAACAAGCAGGTTATGGAGAAGAACTAAAAGAATATTTGTCTGATGTCTGCAAATAGGGGGCTAGAAAGTGGAAGGAGATGATGTTGCAGAGACAGTGTGTATAAAATGAGACAAAGAGGCTTCTCCCACACTAGAATGCTTAGCAACGCCTTGGCTTGTCAGGGCTATGGAGGGAAATCTAAGTAGGCAGAGTAGCAATCACAATTACAACACTTTGACGTTTGTACAAGCACTGCTCAGTTAGATGTTCTGTAAGAGAAGTATGGTCAGATAGGGGCCTGATCAACATAAGCCTGTTGTTTCCTCATGTGGTAGACAAAACTATTCAACAGGAACCAAGACTGGAAGTCCCACATACAATGTGGGAGTGCCCACCCATGCAGAGATACTGGGCGAGGCTGGGGAACAGGCTCTCCAATGTGAAGGAGGTACAGATACAGCTTACGCTCCAGCTGATCGCATTGGGTACACGGGGAGAGCAAACACTAGAGAAATGCACAACACTCTTTTGCAGCATAGCCCTAGCAGTCACGACGGGCTATAGTTAATCGATGGGGTAGCTCGATGATACCTACATTGCGGGAATGGGAATCAAATCATGAGCGGTGAATGAGGGCGGAGGAGTTGGAGTACAAATCGTGGGCTGCATCCGAAAATTTGAGAAAATTTGGAATCCCTTGGAAATGATAATTTGGGTCTGTGGGTATTGCATTCCTGAGGAGACCAGGGGAGAAGTGATAGGGAATATAACAGGAGGGAGAAGCCAGCACTGGGTGAGAGGGGCCGACAGGAGAGAGAGCCGGGAAATAGTGTAACTGATGGACAGATGATTTGAAGCCTGGACAAGCTGCCTGCAGACATCAGAAGTTGTTTGATATGTCTACCTCTGTCCCGATCCACAGCCCGTATAGAGATTGGGGGGCAAAGGCCTCCACAGGTGTATGATAGGATGCCGATTGCCCTGGGGGGTGTTCTTCCGGGTGAGGATGTGATTACTAGTACACAGTTGGTGTTAACTGCTCAGTTGTCGGGAAGACTAGGTTAAAATGTTGAAATAAAAAGTTTATTAAAAAAAAAGACTGCAAGCCCCCAAATTGCACTGGCACGTCTACAATTCAGTGGTTTGTAAAAGGAAAGCATAGAGCTTTTACAGGAAGGTTTTCTTGAGGAGTTATATGGCGACTCTACTAAATAGAAAATGTTAATTTCGATTTTGTCAGAAATAAGGAAACTGAAAACTTTGACAACTTTCAAGTTTTGGGGATTAGCACCCTTCACAAAACAATTTGTGGCTCAGTTTGCAATGTGAAAAATTTCACTTTATTGAATCGTGTTTATTTACTCTAGATTATCTTTAAGGAGTGATCAATGAAAGCCTAAAAGGTGTCCCAAGCTCCTTCATCTCACAACCTGAAATTAGCTGTTGGCCATAGAGCCTGTACTGTCAAAAGATGACTATAATGTCTAATGAGTGTCACACCAGTTCATAATGCACCACAGTTCAGCCTTAGCTTGCACTTTGTCCTCTATAAGGGTAGTTAGATGCATAGAAACATGCCCTACTTGATCAGCCCTGTGATTCTGCTTGTTTTAAATATTATTAATATGTCTAAGTGAATACGAGGCTCATGATGCCTGTGCCCTTTCCTTCCTCCCTCACCACCTTTACTCAATAGTGTCTCGTGTCCTCCTCAAGCCCTTCCTATTTTAACTCTAAATTTCTTCCCATGTGCCCCTCCTGCATCATTGCCCTCTTTCCTTCATCACCTCCTTTGTTGTCCATCCTCACAGTTCTTAATTTTGATTTCCACTCCGTCTCTCCACCATGCCAGTCTGGACAAACCTTTTGCAAGCTCCCAATTCTGTCCTCCAACCTCTCTCTAACATGCTGTTCCTGTACCTGTACAAAACAGCTAATTAACCAGCGCCTTCCGATCCATCCTTGTATCTAGGTTTGGCGTTCCCAGACTGGGCCTACAAAGCTGAGTCGAGCCCTGGCTCACGGCAGATCCAACTTTGGCACTTCATCCTGGAACTGCTGCAGAAGGAGGAGTTCCGACACGTCATCGCCTGGCAGCAGGGGGAGTACGGCGAGTTTGTCATCAAGGACCCTGATGAGGTGGCTCGTCTATGGGGCCGGCGGAAGAGCAAGCCCCAGATGAACTATGACAAGCTCAGCCGAGCTCTCAGGTGAGGACAAAAAATAGGAATTGTGTGTCTGATTCAATGTTCTATTCTGGAGTATCACCAAGTCTTTTAACCCCATGACTTTTGGTATCTTCCAGGTCTCTGAACTTAGTTCTTTCTCTATTTACTAGTTCAACCAGGGTCTACAATTTCTTGCTCTAGACCAGTGGTTCCTAACCTTTTCACTTTTCTGGACCCCCAATTAATCATTAGTCGAATCTAGAAACCCCCACTGAATCATTATTGGAATCCAGTCCCCCCCCACTGAGTCATTACTGGAAGCCGAGGACCCCTACCTAAGTAATTATGATGATTTGAACGGCTAAATAATACACAAAAATACAGAAGCAAGCATTCAAGAAATGCACAAATGATAAAATATTTTATTTAATTCACAAATATATCAAAAGAACATTTTTGTAATTTTAATGCGAAGGTTAAGGTCACCCATTGTCTACACTATGTTCTCTTTGATTCACTTGCGCTTCTCTGACAAATCAATCTAACGATACCAACTAAATTTTTAGTCTCCAATTTCAAATTCCTTCTCATTTACAGAACGTTTCAAAATTTTACATTTTACATTTGCTTTATTTATACATACTTAAATAATCTAATAATACTATTGAATTGTCTAAGCAGTCGTGGACCCCCTAAATAGGTGTCCCCGGCCCACAGGTTGAGAACCACTGCTCTAGACTTCAATATAAAGTAAGGTCTCTCACTTGTTAAGCAGCGATTCTAATTTGACATAAGAATGTTCTAAAAGTTGCTGCAATTCCTTGTACCATCTAGTCTTACCACAATGACCTTTGTCCTTTTGATTGTGATAGCAGATACATTTGAAGCACTTAACGAAAGAGGATCCGTGTTTACTACTTCAAATACATAACTCTCACCTGGGTTCAAAAAGTCAAGCTCAGAGATCACTATTAAAAACTCAGCACTCAGTCTGCTTTAATGAACCAAATCTAGGTTCAAGAACCCACGGCATTGCCTTAGTGCCCCAAACACTTGGGTAACTCATTTAAATGAATATAAACCTTTACTTGCAAACAGCAAGGCACCTGACCTAGTGCTCAGTGAGTGGCTTCTGGAGCTCAAGATGAGGCTTAGATATAGAATGTGGGCTCTGGAACTCAAGATGAGGCTTAGATATAGAATGTGGGCTCTGGAACTCAAGATGAGGCTTAGATATAGAATGTGGGCTCTTGAACTCAAGTTGAGGCTTAGATATAGAATGTGGGCTCTGGAACTCAAGATGAGGCTTAGATATAGAATGTGGGCTCTTGAACTCAAGTTGAGGCTTAGATATAGAATGTGGGCTCTGGAACTCAAGATGAGGCTTAGATATAGAATGTGGGCTCTGGAACTCAAGATGAGGCTTAGATATAGAATGTGGGCTCTTGAACTCAAGTTGAGGCTTAGATATAGAATGTGGGCTCTGGAACTCAAGATGAGGCTTAGATATAGAATGTGGGCTCTTGAACTCAAGTTGAGGCTTAGATATAGAATGTGGGCTCTGGAACTCAAGATGAGGCTTAGATATAGAATGTGGGCTCTGGTGCACCCAAATTCAGGACTTTGCACCCCTTTCTGAAGTCCATCGCTGAACCATCGAAATATAGTGTGGGGATGAACATAGTTACTGAACTTTCCAACCAAAGCTGGTAAATATATTTACTTTATATAAAATCACCCCTCCAAAAATATATACATTTACTTAATTATTTATAAAGCGCACCTCCGCTGACTGCATCTTGGCGCTAGAAGGCCTAAAGTTAAAAAGGAAAGGAAAAAGAGAGACGGTTTTTGTTTAGGATAGCAACGTGCAAGAAAAAGGGTGTCTGTTCCCATAATGTGCCACTCCTCAGTTCCCCACTCTCTCTGTAAAGGAATTGCTTTGTTCCACAATTCAAACCCCTGTTCGGTATAGTGACTCAAAAATGTCAGAAAATTAATCAATTTGTGCTAGAAAAAAAATCACTTATCACTCTACCCAATCCCTAACGTTGTTAAAGGCAAATGTGGATTAATGGGCAGTGAAGTCACAGCTAAACCCAAAGGCCACAGTCAACCTCTTAGGTCAGACATAACAAGTTAGGAACCCCACTATAGTCAAGACACCTTGGCATGACTCCAACCACAGTTAGCAGCACCCGACAAGCTGTCCATATAGGAGTTAAAGCATATATCTCCACGAAGCAGCCTCTAGTGTGAGAATACCCCAGGTCCCTTTTTCAAGTTACAGGTTATGCATTGTAATTGTTAGTCTTGTTGCACCTTGTATAGATGGCATTGGTGTGATGCTCACTTTATTTGAAGTAATATGTAGCATAGTATCAATAGAGTTAAAAGGAATGAAGTTGCTGTCTCCTGTATCATGCAGGTATTACTACAACAAGAGGATACTTCACAAGACGAAGGGAAAGAGATTCACATACAAGTTCAACTTCAGCAAGCTCATCTTCTTGAACTACCCGGTCTGGGACTCAAGGCCACCCCCGCAGCCACTGCTGATGGGAGCCGGAGTGTATCGCCCTTCCTTTCTGACTACTGGGATGCAGAGTCAGGTATGTCTAGAACCCACGTCAACCAACCCATATCATCATGTTGCCAGCATGACCATTCATTTTATTTGCTAAACCCATTACTTGTTGAAGTGATCAATAGAAGACCCATTAAATCTTTTTAGGAGAAATGTTTACATCCAGTTTCATTAAAAAAAATAGTCTGCCTTCACTTGATGAAATAGGATACATCATTTACCATTTTCAGATGCAGCATGTGGTTTTAATATCTAGTCACTATCTAGTTAAGCTCTTATATCACTTCTTCCTCTGTTTCAGCACTGCAAATGCATCATGATCGCAACAACTTTTATCCCATTTTAAATACAGAAGTCATCCATGCTGCTCAGTCAGCTCCATATTGAACCATTCTTGGTTATATCTGTCACTTGCTAGCTTGAGTCTTTAATTTTTTCTTTGACAGCCTGTTATACAATCTCAGTACAATGTCAAATTCTTCAATAAAGGATTCATCAAATGTTTTCATTTGCACAGCATGCCTGCCCCTGCAATACAATACAATACAAAAAAAACTTGTAGAGCTCACAGCTGCCAAAAACAGGTGTCCCGGAGCTAGAAGCGAATGAGACCCCATTAGTTGACCTCAGTTATTAAATAAGCAGGTCTTTATTTGTTTCCTAAACTGATATTCATTGGGAATCTAGCGCAGGAAGAGAGGAGCCTCATTCCAAGCCTTGATGGTCAAGTAGGTGAAGGAACGGCTACCCCTCGCTTTGAGGCGGAACCTGGGGATCCCTAAATCTAAGGTCACGAGGTGGTACATAGGGACACATCCTTTTACATAAGTGGTTGGGGGCCTCCCTGTGGAGGGAACAAAAGCAATAACCAAGGCTTTAAAATGAATATGTTTCTCAATCGGGAGCCAATGTAGTTGTTTACGGTGTGCCATTACCGAATGGAGTCTAGAAACATCTAAAATCAATCTGGCCACGTCATTTTGAACAACCGGCAAAGGTTTAATCAGATAACTAGGAAGTCCCAAGAACAAAGCATTTGCTTAATCATGTCTGGAGGTGATTGCCACATGAACTATAATTTTCAGCGATTCAAGCGGGGCAAACGCTAAATGTCTTCTTCAGTGACCGAATCAAAGAAAAACACCTCCCTGCCAGTGATGTAATTTAGGGGCGAAATGGGAGCCTGACGTCAAACATGACCCCAAGATTTTTTGCCATTGCTGAGGTAGAAGAACCGGTCCCAATTCAGTCGCCCACCAGTCATTTGACCAACTCGGCTTCTTGTGGCCAAAGAGAAGAATCTCAGTTTTGGCAGAGTAACAACGCAAGCAGTTTTTATCCATCCAGTCGACCATCTCTAAAAGGCGGCACTTAAAGTCAGCTGCGCTCCAATAGAGTAAAAACCCAGTGAGAAGATAAGTTGTGGATCATCCGAATAGGAAATAACCCGAATGCCAAAGGTTTTAACAGTGGCGGCCAAAGGTGCCATGACACATTAAATAATGTAGGGCTCAGGGAAGACTCCTGAGAAACCCCACATGTAAGTACTTTAAAGAGGAGGAATAAGGCTCCAATGTGACTGATTGTCCCCTTTCTGACAAAATAAAGACTGCAAAATATTGCCACATACCCTAAAGTCCGCTAGTCTGGACAGAAAATGTTTGATGAGAAATACTATTGAACAACGCCGACGGATCCAAGCGCATAAGAGAGATAGTTCTTCAGATGATCCAGATGGTTCTTAATAGATTCAGAGACCTCCAGCGGAGCCGTTTCCATACTATATCCAGGGCTTAAACCAGATTGGAAAGCAGTGGCGTAGCTAGTCCTTTGGCTGCCTGTGGCGGTCTCAACTTAGACGCATATAAGAGCGGGGGTGCTGGCGGGATTCCGCCGATTGCCGCCCCCGACAGCCGCAGTGTAGAGCGGGGGGCTGCGCCGCCCCCAAAACTCGTGCCTCCCGGGGCGCACTGCCCCCCTTGCTACACCACTGTTGGGAAGGATCTAGTAACTCATGCTGCTTCAGAAATATAAAATATATTCAGTTGCTGATTTACCAGCTTCTCCAACACTTTAGATGCAGCTGGTGGAAGCGAGATCCATCTAAAATTATCCAGCTCTGTGGGGTCAGCCATAGGTTTTTTTTTATCAATGGGATGACCGTTGCCTGCTTCCATTCCTTAGAAACAACACCTGAGGCAGTGAATCATTAAAAACTTTACTTTAAATAGGGTTAATAACCTCAACTGCCAAAGTCAGTGCATTGGGAGGGGATCCATTGGAGAGCCGAACAGCATTGTAGAATGGCCTGCCTAGATTCTTCCTAAGAGATCTCCTTAAAACAAACAAACTTACCACCATGAAAGACATTCTAGTGTCCCTCTGGGACTGTACACAAAATGGGCCTGTTTCAAAAAAGTAAACTTACACATGTAGATTTAATCACATGTATATTTATTCTTGCACTTAGGTGTAAATCTACACGTTTTACTTTACTGTGCATATATTTTATTAAATTGCCAATATTGTTTAATTTTCTAAACAGTCGTGGACCCCGCGGGTTAAGAAACACTGTTTTACAGAATTGGTAACCAAATGTGTAGCATACAACATCACTGACAAGCCAGACATATTGGGAATTGAAACACTGCAGACACTGCAATATAGAGTACTAAGGGCAATTGGACAACAAGCATTAGGCTGGGCAAAAGCAGAAAAGGCTGCACAAGTTGGCTGATTCTTAAATGGATGGAAGAAATGGCAGGATCACACGAGGCATGAAGCAGAGAGACCAGCGCTAGGATTAGGGACTGGGACATTGAACTCAAAGAGCAGGAGCAGGGGAGCCGATGGGAGCTAAAGGGGTCCTGAAGGCTAGGAGCCAAAGCAGGGTGCAGCGGGAGCAAAGGAACAAAACACTGGAGAGGCAGTGGGCAGCACTGTTTTGCAAGCAGAAAATAGGTCAAAACCAAAGCATCTGAGATTTGTCATTTCTCTATTTTCAGAATGACTATCAATTGCATTTATGGGTTCTGTAGTCTTGTAAATCATGACTTAATTCGGACTGAAGGGTTTGTGAAAACACGTAGATGCAAGCCAAAATTCAGAATTAATGTTGATGCTAAATTTCAAGTCATAATTGATACACAAAACATGTCTCTTATGGCCACCCGGGAGACCATGCCTGTAGAAGTCTTCACCCTAAGATCGGTGTACCCCAGATTATAAAGGTATTGGCCCAAAGGCAACAGTGTAGGTAAACATTACCGGATGTCATGGTTTATTTGAAATTAAAATAAGATTTAGGGTTAGCATTAAAAAGCTCACTTCTTTTTATTTCTCATCAGGTCCTCCAAAATATGATTCTTGCTCGCCGGACATTGGCAGACCAATTGGCTTTCCACCGAACCATGCAGGATCCACTTGCCTTTGACCACACCATCGACAAGAAAAGGAGCAGTGTTGAAAGTAAGCAGAGCTTAATTTGATGAGGTGTTTTCCAGGGCTCAGCACAGGTACCTGAGATGCCTGTATTCATGATGACTGTGGAGTGGCCGGAAAATTGAGTGTCTTGCCGCTATTAACTACTTCATTTGCAAGAAACATGGCTAAGTGTGAAAGACATGGACACATTTTATTTCCAGGACAGCACTTTTATCACTTCAAAGTGGCAGTGGCACTGGTAGCACATAAGGCTTCTTATAGGCCCGTTACACCCACAAGCGGGGAGAGCCTCAAGCTCAACTTCTATTGGGGGGAGGTTGATCCATGGTGGGTCAGACTAGTGCTGTACTTTCAGCTTGCTCTCAGCCGAACAGTTCAATGACATAGGACCCCCTGGTTGGTCTGACACTGGCATCATTAGAATTTGATTTAGGGCCCGATTTTGGCTGTCACACCGCCAGCCCGCAGCGGCGGCAGTTGAGAGAATGCCACCACACCGGTGGCATACTAACCGCAGCATTATGAGTTTCCCCCATCGCTGGCGGTATGTGGGAGGCGGAGTACTGGCTGTGGCATTCTTCAGCTCCAGAAAAAAAATGTAAGCCAATGCCAGCCATGATGCAGTGCCGCCTGTCAGTCTGGCGCACTGTTTCTCTGCAACATGATGTGCAGGTGCAACAGTGCGCACACCGACCTGACAGCATAGGTGGGCATCACTGGTGTACCAGCCACATTACACAAGGGCCCACACATTCACTCTAGAGCCAGTCATTAAGGCTCATTACCTGCCTTTCTGCCGACTCGTGCATGGTGGTGTTCCCTCCGTGTATATGTCGGCAGAAAGGCAAGTCATAATTGGGCCGGTGGTCAAAATGCGGCACCACCACCATTTGCCACCTCCTACTTTCCTGCCGCAAGATCACAGATGTTGGCGGTGGCGGTCGGACCGCCAAAAAGCAACAGCGGTTCCCTTACCACCGGGGTCGTAATCAGGGTCCTGCAAACAGAAATAAGAGTCTTCGAGATGACATTTAGAAAGCAAGTAAAGAATGGAGCCATATTTTTTTGAATACTGGTTCTTATAGTTTGGTTCTTCTTACTAAAGGTGGAACTACAAATACCAGAATGCAAAGAAAAGAACAAGAACTGAACAAGCACTCACAGAACATAGTACAACACTAAATCAATCTACTCTGTATACATGTGCAATGCTTTTCATTTTAATCAAATGGCAAAATGTAATGTGTATATTTGCGTTTCTTTACAGCTAGAAAGTGCTTATGTCTTGCTGACATTTAATAACTAGTCCCTTTTTGGATGCACTATGCCTGCCATCTGAAATAATGACTTCAACAATAGCCACCAGAGCTTTACCTCACAGTAGGAGTTAGCTTTATAAACAATAATAAAATATTGTATTGTAGTTGCATCTATATACAGCTTGCTATCCCTGATGAGGCACTGAAGTGCTTTACATCGAGAATTAATGCTCTGGACCCCAAGGTGAGCGGTTAATTCATTGGGTATTGGTTATTGTGGGCTATTGAGTTTAGACTTGTGTTCTCAAGGAGACCATCCCATACATTTACTCCAGTGACTTTATGATAGATGAAATTGGTAGGAGTTAGGTGTGATCATTAATAAGGGAGTATGTGCATTCATACATATGGTTGGTGGGATTCATAGATTAGCTAGGTACTGCAAGGTTGCAGGGTATGACTTCCATAGAAGGAGAGGTTGTGATCTTTGAAATATGGGCTATTTGCAGAAATGCAATAATGGAAATTAATAAAAACATTCACAAGATGTAGAGTAGACTGTACTCAGAGACAGGAGGCTTGCAGAAAACATGAAGAGATTTCCAGGAAAGCCAACAAAACAGCCCTACTGTCTAAAAATGTTACTCCATGTGCCATTCGCCAGCCCTCCTGGAGTATTTTGAGAAGCTGTAGATGGCACCTGGGCCCTTATTCTGATTGCTCTGCAGATTGTGATTCTGGTGCAAACTCATGTTCACAAGGAATTGGGATTCTGACCCTGAGGTTAATTGATCACCTAGTGATGTTTGCCCACATGATTTTCACCAGGTAAGGCCTGTAACTAACCCTTGGCGTAGTTCGCGTAGTAGCGCTACGCGTAGCTACGCGAAGTGCACTTCGCACTATGCGAGCTACGCGTAGCACTACGCGAACTGCGTAGTGCGGTAGGAAATGCTGTTCGCAATGATTGCACAGTGCCGGATGCTTGTCTGCACTGTGCAATCATTGCAAACGGCATCTTGCACAGTGCAAGCGGTCGCTTTCTGCCGCTCGAGTAGATTTGTACTCGAGCTGCAGTTTTCTCAACGCGGACTGGTAGTTTCTCATCGCAAGCGGTCGCGAGCATACGCGACCACTCGCAATGAGAAACCTGACCTCCCGCGTTGAGAATCTCGCCGGGAGGTTTATTTTCCACGCTCGCGATCGGCAACTGGATGTTGCTGATCGCGAACGAGAAAAAGTCTCGCCGGGATGTCATTTTGCTCGCTCGCGGTCGCCAACTTGACGTTGAGGACCGCGAGCAAGCAAAAAATGCCCGCTACGCTACGTGTTTTTGCACTGTGCTACGTGCAATTCGCGTAGCGCGTAGTTGCGCAAACTACGCGAGCGTAGCGTAGTTTTCCGCCCAGGCCTACCTGTAACATGCCATGAAAGCACACTGTGAGAGGTCCAAGTTTCAAGGCCTCGGCATCGGAGGGAAACAAAGGGAGCACTTTCTGCCTTCCCACAGTCCAAGACTTCTAAGGATAGAGAAATTACACCTGTAATATTAGTGTTTAATGGGCATGCAATTTGCTCCTGGATTTCAGTGTGAGTCCTATTGAGCCCCCTAGCGATTTCCCAAGTGTGAACACAAATGGGCTTTCTATTCTGGAAGGCTTGGGTGGAGAACACGTCTAGGGTCTGTCTAGAAAGGTTATTTGACCCACAGAATCATAGACTTTAATATCAGTATGGCATTCAAATGAGATCAAAGTAAGAGGCCCGTGGAATGTGGAAAAAGTGATGTTAAATATATTTTAAAAACGTCAATGCAATGATCTTGCATTTTACTAAACTTGTAGGTTAGCTGTAGCGACTGATGGTGACAAAGCAAACCTCGGAGTCGTTGTGGTATTCAAATTGATATTTATGACGGAATATGTCTTTATGATGCACTAAATGTTGGTGTTTCTTCCTAACAAAGCTTGGCACTTTCCTCAATGCAGGCTTTGCAAGGCGTGTGCACTTCAGGCCCTGTGTTTGTGCATTAGCAAGGTTTCATAAGTAACAATACAAAATACAGTATATTCTTTAAAGTGTTGACATTTCACTACCAGTGTGTTGTACCAGACACATCAAGTAACATTTGTTACGGAAAAATACATACGTCCAATTTAATAACTAAAATGCTACATTGAATTGATATATGGCTTGGATCTTTTTATCTCTGGTCTTCCAACCTTCAGAAAAATAAAAAATCAACACACAACAACAACAGCTCTGTTTAGCACGGGCAAAAACTATGTATTTCTGTCTAATTAAAAGTAAACGACAGACTGTTTAACATGACAGCATTAACATTGGTGATTTTCAATTAAGTCTAAATACTGGTTGTCAAAACAGAGAAACCAGGCACAAAAAACTACACATGAAAACCTAGTAAGTAGGATTTAAAAAATGGCTCATAAAAACTGAAATATATCTGGTAGTGACAAAGAACTAGGCGATAGTGTCCGATCACCTTCAGATGTTGCCAGGACCCATAGGACACCGGACTGACGTTGTATGGAACTGAACAACACCATCTCCTGAATGATCTTCCTGAACTTAAACATGATCTGCTCAGATTTGCTTCAATAATCGCCTTGATGTTGCTTTTTTAGGGGCTTATGGTTACATTGGCATTATTATTATTTCATTTGCATTTTATTATAGTGTAACCCTACTAAAAACAGGTGTAAGCACTCTACACACATTGTTGATATGAGACCTCTCTTTACAAGGGAACTAATCTAACAGAAGGACGAAGCCGTTATAAGGCATGGGCACAATGGCGATTGCCTGGGGCCCCAACCTACAAAGGGCCTTTCTGTTAAAGGCGTCTGTAACCATCAGGATACCATTGATGCCTTATCGTAAAGCAGAGGAGAACTCACTAGGTGTCCACGAGTGGAATGCTGGACCGATTCTTTGTAACGGTGCAAGCGGTTTAGGGTTTTTTTCTCTAGCCGGTTCTATGGTATCCTGATGGTTACACGACTGTATGCACATATCTCTAGGGTTGCTACCATTGTTCCTTGCCCTGATGAAGACCACATAGCAATCGTTTTTAGGGGTCAAAGCGTCAACAAACTCCATTGTTGCCTGCTACTAAGTTATTCTATTGTACAGTTAAATTTATGTATTTGAGTTTTGTGCTATTAGAAATATATCACTTGTCAACAGTGGTTACTTGTTGTAAATATTTTTTGCGCCCCTATACTCACCTTTGTCACAAACCACTTTCACTGCAGCATTTTGTTTGGAGCCCCTATATAAACGTTGTTAATGAACTTTACTAAAGAAATCAATGATTTGAGCATACATTTGTGTGTATGTAATAACTTTGCAAGAAATTGCCAAAGGAGTATAGGCTGCAAGCTCTCCCCCAGGGGGCCATTTGTGATTACTGTTTAATTTACTGCCCTTATTCTCATGGCCAGCAATCGGTTATGCCATCGGAGTAAGCTTTTCATCGACGGAGCCAACAGGAGCTCTATCGATGGATATCTGAAGGTCCGCCCAACTTACAATAGGGCAGGCAGACCAAGAGTTTGGCAGAGAGCGTACTCTTCATAAGGCAGTGTACCCTGCGAGCCAAACTCAAACTCAGACTGTTGTGTTTCTGCAGGGCTGCCCTTAAATGAGTGGGAAACACTAAACAAAACCATTAAAGTTAATAGATCAAGAGATTGGCGTATCCCCCATAGTTGAAAGATCAAATTGAAGGGCAGTCATCACACCATGGTCAGAAGGTTACCTGTAACACATCTTCAGATCTTTAAAAGGCCAAATGAAAACACCCAGAATGTCCCCTTAAAGACATCTGTCACAACATTGCTGTAAGGTATCTTTGGGCAACTTTTTTCACCATTTTGAGAAGGCCACCTTGAATACTCCTCTCCCACTGTGTTCACAAGTTCACCAGGAAGACATTTTTCCTGGCATGTTCGGAAATGCGCCTTAAAGAATACATTTCAACCATGTTTCGATGGTCACCATAGTGAATACTTAACACCATATTGAGAAAGGTCAATGTAAGCACATCTCCCACTTTGTTTAAGGGGTAACTCTAAGACACCTTCCTGGAGCAGGTCATTTTGAAGGCATGTCTCCCTCCATTTTTAAAAGGTTGCTTACAGAGTTCAGAAGGAGCGTCAAAAACTCCTTTAGGATTTTTGCCAATTTACATTCTCAATAAGAAAACTAGAAAAGATCTCTAGATTTGTTTGCTGCACCTCAAGATTAGCTATTTGTAAAGGTGGGCGATCTGAACGTTGAGTTGCTGCTCTTTCTAGTGTCGAGTATTACAGGTTAAGAAATGTCCAATTCATTGATTCTATTTTTTCATTTTATTTTCCTCTCTAGGATGCAATCCCATCCATTCATCATGTCTTCTGGGTTCTTGTTGCCATTTTGGAGTTCAAGATGAACTTTTCCCCTTCTTCCCGTCAACCCCTCGTCCTTCAGGATGTGCTCCCCACACTGGGCAACCCCTTTGCACTCCTCAGCTCTTCCCGATCCCAAGCCCTCCTGGCTGGCCCGGTTTTTGTGGACACCTTTTCAAACACACCCAACTGTTAAAGGAAGAAAGAAGTCAACTCCTCAGCCGAACAGAGACTCTCAAAATAGATAAGGCATCATCAGGGACACATCAAGAGTCTCCTAAGCCTCAGAGAAGATCATTCCAGGAGTTTCCTTTATTGAAAACACAGGGGAAGATGAAAGTGCCAACCAGTGAAAGGTCAGAGTTACTGCGACCACAGGAAGCAGAAGGAGAAGGGGGAGGGACTTCCAGGTCACACTGCGCTTATTCCTCAGAGACCTCCCCTGTACAAGAACAGCACGATTAAGGAAGTAGATCACAGGAGGATGATCTGAATCTGAAGAGCACAGCCCGAAGAGATGGGTGGGCTTCTCTGTTCCCCTAATCAGCACATAAGGAGGCGCAAATACAGCACTTTTGTTGACGTGTTACCTGGTTTAAACCAGAATATAACTGTGAAATATATCCACACCAGGCCACAATAAAGTGTGTATTTCCCTTTTGTACAGTTCCCAGTGTGCCCAAGAGTTTAATCTTGTCCCCAACCTATCAGGCTTTCCTGCTTGAAAACTGTGTAATTTTACGCGACTGCTTCTTAAAGGCCGCCTAATCAATAAATCATTTATCAGCTAATGTGAAGCTAATTCAATCAGGGTCAAATAAAATCTCATTATGACACAATTAGAAAGTAAGACAGCAATGAAGTCAGTAGCAATTAAACCTCCCACACTTCTGCTTACTCAGTAGCTGTACAAGCTCTTAGAAGAACTGTGCTATCCGCATAGAAGACAATGCCAAGCCCAACATGCGGGTAGATGGCAGAAGTAGGGGCAAAGCAGACCTGGAACAGACCTGACCAGCTGTGGGGCTAGTCTGTGGGCCTATTTTCTGGTCCCATTGACATGGAAGCAGAACATTTTCAGATATGCCTTCACAAAACATTATGTGAAAAATTATTAGAGCTGCACCCAATGCGATCAAAGTGCGTACTGCTAGCAAATTGTGACGCAAGCCTGCAGGCAATTGTGCTTTTCGTCTCCTGCACAGGGGCTGAAATTTTCTACTAGGTTTTAAACAATTTATATGACCTAATAGTATATCAAACGCAGCATTGTGGAGCAGATTTCTTTAAAAATTCCTGAGTTGTAGAACCAGCGTCAGCTAAATGATGTTTAAATCCTACAAAATATTGACCAATCGTAATGGTTCTACTATGTTTACAACACGCCATCGCCACAAAATTTGGCAAACTGTCCTCGATGTCTGTTCTCCCAAATATTCTGCCCACTTCCCCATGCTGAGAGCACCATGAGTTTTTGCATACTTTGATCTTCCACTCACTTCATGCTGGCTACACCCCTGGTAGAGACCACATAGATACATAGCCATAGGCCTGGAGCCATAGACATATCCCTGGTATGGCACCCTTCGAAATCATAGACACTTTGTAATGTTGTGATTGTAATAGCGCCCACAGATCATGCAGCCGTTTCCCAAAGATATGCACGGAATGCATCAAAACCCTGCACTGATCCCACAGGACAACAACTGGTGTTCAGGGCCAACTAGAAATTCTCAGTGTAAAACCTTAGTGCTATTATCCTGAAGTCAAATGTCCTCATCACGTTTTCCACTTTTTATTTTTAATACTATGCGTACAAGAAATTATTTCTCAGTTGGCAGTAAAAAAAAAAATCTTCCCTAAGTTGGTGGAAGTGAAGTTCTTTAACTTAACACAGTAGTACTTCCCCACTTACTCAGGCAGGTGTAATGCCTTCCAGGACAGTGCTGGGACATTTAGTGCTGCAGGTAAAATAGCATTTTGCCTTTGGAGCCACCCTTGTCCTCTAAAAAAGAGGCAATTTTCCAATTTTTTTTTGGGTAATTTGTGTGACACCTTACATTGGCCTATCGATGCGCCAGCCATTATGCCCATGAATGAGAGAGTACAACTGTAGAGGCTGTTCCCAGATTATATAAACGATACACTTGTGCAAAAATTGAGTTAGTGCTGCTTTACATAATTTTTGTTTGGTTACTCCAAAGTGGACAAGCAGGTTTTACTCCAATCCTTAGCAGAAAAACATTGTCCCTCAATGTTAAAAATGGAAAAAAGAAATTGTGAAACAATTGGAAAACAACACAGGACATGTTTTGACTGGTGATCTTCAGTGATACTGTCTATTTTTAGAAAACACTGCATGGCTGTCCCATGACAAGAACCCATTCCACAAAGGTCCAGTTTACTCCTTACAGCTGGCCGCCGTCTACTTCATAATTCTAGCAAACCAAAGTTTAAACAACCCAAATACCAACGGTGGACTTGTTAACAGCACCTCACGTAAAGTTCCAACCAATTATGACCCGGTGCACTTCTTTTCCGGAACCCGCTGTCATTAGATAACGCTGCTACGCAGAAATTGAATTTACAAAGAAGTGGAATGGTGAACCCGGAAATATAGCAGTCCACAAATCCTCAGTTGTGTTTTAAAAATATTTTTTATTTTTCCTTTATTTCATATTCATAACATTCCCATTTAAACGGACATCCAGCCAACATGTTTCGTTCAAAAAAGCATTTGAACTTCGTCAGGGCTCCAACATCTCAATATCCTTTACACTCCTGGTGCAGAAATTAATGAAAGCAGTGCTCAAGATTCATTGGTCAAATCAAGCGAAAACTTTAATTGGATGCTCTCCGTATTCCTGAACCAGATCCACTAAAGACATATTCAACTGGTCCAATAATAAAAGGGGGAATAGTGTCCCCCATATGATACCTGAGTCTGTATCAAACTTGACCCTTCATACCTCTTACTGGAGCAAACCAAGTATATGAACGTTCAGCACAGGTCAGCAGCTTCCCTCAGGCACAAAGGATCCTCTTCAAGTCATCGCTTACATGAGCAGAGAAGTTCCCAGCAGGAAAAGGCAAATATTCCCAGTGGGCGTAGGCTCAATGTGTCTTGAGCCCGGTGCAGGGAGATGTCTGGAAGCAGTCCTGGTGTACGCCCTTCCTAGTAAACAAATCCAAGTAGTTTCTCACATTTCAGGTGTTCAACAATGAAACATAGTTGTACTTCGCTGTTTACTAAAAAATCTACATTTTCCAGCTATCCAAATTCCGCAGACACTTCTGAGTATAAATCAACAACATGGAATGGTTTCCAAAATGAAAGCATCTTATTTCAAATGAAACAACTCAATAGAAACTACATCTTCCCCCAAAAGGGACTAGAGACATTCTACAAACCCTTGAAGGGATACCAGCCGGTCCTCCTGTAGGTCATTGGAGGCAATTGTCGCAGCCCCATCCCTACCTCTATCAAGGGAAGCCTTTAAACTTCTATTATTATCAGGTTTCTTCCCGGGCACATAAGTGTTAATTAACTGGCCTAGCTAGTTGCTCAAGGAAGTAATTATATTTAGGAATTACAATCTTGGTCATTTGTTACAAATAAGTTTGCAATCATAAATCCGTTTAAAAATGTTTGTTTTGGGTATATATTAAGTTTTGAATAGTTCGTCACTTGGATGTTACCAATAAAAAGTAAGAGGTTTCGAGTTCCAAAGGATTTTTTGAGTTTGAAACAATACTGATGTATGTTAATGGCGTTCTTTGCAATCTATTTAATCACAGAGACAAAACTACAACAATAATGTATTTTTATTTCAAGTGGCGGCTGGCAGGGGGCAGGGGGAACAAAATATTTTTTTTAAAACACCTACCTCCTCGCGCCTCTGCCGCCTTTATCTTTCCTCCGTCGTTGCTGAAGAGTCCCAGAAGCACACAGGCTCCCCTAAGCAAATCACAAAGCTGCAATGCAGCGTTGTGATTGGTCTGAACACCATGGTTAGGCGCTCAGACAGGCAGTGGGAGCCTGTGCATGTTCCTCACTAGGCTGTGCATTACAGTCTGGTGGGGAAAATGCAAAGTGCCATGACTGTTTGGCCGGGCCAAGACGGCCATCCAAGCAGTCATGCGCACTCAGGGCCTCATTTATGAAAAGTGTCCCATCACTGGGGAAAACAGCGATGCAACACTTTTCATTGCACCATCCTTGCGACACAATGGATGTGCCGTATTTATACTACGGTGCTCCATGTCGTAAGGATTGCACAGATACGTCAGGAATCCTGACGTATCTGGTGGCGTAGTAATGACACATTGCTGGAGTGATAAGGTAAACTGACACAACTCCACCAGTGTGTCATTACACATGCGGCGAGTCCCATATAAAAGGCCCTGCATCACTCCTTATGCCTGTTTGAAGCAGGCATAACAATTGTGGCGCAGTCAAGTTGTAGGAGTGGCGCAGTGAAATCTCATAGATTTCACTGCGCCACTCCTACGAGGCTTTTTACGTGGGAACCCCCACCCTGCATACATTGTACCTGACGTAGGTATAATGTATTGCAGAGCTTTACAAAGTGACGTATCTGCCTAGATGCGTCACTTAGTAAATAGAGCGCATTGTGGGACATTGTTTACACTGCTGCAGCGTCACAAAAAAGTGACGCAACGGCGGCGCAAGCCCTCATAAATAAGGTCCTTAGGTTTTTTTTTGTTTTTTTTTGTTTTTTTTTTAATCCTCATTTGCCTCAGACCTCAATGACACAAGAGTAAGATGTCTATAGCCGTTACTCGGTTTTAAGGAGACGTAGGCATCAAGATCGAACCGGGGAGAAGGCACCTGCCTACCGGCAAACGACCATCTCACTTAGAGTCACTGTATCCCCTTCTAAGTAGAGGGGCTGGTCTCACTCTCTTCTGATAACCTCTGACCGAAGACTGTTTATGTTGGCCGACTGAGCCCTTCTTCGGGGAAGGCCCAACACAGTCAGAGAGCATCCATGAGGCTTAATCATAGGATCCATGTAGTTGTTATAAAAAGGATAAGCAATTAATGTGTCTGAGACCACTTTAGTAAACAATCCCATATTACTTTTTTCCTGCTACCCTGTAGTCTAGCCAGATCAATCTTAGAGATTTTATATAAAGAGGACAACCATTCTGTGTGTGTGGGGGGTATATCCTCTACCCATTTCTTACATATTTCCCTCCTACCCAGCAATATTGCATAAAATAGGAACCCCTAGCAGGTCCTGTTACTTCGTTATCTATACCAAATATAATCAGGGGAGGGAAATATGAACAGGGAATCCCAAAATGTCTGTTATAGTTTCACTCACTTTCTCCCAATATTCAGTTATCGCTGGGCAATCTTTAAACATATGGATGTCCGAGGCATTTACCAGACCACACTTCTTGCAACTAACCGCGGGACCCTTAGCTATTTTAGATAATCGTGCTGGAGATAAATAAGCTCTGTGGACGGTAAAATAATGATTTCTTCTGAGCCAGGCTGGTTTTACAGTCACATACAAGGTGTTAAAGGAAGTTTGCCACAGATCCTCCAGTTGTTCATTTGGCATATAGGATCCCCATTGTTCTTCAGCCAGTTTAAAGTCTCCATCAATGGTATTTTCAATGGCCCAATAGAAAAAGGAAACTTCCTTCTTTCCCGGCAGCCTAGAAACTAATTGCTCCTCTAAAGTGTTTCCTATACCTATTGGTTTTTTGAGACTCTGGGACCAACTCTGCAACTGTAGATATTTAAACCTGGACAAACCACCCTCTAGCCTGTTATGGAGTGATAGCCATGGTATAAGAGAGCCGTCTGAAGCCAAGTCCCTCCACATCTTCATTCCCGCAATCCTAGGTGGTATGGCCAATTTGTCTTTTAGGCAATCTGGAACCCCTGGAGAGTCCCATAGAGGGGCCATGCTCGAGAAGTAATTTAGACCTGTGCATTGTTTAATTCTAGCCCAAATACGCGCCATCCCCAGCAGGACTTTCAACCTAATCTTCTTAAAAAATTTCTGGTCCCCAAATTTAAACAGAAATCCCTCCTGGGGAAGGTCCTCTCCTTTTAACATGGCCGAAAACATGGCCCCTGTCCCTGTATGATCTGGTGTTTTTAATAGCATTCTTGCATGTGATAACTGAAATGCCCAAGCATAATATTGCAAATCTGGAAGTGTTAAACCTCCCTTCTCCCTCCTACGCCTAAGCTTCCTCCAAGCTATTCTTGTGGCCTTATAGGCCCATGCAAATGAATTAATTGCTTGCTGGAGCTTATCAATCTCTTTTTATCAAAGTGCAGGGGAATGGTGTCAAAAGAAAAGTAATTTTGGGAAGAATAACCATCTTATTAAAGTTGATCCTACCCAAAATGGTCAATGGGAGATGAGCCCAGGATTTCATTAGCCTCTGGCATTCTTTAGATACGTTAGACAGGTTGGTCCCTGCTATCTTATCAATGTTCTGGACAATCTTGACCCCCAAATATCTTATTTCACGCTTGATCGGAAGCTGACAATCTGGCAGGTTCCAAGCCATGATATCTGTCTTACCCGCATTAACCTCATAACCGGAAACCTGCCCAAAGTCTTGTGCCAGCTTAATAACCTTGTGAAAAGATGTCTCCAAGTTAGACGAAAGAATTAAAACATCGTCCGCATAAAGAGCTACTTTCCTCTCCCATGCCCCAAATCTAAAAGGTGGAATGCCTACTTTGTCTCTCAAACGTTGAGCAAAAGGCTCTATATATAAATCAAAAAGAAGCGGAGAGAGGGGCAGCCCTGTCTAGTTCCCCTACTGATTTTAAAAGGGTTCGTCAATTTGCCATTGACTAAAAGTCTAGCCGAAGGATCGTGATAGATAAGCTGGATGGCTCGACTAAATTTTACTCCAAAGCCAAACCTATCCATTACTGCAGCAAGGTAGACCCAGTTAACCCTGTCAAACGCTTTGGTAGCGTCAAGTGTTATGGCTGCAAGAGGTAATGAAAAGGTTGAAGCCAAATCAATAGCGCCTATAAAATCATAGGTGAGATTTGAGAGATTTCTGCCCTTCACAAAACCCTTCTGGTCAGTGTGAAGTAATCCACCAGCCACTGCACCCAGCCTATCTGCCAAAATCCTCGTGAAAACCTTATAGTCAGTATTTAAAAGTGAAATGGGTCTATAAGACCCACATTCCACTGGATTCTTTCCTGGCTTCAGGATCAGTGAGATGGTGGCTTCTCCCCATGAATCGGGAAGCCTAACACCTTCTGAAAGAATCTTATTGAAAAGCATAGTCATGGTTGGAATAACTGCCTCTCCCAAGGATCTATACAGTTCGACAGGCAGCCCATCAGTCCCTGCAGCCTTTCCTCTCTTACATGCCAAGATAGCCTTTCTAACCTCTAGCTGTGATATATCACGCTCCAAGTTTTCTTGCTGTGAGGAATTTAAGGAGGCAAGCCCACTTCCCATTAACCACTGACTAGCACTAGTAGTATCGACTACATTATCCTCCTTATATAGGTCTTGAAAAAAGGCGAAAAAGGCATCCCCAATCTCTTCATCCATGAAGACCGAAGTGCTGCGATCCTCGCTACCTATTCGCTTTATTATATTCCGCGTTCTATCGGCCTTAACCTTCCATGCCAAGAGTTTACTGGCCCCCTCCCCATATTCAAAATGGGCAAGCTTACTAGCCTCCCATTTTTTAGTGAGCCTTAACTGAATGATATTATCCAGCTGATCCTTCAAACTTGACAAATTCGCCAGATATTCTTGGCGATTTACGGGGGCAGTTTCATTGTTTAAAATCATCTCCACTGCCTTCATCTCAGACTCTATTTGCGTCACCTCTTCCCTATACTTCCTGTTCTTATAGCTAACCCTACTCATAACTATACCTCTTAAGAACGCCTTCCAGGCATCCCATACCTTAGAAATCTCGACTGAGCCCACATTTGTGTTGAAAAAATACTCTGATTCCTGTAATAGATAGTTAACTTCAGGCTCATCAAGCAGTAATGAGCGATCAAATGTCCATATCCTTGGATGTTCTCTCCCTTCCAAAGCTAAATCCATACATACAACAGCATGATCAGACAGGTGTGGAGTCAGGTAACCCAAGTCCTTGATTTTACCCCTCAGGTCGTGACTAACCAGTATATAATCTATTCTGGACTTGTGACGATACTTATTATTATAAAAAGAAGCACCCAACTGAGAACCCGATCTCTCTCTCCACACATCACACAATCCCATCTGTGCCATCATTGTTTGCAAGTATGTCCGGGATTTAGGTGATGTATTCGCCCTACTGCTTGGAGATTTATCCAGTAAGGGATTTAAAACAATATTGAAATCACCTGCCATAATAATAGGCTCTGGAAATTCCAGAAGGTGTAAGAAAATAGTTTTTAGCACGGAAGGGTCATCCTGGTTCGGACCATAATAGCCCACCACTGTCATCATGAATAGAAAGTCTAACGATAGCCCACCTACCCCCTGGGTCTGTCATAGAATTTAATACTCGGGCTTTAGCTTGGTTCTTAACCAAAATGGCTACACCTTTGATATTAACACTCTGATTTGAGCAAATAATATGTTCAATCCATTTAGCTTTTCTAAAAATTTCATGCAATTCCTCCTTCAAAAGATGAGTCTCTTGCAAAATAATGACCTGAGAAGGAGAATCTTTAAGGTATTGTAAGATCTTTACCCTTCTAGATTTTACTCGCAGGCCATTTACATTCCAGGATAAAAACGATATATTATTCATGGTGGTTTAGAGGTTAAGAACTTTAAGATGCAACATCTCCCACCACACCGCTCACAAGATGAGCACAACCAGCCTGTCCAACATAATAAATATAAATCAATCAAACCAAAAAACAAATGAGGATTTTTTTCTTCTTTTTTACCCCTATGCTCCCCACCCTGTGCTCCCTCCCAAACCCTACAGGAACCCCCACCCCTCTTCCCTCCCTGGAGAACCCAACCCCCATTTACCTGGACTAATAGTCCAGATTCTACTACCGGGGCACCCATGGAGTCCCTCTATACTCAAGATACTATATACAAGTGACGATGTACTAAGACCCTCCTTAAAAAACTTTATCTCCAGTTTTCTTTGATTTTGAGGTTTTAAGGATTTAAGCTTAAATTAGGGTTCGAAATACAACCCCACAAACTTGGGCTTAGCCATAGCTAATATATCAGTGTGTCCTACCTATTTCTCTTAGGACCAAACTCTCCAAAAAACCTATTTTGTAGTCTTGCCTAGACATTCCAGAAGCTCATCTGCCTCCTGAACTGATTTTAAATTATACATCTTATTGTTGTACATAATTTTCAGGAGCGCAGGGAACTTCAACTGAGCAGTCGCACCAAATTTCTTAAATTCGTTCATTTTCCTCCCTAACTCCCATTGTCTATCCAACGTAGCACGGGCCAAGTCAGAGCGAATTTCATAGGAAAAATCTCTAGGTTTCAATGATTTTTGCTTCAGAGCGCAATTTAAGATTTTTTCCCTCAAAGAAAACGTGAGGAAGTTTATAAGGATCTTCCTTGGTTTGGGACGGTTTGGATGTTTCCTAAAAGGGGCTCTGTGGATCTTCTGTATGTCCCTTTTCAAGTCTTCCTCTGTTTCTTCTATCTGTATCGACTCCTTTATAAGGGTCACTATGAAGGACTTGATGTCATCTCCTTCTCTGCCCTCCGGAACATTCAAGAGGCGGAGATTATTCCTTCGTGAGTTGTTTTCTAATGTCTCAAGCCTGTCCCGGAGTGATACCTCATCCTTCTTAAGTTGTACAATTTCTGATCTGGCAACCCCCAGGTCACCTCTTATTTCACCCACCGAGCTTTCTAGGGCCACTGTTCTGGAATTTAAGAGATCGATCTTTTTCTCTAATGATTCACAAAACAGCCGAATCTCCCCTTGATTTGCTTCGGAGACAGAGAACCCCTTCCTAATATCCACAGATAGAGAAGAGAAAAGAGCCTCCATAGAGGGTGCTAAAGATCCTGCATTTCCTTGCTCCTCAGAGACTTCAACTAGCTCTATACTGTCATTTTCTACTCTAACTTGATTTACTTCTCGCTGGTCTCCATTTGTATGCCTTACTTTGATCGGGCCCCAAAGCTGTCAAAGCTATTTCGGGAGAAAGCTGTGACGTAAGAGGAGGACTATTCAATTCTTCCATTCTTTCTTGAGTGGGTGTTAACTCCCTTACACGTTTTCTTAGGTTCGCCCCCTGTTCGGTCACATCTACCACCAATGGCTGGACTTTGAAGTAGGACCGCAGGGATGGCGTGATCTTAATCCTCGAATCCAGGGAGTACTTTTTAGCTCTATCTGACTTGATTCTTCTACTTTTTACCTCACAATACTGAAAGGTAGAATAGCCAGTGGCAGTCCCTATCTCAGGGATTACGCCAGTCTTTTCCTCCTCCACCTGATTTTGATTATTGCTTGTGCCCAATTTTCCTTCTAGACAACACTTATTTATTTTGCTAGCTTGTTTTACCTTCGTCACCCTACCACCTTGCCTCTGCCCTTTTTGCCTCCTGTTATTGGAGGTACTGTGGGGGCAGTATTATTAATAATACTGATGAATTTTCCTCCCCTTTCTGTGCCTCCTGTTCCAGATGGTTAACCACCCTTTGTGGCAGCAACTGAAGTCGTGTGGGCGTAAATACAAGCCTGCCCCCCTCCGCTGACAATGTAGCACTTACCGTGCCTGCCAACCTCCCTTCTTGCCCTTCCAGCACCTGATTTTGTTGATCCTGCTGCAATTGAGGTTATTGCTGCGGCGGCAATAATGATGGCTGCAAAATTTGAAAACTTTCGTCTTCTGGAAGCGCATACAACTGCTTCAGAGAACTCCCTCGTGATACTGACGGAAGGCGTCCTGTGCTGCCTCTTCCAGTATCGACCCAGAGGAGCCCGCGAGCCGCTGCTCTGCGACCCCTCCTCAGCTCCAGGGCGGCGGCAGACCAGCGCGGCAGATCCAGGGACGCACCAACACACATCCCCTAGCACAAACGGAAGGGATGCGGCTCGGAAAACACCAGAAATGTAAAAAAGTAAAGACTCAAAGAATCCAGCAAAAAAAATGAAAGATTAAAAGAAAACGAAAGCACCGCGGGTCTCAAACTTCGCCAACATCCAAACTTCGGGACGTGAGTACCTCCGGTAGTAAGCGACCGCTCAACTAGCGGCCGCCATGTTCTCCTCTATCATCAATAAGGTCCTTAGTGTGCATGAACCACTCCTCCTCCCTGTGCCACCAGCCCCACCCCACCCTAACCCAGCCCCGCTGCAACAAAAAATAAAATGATAATAACCTTGTTATTATAATTTCATATTTACTTTTTCCACTGCTCTGAGAGCAGTGGGGCAATGCTCCTCCACCTTAGTGGAGGAGCCGCCCCTTGTTCATTTCAAGTCCATCAACAGTGCATGTTAGATGCTGGGCAGACCTTTGAATAGTAGGCGTACATTATCACATTAATAAGTTTCTTACAACTTTCTAGGCTTCCCTATTGTATCTGGCCTCCAATCACAGCAGGCTAGTCACAGAAAGAGCTGTATCGATAGTGAAGGACAGAATATTTCACAATACAGCCTGGAGTGGCTAGGTTTATTTAATAGATGGGATCAGAAAAGGAAAGAAGCGCTTTCACGTGGCTGCATACACATTTAAGTACTTAGGATAAAAGCATAACGAGGAAGACACTTGAAATTACTTTAATGAATTAAAAAAAAAAAAAAACACGACTACCGTAATTTAATAATTCTAAACAAATTCTCCCCAGCCTTATGCAAGTGGGAGCAAAGCCTGTGCAGACATCACCAATTAAAATGTACTTTTTCTATTCTGCTTGAAATTGGCTTTGGCTGTATTTGTACCCCAGTAAAAGTGTTGACAAAATTGGGAGATGTGAGATCTGGGTCATGAGCGAAAAAGTGCTTTGCCTAGGATCACACAATGTGATCAGGCGATAAACTGCAATTCATCAATAGAGCCACTGGTCCACATCTTCCCTCCTCTGCAGCTCCCAGACATTCTTAGAAGAAGGTACACTGCTTAGTAGAAAGGGGATGGTTTCATTGATTGAGGCCTGGAACATGCAAACCACACAACCTCTAGACAGAAGATGGAAGTGCTGAAATAATGCACTTAGGAGGAAGATACCGAGTGCAGAGTGATCAGTGAAACTACACCATCAGTGAAAACCACTTGAATTGTCTGACAGCATCTATCAAACTGTACTGGAGTGGGAAGGTAATCTGGGATCTATGCCCATTCAGTCTTCACCTTTCCGCATAGATCGCGAACTGGTGCGTCCACTGTGTGCCACTGATTCAGTGATCAACAATAGCTAAGGATGCACATAACCCAGTGTAGACTGCACAAGATGGAATAGAAATTCGTGAATGATGGGATACTGCGTCCTAGTAACATCTACAGTTCAAAACCTACGTTTTTTTTGTTTTCAATTATGACAAATCTCAATAAAATCCTTCCACACATATTGCATCATGGATGGGTTTCCCCCAATATTTAAATCCCTACAAAATCAATGTTGTCTCAGGTGTCGGGGAAAGTGTAACATGTATCACCAAGTTCTGCAGCAAAATAATCTTTAGGAATAAAGCCCCAAATGAAAAGGCTTCTTAGAATAAGAGATGGACCCTTAACCACAGATGGTTTCCTCTCAGCTGTGTGTTACATGATGGCCATGCACCAGTGTTATTGGCGTTTTCTCACTTCCTGGGTTAATTGTCAAGCCAATGAGAAGGCAGGTCAAAGTTTTGAGCGGCCATGTGTCAAAGTTTGATACTATTGCTTCATGAACCAGTCAGAGGATTTCACAAAAGGCATTGATCGCCTTTGTTATTTGTAGGAGTGTTTGTTGTTATACATTATTGCTAACAAAGCTTGTAGATGTGCACACTGTGTCACTTTCAAGAACGTTTACGTCTCTCTACTTCTCGCAAGCTTTTTTAATGTTTGATTCCTACATCAATAAGCAATGAAATGAATTTTCCTCTACTAGACACCATTTTCTGAGAAGTCCCAAAATTGACAAGGTTAATTCTGGAAAATAAAAAAAGAGATCATGGCCTGGGGTTGATCATACTGATATCTCTACATTGACATGTAAGTAGACCCTAAGCCTGTCCATTTCGTGCAGTCTGATGACAGAGATGTAAAGCAAACTGAATTAAAGGGAAACGATGCCCTTCAACACCCAAATACTCTCTGAGCTCCGAGCCCAGGCTACCTGTACATCTGCCCCTGCACCAAAGCGGTGTATAGCAAGGTTACGCAGCAGCCCTCACCTGCGTCTATGAGCCTTCATGTATTTTTGGAATCCAGTAACAGTTTGAGAGCCTTTTCATGCAAGTAGTGCTGAGGAGTATAAATTGGATGTGCTCCTGCTCTGCTGTTTTCGTGGTTCCCAAAGTCCATTTAGGGACTGGGACAATGCCATGTTTCCAGTGGTGGATCCTCAGCTGGCTCAACCGCCCGATACCCGTGACCCCGTGGCGTATACGCCCAGGGCTGCCGGGACGCAGTGGCTGCAGAGTAGGATTGCTGAACCAGGCAGGAAAAACAACAATGGTCCTGAATGGTAGGGAGAAAACTCCCTGTGCCTCAGAGACATTGGCTTTTAGTTGACCTCAATAGATTCCTGCTCATCATCCATTACATATTTGGGCAGGTATTCATTCCTCTGCCCAGCTTTCAAAGAGTGGAAGCTAAGAGACAGCAGCCCAAAACCTGATGCTGAATGCAATCACAATAATACAGCCGCCTGTTAGGATACATTCCACTGCCCAGGACGGCGCAGCATGTCAAACTAATTTTCATACACTAGCCATTGGACCAGGGCTTTTTGATATCAATAGTGCAGTAGGAGCAGTAGCACATGGCCCCAAGGTTTTGAGAGATTCACTGCTCTCCACTTAAGGCTGCTTTTTACTACTAAACTAGGAATGGGGGTCCATATTATTTGCCTGTGTAAACCTGACATCCTTGGCATGGCATTACCCCAGTGCCTTCACTCCCTGATTTTTTGCTGAACTCATTTTTGTTGGCATTAGGTCTCTATGCACTTTTAGCCTGCTAAACAGTGGCTAAGTGCTTGTGCTCTCTCCCTTAAACGTGGTAAAATTGGAATGCACCCAATTGGCACATTTTATTTACTTATAAGTCCCTAGTAAATTGTACTGCATGTACCCAGGGCCTGTAAATTAAATGCTACAAGTGACCTGTAGCGCAAATTGTGCCATCCACTAATTTGGCAGTAAAGCTGTCTCAGGCCTGCCACTGCAGCCTGTAGTTCAGTTTAAAACTGCCATTTTGACCTGCAAAATAAACCTTTTGCCAGGCCTAAGCCATCATTTTTAATACTTATGAGTCACCCCTAGGGCAGGATGTATGGTATTTAGCAGATAGGAGATATTGGTTTAAGTTTTACATGTCCTGGCAGTGAAAAACTCCTAAAGTCATTTTTCACTGCTGCAAGGCTATCTCTCCCATAGACTAACTGGGTTACCTTATTACACTTAATAAGTGATAACTTTAGTTTGAGACCAAAGACAGAAATGCTGTTTACACTCAAATGAACTTTAACTTCAATCCTTGGTCAGGGAATTCCCCACCAAAAAGGCTGGTACCAGGCCTAAATCTAGCACCACAGAATCTCTCATCAGAATACTCCTGAACCTGTGGAAGATTCAGAAGATGCATTGCCCTGCTGTCTCAAGAAGGAAGACTGGACCTGCTAACCTTGAACCCAGGCGCCCGAGAAGTGACTCCAAGGTTCAGTTGGTTGACCTCCTGTTTGAGCTCCAAGGACACAACAATCAATTTTGTAGAGCGCACTACTCACCCGCGAGGGTCTCAAGGCGCTGGGGAAGGGGGGGCAGCTCCGTTAGGGTCAATAGAAGAGCCAGGTCTTGAGGTCCATTCTGAATTGGTGCAGTGTCAGGCTTTGTCAGAGGTGAAGGGGGAGTTTGTTCCAGGTCTTGGTTGCGAGGTAGGAGAAGGATCATCCACCAGATCTGGTCTTGTAGAAGTGAGGGATGGTGGCTAGGGCGAGGTCGGCTGAGCAGAGGTTTCTCTTGGGGGCGTGGAAGGAGATTCTGTTGTTGAGGTATTGGAGTCTGGTGTTGTGGAGTGCTTTGTAGACGTGTGTGAGCAGCTTGAAGGTTATTCTTTTTTCTACGGTGAGCCAGTGGAGGTCGCAGAGGTGTTGGGTGATGTGGTCAAGTCGTGGGATATCAAGGATGAGTCTGGCTGCAGCATTCTGGAAGTCTGGAGTTTGCGGAGGAGGTCCTTGTTGATTCCGGCATAGAGGGCGTTGTCGTAGTCCAGTCTGCTGGTGATGAGTGCGTGGGTGATGGTTTTCCTGGAGTGAGGGGGATCCACTTGAACGTCTTGCGGAGGGTGTTGAAGCATGTGGAGGATACGGCGTTGATCTGGCGGTTCATGGTGAGTAAAGAGTCGAGTATGATGCTGACGTTGCATGCGTAGTCGGTTGGGGTGGGTGGGCTTCCGAGGGCGGGGGGCCACCAGGTGCTGTCCCATGCGGAGGGGGTGGAGCTGAGGATGAGGACTTCTGTTTTCTCAGAGTTGAGCTTCAGGCAGCTGTTGCTCATCCAGGTCGCGACAGCTTTCATCCCTTCTTGGAATTGTGCCTGGTGATATTGGGTTCCTTGGTGAGGGAGAGTATGAGCTGAGTGTCATCGGCGTAGGAGACGATGTTGAGACCGTGGTTTCTGACAATGGTTGTGAGGAGGGCCATGTAGATGTTGAAGAGTGTGGGGCTGAGGGAGGATCCTTGGCGTACTCCGCATCTGAACTCTGTCGGTTCCGAGAGGAAGGGCAGAAGTCTTATTCTCTGTGTTCTGCCTGATAGGAAGGAGCGTATCCAGTCTAAGGCCTTTCCTTGGACGCTTGCATTGTGGAGTCTGGTGGCTAGTGTGCAGTGGGAGACGGTGTCGAAAGCTGCTGATAGGTCCAGGAGGATGAGGGCTGCCATGTGGCCTAGGTCAAGGAGATCGCGGATGTTGTCGGTGATGGCAACGAAGGCAGTCTTGGTGATGTAGTTGCTGCAAAACCCAGACTGAGAGGTGTCTAGGATGCTGTGGGTTTCTATGAAGTGTGCTAGCTGGGTGTTGACAGCCTTTTCAATGACTTTGGAGACAAAAGGAAGCAGTGAGATGGGCCTGAAATTCTTGAGGTCCGTTGGGTCTGCGGAGGGCTTCTTTAGGAGGGGGTTGAATTCGGCACACTTCTAGTTGTCGGGGATGGTGGATGGGTCAAGGGAGCAGTTGATAGGTCAGAGTAGCTTGAGTGCGATGGCAGTGGCAGCCCTGTGGAAGATGTGCGGCGGGCTGGGGTCGGAAGGTGCTCCGGAGTGGATGCTCTTCACTGTCTTTAAGGTGTCTTCTGTGGTGAGAGTGGTTCAGGTGAGAAGGGTCTGTTGGGTGGCGTCATTAGGGGTGGGGGTTGAGGCGGTGTCATGGTCTTGATTGTCGAAGTTATCGTAGAGCGTCTTGACCTTGAGGTGGAAGAAGTAGCTGAGTTTGTTGCAGAGGTCTTGGGACGTCGGTTGTTTTGCTGTTGGGTTTGGTAAAATCCCCAGACATCCAGACAAGGGGATGTCTGGGGGGTCCATGGGCCCCCCTTTACCCCCTTCAGAGGGCTGCTGTTAGGAGGCGCACTGACAGTGCGCCACCTTTTAAATGGCGCACTGTAAGTGCGCCTCCTGAGGGCTTCTTTGACTCTGCGCCCGCGTCTGTAATATGGCGCGGGCGCAGAGTCAAAGGAATTTCCTTATTTGCATAGGGCACGCCCCTATGCAAATGAGGGAACACCTTCTGTTGGTAGCGCCTGAACTTTAAGTGCGCCAGCGCTATCGGTATTATAGAAGGGGACGCACAAGCGTCTGTGTCCCCTTCTATAATACTAAAGTGCTCTGGGGCGCGCAAAGCAGGCACAAATGCCTGTTGCGCCCCCAGGGCACAATCTGTAATACAGCCCCTGATGGGCTCAAGCTGGTGCTGGGGGCAGAGCTCTAACGGTGGAGCTGATCGGGGGGAGAGCAGTGAATCTGACCATGAGGTCAGAGGCCAAGCTTCCAGAGACCTTCCCTGCTTTCCAGCTGACCAGCCCCAACTGGATTTGACCTGGTCTCTTCTGCAGGCCTCTACTGGAGTGTCCTGACCCCCCAAATACTGTCCTCAACATCTAGGGTCCTTGACCATTGGCTGCAGTCAGAGTATACTCCTCTCTGCACAATTGTAGGAATCACTGTATCCAACGCAATGTGGTGCAGACCAACAGAGGACCTCACATCTCAGCATCTGGCAGCTCCTGATTGGTGGATTCACCAGAACCAATGCACTGTGGCGCAGACCGATGCAGGACTTCATATGGCATTCCCTTGCAACTCCAGATCAGGGGCTTCACCGGAACTGAAACAGCATGGCACAGACCAACGCAGGACCTCGCATTGCAACTCCTGATCGATAGCTTCACCAGAAGCAATGAAGCGCATTTCAGACAGACACAAGACTTCGCATCGCAGTACCAAGGACAAAGGAGTACAACTACCAGCAGACTGAACTTGGTTCTGTGAACAGCCCACACTCCATCGCTGTAGGCCTGAATTTGTGACCTTTTCCCAGTCCAGTGAGACCAAATAATCGCAGGTGGCAAGCTTTCCCTGCTTTCCAACTCAACAGAGCCAACTGGACCTCCCCGGGTCCCCTCTGCTTGCCTCTGTGGGAGTGAGTTCTGACTCCCCTAGTGCTGTCCTCAAGGCTCAGGAACATTGGCTGGAGTCAGAGGGGCATATTCACAAGGAGCTATCGCCGAATTAACAGCACTTTATCACAGCCAAAGTCGTGATAAATTTACCCCCCCATTCACAAGCCCGTGTTAACAGCCCACAGCACCAGTTTACCCGCGATAGCAGCCGCAAAAAACATCACCACAGAGGACCCTCGCAAATATCGCTAATGAGATGCAGAGTAGGTGTTCCCGTGACCAAAGCCGAGACAACAGCACACCTCAAAATTCACAACGACCAGCCACATCCTCGATAAAAACACAAAACAGGCGATAAGGCGCGTTAGCACCAGGAAATCTACACCAGCTCTGACCTGGTGTAAAGTCGGACGGCAGCCAGCACCACAAAAGGGAGCACAGCCCAGGGCCAAATCCGAAGGGCAACAATGCCATGGAGCCACACATCATGCGGCCCGGACACCCAAGAGGGCCACTACACCCACCGCCACCACCACCCCAGGACCACCCCTCCCTGGCACCCCCCCGACCAAAGACATGCCACATCAGCCACGCCTAAACATGTACAAAATATTCCGCCTGATGCCGCACAATCACAACTGGTGACATGGATGTGTTGTCACAGAAATGACCAGCACACATTCACTTTCGAAGCAACAAATGAAACTTTATTAAAATGAACAACGAAATGAAATGAAGACACATGGCCACTCCCCTCCGGACAATACGTAGGTCACAGCCTGTAAGACAAAAAACATGATGAGAAGGTGTGTCCTGCACACATCAGAGGACAGAGAGAGAGCGAAGGAGAGAGAGAGGAAGAGAGGGGGAGAGAGAGAGAGAGAGAAGAGGAGAGAGAGAGGAAGAGAGAGGGAGAGAGAGAGAGGAAGAGAGGGAGAGAGAGAGAGAGGAAGAGAGGGAGAGAGAGAAGAGGAGAGAGAGAGGAAGAGAGAGAGAGAGGGGAAGAGAGGGAGAGAGAGAGAGAGAAGAGGAGAGAGGAAGAGAGAGGGAGAGAGAGAGAGAGTGCCGCCCCTGCGCACCCAGGCCACACTGCTCACCTGCTGCCACCAGTGTGTCTCCAACCACATGCCGGTATGTAGGGCAGTTCACCAGGTCACACATCTCATTCAGAGCCGTCAGCTGATACAGAGCCCAGATACATGACTGGCACAGTACACACACTTGCACAAGACAACATCGCCTGCCCGCCCATGCACACCCAGGCAGAGGCACCCCAACCCCACCCGCCGCCCATCGGAGCATGCCCGCCGCCCATGCACACCCAGGCCTCAATGCTCACCTTCCGCCACCGGCGCGTAGACAGGAGGTCCCACCACGTGCCGCTGCAAGCCACAAGCCCTGGGCCCGCGGACATGGCACCCTCCACATCATGCAGCCCCGTTCCGCAGGCCACCAGGTCTCACGTTTGGTGCTGGGTCTTGATTACTCCATGGAGGAGGACATACCAGTGCACCCGGCAAAATCGCAGGCTGCACACCCGCTCAGCCCAATGGGTGCCACCAACTCTGGCATCCCGGAAGCGACGCCACGGGGCGGTAGGCCGGCGCTGCCCGCTGGCTCTGGCCTACACTGCGGACCAGCAGGGCACACAAAACCTGAGCTGTCCGGACCGCCGGGACGGGGCATCATCGCAGGCTGCACACCCGCTCAGCAGCTCAAGGTGCCACTGACTCAGTGCACCCAAAGTCACCGTCCCGTGGCGGGGTGCCTGTGCCGTCCGCAAGGCCTCGGATGCCACCAACCCTGTGCAACCCCAGTCTGTGCCAGGTGGTGGTAGGCCTGTGCCGTACTCCAGGCCTTGGATGCCACTAACCCTGTGCGCAGCAACTCATGGGCCCTATATGAGTGCGAACCGTGGGGCGTCCGTCATCCAGTCACCAACGGAAGAGGGGAATGTGACGTCGTCGGACCCTTATGTTGGCGGAGTCACATGGCCTGTGACGCCTGTGCCGGATGGGTGTGGTGTGTGTGAAAACCTGCCCTCAGGGAGTGGCCGTGACATGCTGACAACTAGACCAGTGGCCCACACACCACCAGCGAGTACAGCTGCGACGGGTAGCAATGAGGGCCCCCCCCTCCGTGCCTAAGTGGAGTGGACTGGCCTGCCGTACGCCGGACCAGCGCAGGGCCTGCAACAATGACTCGTGGGCTCTGGGCGTGGTCCAGTCCATGTCCGGACAAGGAAGTGACTGATGCGTGTGTCCCTGCTGCATTGTTCACGTAACCCGCTACACAAGATGCAATGTCGCACCCCCTTACTGGCATCCCACAGGATGAACATCATTGATGCAAGGGAAGGCACTGTCCCCACATTCATCCACACATCCACACAGGAATGACGTAAGACGTCACACAGCAGTGCGTCACTGGATGTTTATTTGCACATCGAGTGCAGTCATGCAGCTGGAGCGGTACAGGGCAATGCCGAGCACACCACACAATATGGGCCCGTGGAGGGCCAGCCAGTGTCCATCCCGGGATGACCTGTACTGCGGAAGAGGAAGGGTACAGTCCGCAGTCTGTCCGCCGTGTCATTGGTTGTCAAACAGCATGTGGCAGTCCATGTCGCTGTCCAAGGTGAGTGCCTCAGAGTGTATCGAGGGTCAGTGGTAGGTCTTGAGGCCATGTGCGACACCAAGCAGAAACAGGCAAGGTGGCGGTAATGAATGCTAGTGCCTGGTCCTCCTGACCACAGTCCCATCCACGTTTCTCATCCCCGGGTGTGTGCCCTTTCCCACCTGTGGGTGTTGCAGTGCCGGCTGCGGCACTGTGTGCCACTGACTCATCAGGGGCCAGAGGAGGATTGTCGGCCACACTGTGTGGCAGTGACACATCAGATGCCGGAGTGGATATGCCTGCCGCACTGTGAGGCACTGACACACCAGGGGGCGGAGATGTGTATGGTGTGGGGGCAGCAGCATTCATCATCGCCACGCCTTGTGGAAGCAATGCCATGACGAGGACATGTAGGGCACGGTAGATCCCAGCTACATTTTGCTGATGTGCAGCGGAGGCTGCCATCCTCTCCGCCTCCATCCGCACCATGTCCTCCATGAGCCTCCGCATGTGTGCCAGCTCAAGGCTGGCATCGCTGGGGCCACTGTGAGTGGACAGGTATTCTTCCCTCCGCGTCATGACTCCAGAGATGTCAGTCAGGGCTCGCTGGAGACCATGGGGCGGACATAGACACCCAAGGATGGCGTCCAGTTTGTTAGCCATGAGCTCGAACCCCACCCGGACCTGCTCGGCCGTCTCCCTCTGGCCCTCCAGCACACGTCGTTGGAAGGCCATTTGTTGTTCCTGGGGGGGCGGGGTGCCGGGGCTGTGGGTGCCTCCTGCTGGGTGGTTTGGGTGGTGGGTGGGGTCTCATGGATGTAGCTGGGCTGCCCTGATCCTGGAGGTGAGTTGCGGAGGTGGTCAATGAGGTCTTGGATGGTTTGAATGTCGATGCTGGTGTTGTCCTCCTCCTCGTCATCAGTGAAGAGTGGCTGTGACTGCTCTGCAGGAGGTGTTGAAGATGCCCCTGCGATGTGAAGGGGAGATGGTGTATTACAATGTGTCCGCATGTATGGAGCCGCATGGTACAGGTTGAGATTCAGACAGCATGGCATTGTACATTGTGACAGTCTGTGGGTCTGGGCGAGGACCCAGAGTGATTGTGGGTGTGCACTGTGCCCTGCTTGCTTGTGCATGTGTGCCATTGTGGCCATCTCCCCCCGTCCCCCCAGTACCTGGTGGTCACTCACCCTGTTGCGGTTGTGTTGTGTCCTGTCGAGCAGTGTCCGGCCACAGTCTCCACACTGATGACTATCGACACCAGCTCCTCCATGTCATCCAGCTCCAGCTGTGGCGCTGGGCCCCCACCTCCGGTCTGCGTTGCTGCCTTCAGGTTGGCGGAGAGTTTATCCTTGGTCTTCCGCTTGATGTCATTCCATCGCCTCTTGACCTCGTCCATTGTCCGCTTGTGCTCTCCGACGGCATTCACCTTGTCGACGATGTCCCGCCATATTCCATTTTTGGTGCTCAATGACACGTTGGAGGTGACGAAGAGTTGTTGATGGTGTTCCATCACCTCCGTGACTATGATCCGGTTCGCCTGCGGACTGAACTTGGTCTTCCTGGTCTTCTTGTCCTTGCCCTTCCCTATCCCCGAGGTCCTAGGCTGGTCGTCCGGGGTGCTTGTGGGGTTGCGCTCGTCCTCTGCGCCTGCTCCGGCTGCCTCCATGGTGCTTGTGTGTTGGTCAGTTTGTGTGTGGGTTTTTTTTCCTGCTTTTATGGAGGTTTCTGACGCCTGCCAGGTGTGTGTTGCAGGCCTGGCGCTGCTTGTCGCTGGTTTCCTCATCGCGCTTTGGCCCATTGCGTGTTTTTTGGTGTTGTGGTTTGTGTTTTTATCTCCATCGTGGTGGTTGTATCGCGGACTTTGTCCGCGGTTTCGGCAGGCTATCGCATGGTACCGCCTTGTTGTGAATTCCACGTTGACACAGGTTTTTTTTCCCGTAATGGGCTGCATTATTGAAAGTTGCGTTACGCTACTCTTGCGGTAGTTATCACACGTTCTTGTGAATATACCCCAGAGTGTACTCCTCCAACTGAAGGTTTCACTGGATCCGAAGCAGCGCAGCACAGACCGACAGAGGATCTCACTTCTCACCACCTCACCACTTCTATTCACTTCACTGGAAAAGCTGGAATCACAGCACCTCACAGCTCCTGATCGATGGCTTCACTGAAACTGATTCCTGTGCGGTGTAATCCAACGCAGGACCTCGCATAGCAGCATCTAGCAGATCATGACCAGCAGCTTCACAGGAAATAACACATCACAGCTTAGACGACACAGGACCATGCATTGGAGCACCAAGGACAAAAAGATAGAACCCTCAGTGGGCCATACTTAGTCCTGTCCCCAGACCAGGCTCCATCGGGGTCAGCCTGAACTTGTGACTTTGTCCCTGCCCAGTGTTACCAGATAACCACAATTACTGCTTTTTGGTGCTATTTTCACTAGAAATGTTAAAAACTCATAACTCTGGTACTAAAGATTGAATTTGTAGTATTTTAGTGACATGTTAACTATTAAAATGAACTCTGTTTTTAAACGTTGCCTGTAAGTTAAGCCTGACTGCTTTTGTGCCAAGGTACCAGAAGGTTAAGCACAGGTTTATTTAGTCACTTTTTTGGTTCACCCTGACAAGGATTGTGTTTATTATTTGAGTGGTGCTTCCACCACTCTCAGCTAATAACCAAAATTCGTACAGTTGCTTTGGAGGGCATGTCACCCTTTCTATGTTAGTCTTTAGAACATCGTCACGGTCGAACACCAGCCTTTAGTAGCTGAGCATACACAACACATACAAGACACTGAATTCAGCACCATGAATATGCACATTCCTGCAACATCACCTCCAGAATCTGCAGAGCAGCCACTAGAGTGCATAACCCCTCCCAGCAAAGAACTGAAGACCACAGAAGAAAAAATACCATCCTATCACCACTTACTATATTTTCAATATCTCCGGTGCCACAGACCACTAAGACACTGTGCCAAGGCAGGAGCGGACCAAAGACAGGTGCCAGAAAGCAAAAAACAACCAGAGTACACAAAATGTTGTATACCGAATGTAGCGAATAAGGTGAGACCCAGACTTTACAGTTCCAACAATGCCCAGAAAATCTTTACAATCCCCGGAGCACATCTACCAAAAATCCTGATCAATGAAGTATAATGGTGGCATTCAGATGCCTGAAAATGACTCTCGATGAAAGTGACCATTCATCTGAGTCAGCAATAGAGATGCATCCCATAAAAACAAACAAGAATGGAAAACCAGCAGAACAGCACTGCAGACCTTGAGAAACATAATGGAAAGATGTTTTTCCGCAAAGTCTCTAGAGAGAACCAAAACAAGTCCGAAGCTTGACTTATTAACTATATGTGCCATTACAGTCCATTTGAAATAGGTTCTGAGCCATGATAGGTGCAGTAATGACAATATATATCCAACAGTTATGTCAGTAGTGCCCACTAGACAGAAGCACTCAATGTAATGGACAACTCATGAGAGGGCCTCTGTGATGTTCTGACTGCAATGTGTCCAGTGCCCATATATGGTCCGTCCTGTGGAGGGTGTAAGTTGGTTCACAACATTGGTGTAACAGTGCCATGTGCTTTTCTGGTTCCTCCTAACAGGTCACTAGCCCTTCCATGATGATGGTTGAACGAAGTGACCTAAATAGGGTCACCCGGGTCACCTGTGACCACCTCTCGGCCTTCCAGACAAATGAAGAGTCGATCAGACAGTAGAGAATACAAACCAAAGTTATTTATTAATATTGCGCTGCAGCGGAGACCAGTCTGACCAGCCTCATGAGATAGCTGCCGAGGGAACATAACATCAGATATTATACATTTCCAATTCCCCAAGAACACGCCCAGGCTGGGAAATTCTGGTCCAGGCAACAGTGAACAAAGGAGGCACAGAAGGATGAGCTATGGTCCTGGGACCGGGTACACGCTATCTCTACTTCAAGGTCACTTTGCCCGCGCCTGCCATTATAGAAGGTGGGAATGAGCCTATCTAACAGCAAAGGTATGCCATAATAGAGAGCACATTCATTAGTGCAGCGAAACTCGGCCTTGGAGAAATATCAGCTAAGGAGACATCGAGGCAGCTTTCTGCTGAGGCAAGCAATGTGAGACAGAAACCCAGCTTCGATCATGGAACATAATGGCGGCTACTAATAAAATGGTGCCATGCATGCTAACTTAACACAGAACGAAGTATGAGCAACAAGGCAATTACATTTTCAATTCTAACATGGTGATGTTTTATGACATTGCATGCCATGTGTATGTGTGTTGGTAGGTACATTATATGCGTTTTTGCGTCATCCGGGGTTGGGAGCCATTGTTTATGGACATTTTTGTAGCAGGCCTGCACCAGGCCTGTTGCCTTTTGTGTTTGTGCCAGACGTGTGAACATCCCTTGATACAGACACATGAACTGCTATATGAGTAAAGCATAACACCCTTGATGGTGCATCATGCCTACATGAATGTCCTTTTCGATGTCTTCTGTTGCCTGGTGGCAAAGTTATGGTTGGGTAAAATTCACCATGTCGGCTAAGGATATGCAGGCTCACCTACTGGAGAAATGGCCACATCATAAGTGTCAGTCAGTCATAAATCTTTTATTGCTTAATTAATTAATTAAAATCATTTGCAATTGATGTACAAAAACATAAGTAGTGATCAAATAAGTTAAGTACGTAAACTAACTTTTGTTCCCCTTCTTTTAAAAAAAAAAATCACCTTACTAAGCCACATTCAATCAATTCCATAAAAACAGTAAAAGATTACAAGTTCATGAGCAATAGCAATGCTAAAACCATATAATTAATGTGCAAAGATGCTAGGGCTGTGCAAACTGTACATGTGCTGCATGTTATCATAGATACAGGATGAATAAAGTTAAAGTTAAATAAGTCCCCTAAGGGTCTGGGAGTCACAAATAGTACCTGGGAATAGATGTTTACTCAGATCTATATGGACTAGGTTTGATGTACAGAGCGGTGCTTAAGAAACATGCGAGTCCAGCATATTGTGTCTCAGTCTTTAAAAACAAAATAAAATCAGTAGTAGTGAGCAATAATAGTTAGGGTGTTAATCTGACTTATCAGCTTCTTTAAATGATGCTTGTAGCAGACTAATATACTTGTCAAATTTTGCCAGGTCGCATGGCTCCACTATGTTAAAAACCAAGTTTGTGGCCTCTTCACAAGTTTGTATCCCATTTCTTAGGAACAAAGGGTTTAGCAAGGTGCAACGGGCGTTCAGGAGCGCAGGACAGCAGCACAACAGGTGTTTAAAAGTTTCCTTTTGGTATCCACATAGTCTGCACTTAATAATCATGGAAAGGGAGTGCCATTTGGGGTTCAGCTCTTTAATCTGTAAGCACATCAACCTTGCAGCCATGATTTGTTTTATACATGACCTTCCAATCACGCTCTGAAGGTATGGCTGTGGTCTCGGTTGTGGCGCATCGGCAGTATCATATGAAGCGGCCACTGCAGCAAATGCGGGAATATTCTTGGATTGTAATTTTGCCAGATCGGCTAGTGTTGACTGTGTTTTTATTTGCCGTTTGAGAATTTTTTTAAGGGCCGGATGTGATAAAAGTTTATTATTTAGCACTGACAGGTCTATTTGAAGTGTGTCCACTGATTTAGTTAAATAGTTCGGCCATAAATTTCACTTTAGGGTAAAGATCTGTTGGAGAATGGATTTCAAGGTATTCGGAGAAGCCTTAATGATCCTGTAGTAATATTTTTAAAATGCTCTCATGTTAAACCACATTTGAGCCTCGAGGCCCAGTTCTAATCTAATCAAGTAACTTCTTGTGTGGTTTGGGAGTCTGAAAATTCTCTTGTATGCTTGAAGTTGGTATTTATCAAGTGATTTGGTGTGATTTTCTGGGAAGGCCTCATGTCCGTAATTGAGTGCTGGTAAAAGGGAGGCCTCAAGAACCCGTCGAATTGGTATTGTAGAAGGGCTCTCTAGAATTATATTAAGCTGGCTTAATCTTGTGGTGATCAGTGCCGACTTAGTTTTGAGGTGTCCCAGGTGGGTTTTAGATCCTCCCTTTGTTTACAGCCACACACCCAGGTAATTATAAGCATTTGTCCTTTGTACAGTCAAGGGGCCCAGGCTCCAGACAGCATTTACTTTCTTGTTACTTCGTGCGAATACAACCACCTTTGTCTTTGCCTCATTGACAGTCAGTTTGTTTAGTTCATTGTATACATGAAGAGCATTCAGGGCTTTTTGAATCCCAGTTCGCGAATGGTCCGGTAACACTATGTCATCCGCGTATTGTAATAATGTTATCTTTGAAGACCCAATTCTAGGTGGGATCAGATTCGAATGTTTTAAGGCTGAAAACACGTCTGCTGTGTACAGGTTAAATAAAAGGGGGGCCAGGACACACCCCTGCTTTAATCCACTATTTTCCATTATTTTCCTTCTTGTCAGTGTTTCAGAAAGCTAATCTTGACCCAGGTCTTGGTGTAGAATGACATTATTGCCCGCAGCAGGTTATTTGGAATGCCCATGTCCTGCAATTTCTGCCACAGAATGTTTCTGTCCACTGAATCAAAGTCGGCAGGATAATCAATAAAACATTCATATAAAGACTGAGATTTGCAGCTAAGGGTTGTTGAATTAAAATCATGAGTGTTCTGTAGCTTATGGTTTACACAGTACCGTATCTATTCACAAATGTGTGTTGTGATTCATATAGTAGAGCACGATTTGTATATCTCCTCGGACCCCTCTATGTCTTACTTTGCAGAACCTTTCTTCTTTCCTACAGGCCTGCCTGACTTGCATGACTCTTCCACAGCCAACCTGACATTTCAAATGTCCCTTCGAGTGCTCATATATCTCATTCTACCAACGACCAACTCCTTGTCTTGAGTTGCCACAGCCCTGCAGCAGGCAGAAGCCCATAATAAAGACACAACTCACCAGTTTCCTACAAGGCTTATTCGGGTAATTTTCTACTCCCAATCAAACTGTTAAATCACTCCAGTGTCCCACTGAAGTACCTACCTACAGAGAGGTAGGGTGGCTTCCAGGACTGGCCCTTCAGGGAATAGTCCTAGATCGAGTTCGGTTGGCTGTTGCCGTGTTTCTTCGTGCTGGGCTCACCATCGGGCTGAATTTGGGGGCATCTCTGGCAGCTTGCCATCACCCTGGTGGGACTGAAGTCCCAGGGAGTATTATCTGCCGCTGCCCACATCCCTGCAATCCCGCACTCCACCCTGGTGGGACCACAAGTACCAGGGTGCAACTGACACCTTCTCCCGCCGCCGCTCACGAGGGGGAGGCGCTACCATCACGCTCAAAGCGCTGCCTCGCTCCCTGCGGGACGTGCGCGGGCGGCACCCGGGCAAAGCCCGGGCCAAGGGCGGGCCCGTCCTTGCCCGTCATTGTCAGGAAGAGGCAGGGCAGGGCCACCCCTCTTTCATTCAGTACTTCGGTGGAGGACACAGTGACTGGCGAACTTTCTTTGTAATAAGGTACTGTGATCGCGCCTAGCTCACGTTTCCCCTTTTCAAACATAACATGTGTATGTGGATTGCCTAAAGAGTAATTTGTCTAAGTTTAAATCTGGAGTAAGAACGCTGAGCCCCATTTTACTCTTATTTATATTAATTTGGTTTGTGTTATCTGGAATTAGGTAGGCTGTGACCTACCAGGGAGGGTCTGTTCACCTGATTTGTCATCAGTTTAACGCACTGGAAGATGGGGAAAAGAAAATGTATGGAGGGTAGTGGGAGTAGTGGGGGAAGTGGGGGAAGCCTTAATGGGAGGTCTGATAAAGGTAAAAAGGCCAGGAAGGCACAGAAACATCCAGGAAGTAACTGTGTCCTTGACCGCATAGATACCTTAATTAGCGAATGTGAAAACATTCTAGAGGCTGAACCACCTGTGCGCCCCAGCCCTGACAAAATACCCAACCAGCCCCCCCTTCCAACAAAGCTTAAAGCTCGAAATACCCCCATTATCCCCACAATATTTCAGAAACCACCCAGAAAAGGGCCAACCACACCTATACCTAACACTGCGTCTAATTCGGACGGTGAGGGAAACCGCAATCTCCCTATTACTCCCCCAGATACTGACCTGAATCTGTTGGGCTCCGTAGTTCCATGCACCAATAGGTTTCAACCTTTATCTGATATGCAGGAAGCTGATAAGGAAAACATGTTGGAGCATTCCATGAAGTCGACTCCCGGCAGAGGGTTAGGCTCAGGGCCTAGATTAGAACCTGAGGACACCTATCAGCTCATTGATTCCCTCTAGCTCGAAATAGGGGCTATGAAACTGATGATTATGAATCTCACTTCCTTGGTTAACTGCCTGGTCCAAAAGGGCGTCCCAGGGTTTGTGACTTCAACTATTAATAAAGCAACCCCCATTGACCAACAGTCCCGGCAAGTCAATGATATTAGATCTAAGGTATCCTCGCAGGGCAAAAATACCTGCCCAAATGGCTCTAACCTACCATCTAATGTGGCATTACCTCTCAAAGTAACATCTCCCCGTATGGAGGGCAAGAACCCAAAGAACCATAGTGTTACTCAAAGGAACATTAACTCTAATAGGCCTTTGTCTCAGAGATATCCTGCACACCCTGGGCTTATCCATGCACATTTTGTACCACATTTTCCCCGTACTACACAACATAGGCCTATCAGGCCAATAACTTCAAATCTGGTAGAAGCACCTAAAATCTATATGGTCAATGTACCAAAGCTTAACTCCCAGAATGGACCCGAAAATGTAGATTCCCTGGTTAATAAGGTTACCCACTGGATTTGGAAAGTTCGGGGTTGTTGCTCGGTTATACGAGATGACATAATTGGGGCTCTGAGGTTTTCTTCGCCAGTAGAAGCAGTGGATTACATCGAGCTTTCCTTAACTGGAATAGACCTGGCAGAAAACCTCCTCGCCCTGGAATTTCGCACTTGTCCGCCCGGTAACTCCCCAATCCAGTTTAGACGATCTCCATTGGTATGTCAGGGTAATCATGCTGAAAGGCAATTGTACATCCTTTCGGAGGGCAGTGCCTCACTGGATGTAAACGATTGACTACTGCCTGACCCCCACATTGTCTCAGAGACGGTCAGCGTCTCTACAATTTATGATCCCCCAACCACCTTGGAGTCTGTCATCATCCCTGTAATCCCCATAGCCTTTACTCCCACTCACCATGTTTTGCCTAGTGGCACAGCCCGGCCGAGTAGTACTTTTTTAGATAACCCAACTTCAGAGGAAGTAATGCAGAACTCTAGCGGCAGGGCACATAATACCGTAGTTAGGGATCTAGTAGCAGCATCTGATCTTGCTTCACAAAAGCTAGCTGTAATATCCTGGAACATTGCTGGGCTAAGGACTAAGATCAATTCCCCCGACTGGTTATCATTTATTGATAGGCATAGTATATGCCTTTTCCAGGAAACGTGGCTGCTGGAGCCCCTCTACCGGACATGTTATTTAAATTACCACATTCCAGCTATTAGGGGGGGGAAAGGCCGTCCATCAGGGGGACTGCAATCTGGGTTCACCAAGAGATAGGCTATAATATCCAGGTGCTTCCAACTCAGAGCAGGGACATCCTTGCGATTAGACTGAAAATGGGCGCAAAGGGACACCTTGATATCTATAATGTCTATGCACGAGGTACGAATAGGGGGAAAAAGTCGGAAGTATTAGCGACTCTCGACGATCTCTTAGATTTGTATTCTAGAGATTCCCTAATTTTAATAGCAGGTGACCTTAACTCGACATTTGAGCCTCTCGTCATGGGTGAATATGACCCGGCCTAGGAGGAAGACGCCCAGTGGGGCATTCCAAAATTGGAATTAACTACCATAAAAAAGTGGTCAGAGGTAGCCATTCAAATCAATGCTATGTGTTTAGAAAATGGTCTCCGGGCTGCAAATGGGAGATCCGCCTCAGATAGACAGGGTGCATGCACATTTAATAATGGTCGTAGCACTAGTCGCATAGACTATCTTTTAATTAATTTACGTCTGTGGGACGCCTTTGAGGATATGACAGTGAAGGATCGGGTTGAGAGTGACCACAATCCTTTATGTGCAACTTTTGACTTGCTCCGAGAGAGGGCATCCATCCAACCATGTACTATGATGACCACCCTTGAAGTGGTCCCCACTAACGACATGCAAAGACTGAAGTGGGCACAGTTAATAAGAAAGCCTGATACCATAGCAGCCATTAACGCAGGCATAGATGGGACATTAGCTGAGATAGAGGCTTGTGTAGCTACCTCTGAGGTTCCTGGGAACATTATCGAAATTCATAATAAATTCTTTGCCCACTTACGCTCGTACTTTATGAGGCACCATAAGAGTAATGATTCACAACGGACTAAAGGTACCTCTTGGTTCAATGAGGAATGTACTAAGGCTCGGAGGTTTCTATGGGATATGATTAAGGCTGGTGATCCGGCCATAGTACGGGCAGCTAGAGCAAAATATAGAAGGGCCCAGCAACAGGCAACGAAAGAGTGGGATGAAAGCAGATGGCAGGAACTCAGATTAGCTAGCGCAAGTAATAATTCCAGGCAGTTCTGGAACATAGTGAAGTGGGGTAGAGGAGGTCATCCGACCACACCACAGAATCATGTAACCCAGGAGCAATGGGTCAACCACTTCAAACCTCAATATGCGAGTAGTATAACTGAAGGTAACCAATCCGATCTACCACATTTGTTTTATCAGGGTACACCGTTTGTAGAGGATGAGGTTATCAGTGCTCTAGGCGCAGTAACGGGTGGAAGAGCTCCAGGCCCAGACGGTATCCCGGCCGATATATATCTCCATGATAAGCAAAAATGGAGCAGATATATTGTTAGAGTAGCAAATGCAATTGCTCAAGGTGCCCGGTTCCTGGAAGGGGGCAGAGATCATCCCGGTTATTAAAAAAAGGCGACAAATCGCTCCCAGGCAATTACAGGCCCATCAGCCTGATAGACTCCTTACAAAAAATAATGGGGCGGTTAGTCTTAAATAAAGTCCAAGAGTGGATTGAAGAGCGGTCCATCTTGTCCCCACTGCAGGCTGGGTTTAGATTGCACATCAGTACAATTGATCAGGTGTTTAGGTTCCAATTAATATACTGGAGATCGGTGGTCTTAGGCAAGGGCAGCTTATATGCTGCCTTTGTGATCTCAAGTCAGCCTTTGACTTAGTGCCCCGCAGGAAATTATGGATAGTGCTGCAAGAGATGGGGATGTTACCTGAATTGCTTTCCCTCATTATTAGACTTCATGAGGATAACTTCGCCCACATTCGCTGGGGCGCGCAGGGCAATGTAACCAGCTGCTTTCCCGTAGAGAAAGGTGTGCGGCAAGGTTGTGTAATGGCCCCCACATTGTTTTCTTTGTACATTAATGGAATTGTAAAGTTTTTAGAGTCTACCCCAACTGATGTCCCAGTTCTAGCAGGTGTAAAAATCCCGATTTTAATGTTCGCTGACGATACATTAATTATTTCTAAAACGGCGAATGGTCTACAGCGAGCATTGAATCGTTTCGAGGAGTTTTGTTTACTACGGGGTTTGGAAGTCAATGTCTCCAAAACAAAATTTATGGCGTTCAACCCTCATAAGGGATTTAGAGGAGGCTTACTTATGAACGGTCGCCCTCTAGAACAAGTTAGTTCCTTTACATACTTGGGGGTCATATTACAGAACGACATGAGATGGGATCAACATCTTGACATGGCCACATTAAAGCACCGGCAGCTATCTGGGGTTTTACAATCTGAATACAATACCTCTACAACAAAAACAATTAGCCCGGTGCTTCAAATATATAATATGAAAGTGGTCAGCTCTGCCCTATATGGAGCGGAACTTTGGGGGTTCGAAAAGATGCTAAGGTTAACCGTCGCAGAAAACAAGTTCTTCCGAAATATCACGAACCTCCCGCAAAGCACCCCTGTACGCCCATTGTTATATGACCTAGGCAGGAAAGCACTGGCCGATGCAGCAAGACTCCGCCCTATACTATACTGGCGAAGAATCTGGTCTACCCCAGAACTGGCAACTTATGTTGCCGGTCTAAAAGACCTAATCAGCGCTGATTGTTTCCACAAAATGAAATGGCTCAGGGAGGTCAGAGCTATCCTAGTAAGTATGGGTTTGGAAACGCTCTTGGCGAATCCCTCAGTTGTGCCTTTTCCGCCAAAGGAGACCCTAAAAGAGAAATACTGGGCCACCATTATTTCTAACACACACAGAAATGTGGACATGTCCTCTCTCACGGGCTGTTTTATGGACTTTAAACCATCCCCACACCTGGAGCAGTACTGGGACATAATAACAAAACCCCAGGAACGGAAATTATATTTTCATTTCAGGGTAGGCTCACTTCCCATTAGGTCCTACACAGCAAGATGGACCACAGAGGGCGACAGAGTTTGTCCCACGTGTATGGCCCAGACAGAGACAATGGCCCACTTGTTGTTCACCTGCCCCGCGTATGTAGGGCCGCGTCGTGCATGGTTGGCACCAATTTATAGGACAATGGGGACTAGAGTGAGTGGAGAGGCACTAAGAATACTGCGCACGAACACGTCAGCTCCCAACATTTTTGCAATGGCAAAATTTCTTGGATGGTCTTGGGTCATCAGATTGAAGGCACTATAGGCACTTTTGAAGGGTTCGTTAAGTCAATTCTATAAGGTCTGAATTACATCTAATAGTATGAAATGTATTTTAATTACTGTAATTCTTCTATATATTCCAGGCCCTAATGTTAGAAATGAACTCTTATTGATTTTATGCCCTAGTACCTTATAGTAATTTTAAAATGTTTTATTCTTATATAGTAATTTTAATATGTTTTATCCTTCTATGGAATTCTCGACATCACGAAGTACCAATCCTTGGTTTTAAATATATATATATAATATATCATGGAGTTTTATTGTGTATGTATGTACTGTGCTTTTATGACTTGACGTCGAATAAAGCTTGTTGGATTGGAGTTCGGTTGGCATTTAGTTGTGTGGCTCATCAGACTCATGCCAGGCCCACCCCTCACACCTTGTCATCTAATAACCAGATGTTCACCATAAAGGGCTTCAGTAAAGAAAATCCCACTGCCCAGGTAAGTTGACTATCATGTCACACCTTCAAACTCCCCTAAAATCTTTACCCCCTGCCATCATGTCATGTGACTGGGAGTACAGTGCCAGTCAGGTGGGGAAACTCCCTGGTATCTAAAGAGTGTGGCTCTGGGCGAAAGAAGAGGTGTGCTTTGGTGTCTAGCTGCTTAGCAAAATATGGGTATCGTTTAAGTGGACTGCAAAGGAAAGAGCTACGCTGGGCAATGGTGACCTCAGCTGTAGGGAGAAGGAAGCATAGTTACAAAGGGAAACAACCTTTAGAACGCATGCATTACATCGCATGCCATTAGATTGCGGTTTTTACAACGAAAGTCGTTACAACGACTTGCACTGGAGGGCGCTATAGGACAAGGAGTAGTTTAAATTACTATCCAACACCTTCCCTACTGTACATAGGCTGGAGTTGGAATAGTAAATTAAACTACTCCTAAGTCCAGCGCCCTCCAACGCAAGTCGTTGTAACGACTTGCGTTGTTAAAACCGCGATCTATTGCTTGGAGCTATCTGGGGGATGTGTTGGAAGTGATGGGCTTCGGGCCCCAGTTCCGGCGCTTTATCCGGGTCTTATACTCCAGTCCTAAGGCCAGGGTACTCATTAACGGCGTGCTTTCAGAGACGTTTCCCATTCAAAGGGGCACCCACCAGGGCTGCCCGCTCTCGCCGCTCCTATTTGCGCTAGCAATGGAGCCACTGGCATCCCTTATCCGGCAGGACCCCCGCATCCGTGGGTGGGCGTGGGATTCGAGCCAGATCGACAAGATCGCTCTATACGCCGACGACGTCCTTCTTTTTCTGGCGGATCCCGGAAGCTCGGGCCCCCGATGCTTGGAAGCCCTCTCTGCCTTCGAACGGGTCTCCGGTCTCCGGCCCAACCCGGCGAAATCCACACTGGTTCCCCTACACCCATCCCGGGAGTGTTTCGATTGGCAATCGACCATCCCTCTGCGTCGGCAATCATTCAAGTACCTGGGAATGTGGATCGCTCTCCTTCCAGAGCTCGAATGGGCCCTGAATATTACGCCCTGGTTACCCGGACCAAAGCGGACCTTAAGAAATGGCACTCTCTCCTCTCAACCCCCTTGGCAGAAGTGCCCTTTTTAAAATGATGGTCCTCCCCCGTTTTTTATACATTTTACAAAACTTTGCCCTTCATCTCCCAGTGAGCTGGTTTCGGGAACTAGACGGCGCCCTTAGCCGTTTTTTGTGGGGGGGCGGACGGCCACGAATGTCCTTGGCACATTGCCGCATACCTCCCTATGACGGGGCATGGGGGTAACCAATCTCCATCTCTACTATTTGGCCACGAGGCTCATTGTGATCCATGACTGGTTTGCGGGCGGCTGGTCCGACCCAGCATACCAGGTGGAACTCCGGTCATTGGAATTCTCGCAGCTCCAGGCTTACTTATATGGGGCTCCCATACCACAAGCCCTTCCCCCGTCACCCGAACGGTGCTCACGGCCTGGCGTACGGCCCTGCGTCACACGAAATGGGATAGGAGACTCACCGGACAGACGCCCTTGTGGAGTGGTGCCTGGCTGAGGGAGGTCTCGGAGGGACGAGGTTTCCATCGGTGGGACCGCATCGGGATCTCCTTACTAGGAGACGTCTGGGTAGGGGACCATATCAGATCGTTCGCGGATCTACAGCAACGATACTCACTCCATTCCTCCCAATTTTACAAATACTTGCAACTAAGGCATGCCCTCCGTGTACACATTCCGACCCCCACCTCCTTTCCGGAATTTAGCCCCTGGAGGCCCAGGTAATGATGGGGAATCTGGGCAGCGGAGGGGTATCGCGGATTTACCGATCCCTGGTAAACAATGGCCCTGCTTCTCTAGAATTGCTCCGTGCCCGCTGGGAGGGGTGGTTGGGTCCCCTGGAAGAGGCGGATTGGAGAGACGCCCTTATGGCTCCCAGGATCTTGACGACCTCCTCCAAGTTGCGTCTAGTCCAACTCTATTACCTCCATACAGCCTACCTCACTCCAGCGCGCTCTACACTGCTCGCTTGCGGCCCTCCCGGCATGCACACGATGTGATCATGCTCCTGCGGACTTCTACCACATGGTTTGGCAGTGTCCCGTTCTGGCACCATTTTGGGCGGGGGTGGAATTAGAACTCACGCAGACTCTGGGGTGGGAAGTCCCCCATGACCCAATGCGCCTGGTCCTGGGCGTGTTGGATGGTCTTGATGGCTCCCGGACCGAGAAGCGCTTCCTAGGAACAGCATTGGCGGTGGCAAAGCGCGATATAGCGGCGGTCTGGTCCCAAGCCACGCCCCCAACTGTACGGAGGTGGAGAAGGGGGGTGGATTGGTGTGGGACTCAGGAGGAGGCCCTCTTTGAGGCCCGGGGATGCTCCGAGCTTTTTGGCAAAATATGGGGCAAGTGGTTCCACTTAGGACCCTGAGGGGCGCTTAGGCCTCACAACAGAATGTTCATAGGCATGTGTGGTCTTTGTGCTTATTCTAAGGGTGCTTTGCAGGTCTCTGTTGTCTTTGTTTCAATGATGTCTACATTAACGATGTGTAAATTTTACTGCCTTTTCTTCTGTGATTTGTTCTTTAAAAAGCTAATAAACTTGATTATCAAAAAAAAAAAAAAAAAAAAAACGCGATCTAATGGCATGCGATGTAATGCATGCGTTCTATCGTCATACATCCGTTACAAATATCACAGGACACGTGAAATATAGCATTTCGTACAAAAACATAATTTATGCGCCATTTTACTAGGCAAGACTTGTCTAAAACTTCATGCCAATGACGTGTTCTAAATTGTAGATTTTACTACTATAAAAGCAATGCTCTAAGTTGTGTCACTAACCCGCCAGCCCAAAGGCACAGGTGTAAGAAATCTACCAGCCATTTCCTCAGAAAAAGGTCATGTTCTGTGCCCTGCATCGTCCATGCATTCCAAACATTGCTCCAGATTAGCTCAGAGGTCTCATCAGAGTACCAGCAAGAAGGCTTAGAAGACAAGACCTTGAGCACTCAAAGTCCATGTCCCAATAGGTGCAGGAAATAGAGGGATCTTATTATCCCCAAAGCCCAGCATAGAGTAACGAGTAGCTCCCCCGTATCCCCTCCCACCAAATTTCTTTCTATTGTGGTCAGTCAGGTAAATATATCTTTATGCCTCATATGAAGTGCATTCTTAAGAGATTTTATTGTAGTCAATGTAGAGATAGGTGGAGGAGATGGTCTACTGACTCCTAGATTCTCTTATTCCGGTCTTCTCTAATATCTCTCTGCCATTGTACCACAGTTTTTAGATCTCGGTTACGCCCTGATTCTTCTCATTGTCACTTACTAATCCTTATCTCCTCCTGCATCAAAGTGCTTCCAACAACAATTCCTGCAAGGATATGCCACACAACCATCCACTAGTAGGCATTACTCAGAATGTTTCTTCCCCATTCAATCGTCACAGAACTCGAACACAACAAGAGCATCAACCACTATGGAAATCAACATCACATGTCAAGAACATATCCGATTAAATATTACATATGTCTCAAACGTTAACAGCAAATTTTGCAGAGCACCGCCCAAGTCTAAATCAGTAAACATATTGCACACCCAGCAAAACTACCTTTTGACTATCCTTAATAGCAAGGCATCATGAAGGTGAAGAATCTAAAAATGTGTTCAAGTGATAGGTAAAGCGCACCAGCTGCACCGCTCTACCCACTCTACCATCCAACAATACCCCCACAGGTTAGTGAATGAGATATTGCCACCTGACAGAGACAAACATCACCAAACAGTTCATCAAATGATGACTCCGACTTTGGCCTTTATTGGAAAGAGCGGAAACTTGTAGAATGCAACTAGTATGACTGTCTTATGAGGCCATACTGATAGCAGACTGTGCTCTACACAAATGTCATTAATATAACACAACTTAAAAGTTCGATTGCATATTACATTGCCTTGTGTATCTTCTTTGTCATTTTATTTTGTTTGGTCCTGTGTAGTTTTTTTTTTTTTAGATCGAGCTTTCGAGACCTGTTGTATATACTTTAGTATATAATTCTATGTGGGCTTGAAGCCCGCCCACTGCTTTTCATTTGTTTGTTTCAGTGTCCTTTAAAAATCCTTGTTTGCTAGTGGTCAGTCCTTCCTCTTTGTCCCTCCTTTTTGTCTTCTTTCGTTTCCTCTCATGGAGCAGGGACCAAGTATTGAATGTTTACGCATTGGTTCTTTATCTGTTTGTTTGGGGGACTATTTTTTAATTTCTTCCCTGCTCATGTTACTGTTTGCCTGTGTTCAGCTTCAGCGCCTGAAGCTGCTTGCGTTGTGATGCAGCATTCGCCCCTCCCAACTTCTCCCATGTCTCATTTCACACAAGTGTTTGTGTGTTTCTCTTGATCAGCGCAGCCCTTGGTTTGCAGCGTTGTGCTTCATCTTTCGGCATGGGGCCACTTCGGGAGGCCGCACCCCTTTCTTTATTTTTGCACGGCATGGCGGCCACTTTGGAGGCCGCAGCCCTTTCTTTATTCTGAACGGCATGGAGGCCGGTTCGGGAGGCCATGCCCCTTTACTTTATTATGCATGCTTGTTTCCTTTAATTGTTCATAGAAGTCCTAGAAGGTGGAGTGTGAAGGATCATGAGAGACGCATTACGAATACTCTACTGGGTTGCTGTGATCAGACCTTTTTTTCCATTCAGTTGGTACTATCTCTTGTTTGCAAACTTCTTGGACAGGAAGAGAAGGAATTGGACTGGGGAGAAGGAATGTGTTACATCCTTGTTGATGTGTTGTGTCCACGTCCTCAAACTCATGTCTCTGTGTCTCTTGGGCCGTATTGGAATTGGAATCTTGTTTCAGATTCCTTAAAGGTAGAGGACCAGGGGACGCAAGAGAGAGGACGTGTAATGCAATGGGTGGTTGCCTACTGTACTGAATACTTGAATAAAGAGGATTAATCATCGTTGCCTTCACAGTGTCTTCCCTTACAACACTGGCGACAACTGGAAACAAACTTCATGCAGTGGTGAGGTGAGTGCTGCGCTCAACCTCCATTTTGACTAGCTCTCGATTTGACCCTGCGTGATCCTATGTGTGCTCCGGCATTGTAAAGTATCCCTGATATTGCGACTGCATGGTGCGACACTGTAACACTGTTGGTTGTATGTAAGCAACCATGATCTGCGATTGGGATTAATCAGAGTTTTTGAGAAGGATCAATGCATGCATTGACCGCGCGCATGTCCAGCAACTATTTTGAATGCAGGCAAAGTCACAATACTTGGTCAGGCACATTTTCACAGTGCAACACAAGACAGATATCTCAGTTGGCCAGAATTCAAGTCCAGCCTAAGCACTTACAGTGTTCAGGTGAATCTAGCAAAAGTGTTTATAACTGCCTGGTGGGTCATTAATCAAACATTTATTTTCTACAATTTCGGAGGCCATTTTATATTCCTGAACTGCCTGGGGTGCACAAAGTCAGTCACTAAAGTTACAAATTTGGCGGCCATTTTATTTTTTGGGCTAGTTTGTTTCATTACCATAGTCAGAAAAATAAGACTGAATGCTACACGTGTTTGTCCTGGCTTGAGAAGTATAATATTTTGAATGCGAGGCTGATTTTAACAGACTGTATTCATATTTGAAGTGTTTAGTTTTTTTTCTCTCTGCATCATTTTTCTAACATGCAAGCCATTAGCACTCCCTTACATTTCTTACAAACTCCAGGAGAACCATCAGTAGCCTGGAAAGAATGGTTTAGAGCATTCAATTAATTTTTAGGAACAATTGATGGATTTAAATTTAAACCAGAAGGGAAGCGTTGGCTTCTGGAACATTCACTGGGTATGGGAGCTCAAGAAATACTAGCACATTTACTGTCAGGAGACATACATTTTTCTCCAGAGAACAATAAGCAACAGAATCGATTGATGCTTATGTCGCTTCATTATGGGTCTTGGCGGCTAAATGTGAATTTGGTACATTCACTGATCAGCTCATCAGGGATCAACTAGTAACCAGATGTTACAAAAAAAAGATCCAGGAAAGACTACTAACATACAAGAATCTGTCACTTGAAGTGGTTGACATTGCCAACAGTATGCAGGATTAAAAAAATCTGTCAAGGAGCTTAATAAGGATGCGGAAGAAGCTTTGTTAGTTAAGCCTAATAAATCTGGGTTCAACAAAGTTATTGACAAAAGGAAGAACCAAAGTGGGGGGAATACATGTTTTCGTTGTGGATCTAAATTTCATATGGCATCATTTAAGCAGTGTCCTGCATTGGGCAAAGAATGTCTCAAGTGTAGCACATCTGATCATTTTGCTAGAGTGTGTCATTCTTAACCACAGAAGAATAGTGTCAATGTAGTGGAAGAGGAACATGAATTAGCTCATATTATGGGTAGAATGCTTTTGTGCATGAGAGTGTATGAGAATGATGTTCCGAAGACCAAAGATCCTTTAGATGATTTTCTCATTAATGACACAATTGTACCATTGTTGATATATTCTGGTTCAAAGATATTTGAGGAGAGATTTTAAACAGTAGCAAAAATTACCAGATATTAATCCTATTGGGTACAATGGCAAAAGAATTGATTTGGAAGGGTTTTTCAACTCAGTCATACGATTCAAAGGACAGAGAATTCATGGCAGGGTATATGTTTCTCACCATGGCCCTGATATTTTGGGTTGGCATCACCAGAGGTGTTTAGGAATTATTTTGAGACCTGGCTGACCAAACCAGATTTCAACAGTGGAAAGGAATGATGGACATTTTACTAGTGTTGAGTTGGATGTTGTGCTTTCAGAGAACAAGGACATTTTTGATGAAAAAATTGGTACACTGAGTGAAATTGGGCATAATATTAAAGTAAAAGATGGAAGTGTACCAGTCAAGCATAAGCTTAGATGCATTCTGTTGTCACTCATTTGCACTTATTCCCCAATTGTGTAGTGATGGTATCATAGAACCAGTCAAGTCATCCTTATGTTTATCTCCCTTTGTATTAGCCCGCAAATAGAATGATGAATTAAGGATGTGCATTGATCTTAGGAGTCTTAATAAGGCCATATAGAAGGATGGATATCCGTTACCCCATATTGAAGAGATGATCATTACTTTGGAAGGAGCTTTGTGTTTTTCAAAGCTAGACATGAAGTCAGCTTATCTCCAGGTGGTACTGGCAGAGGAGTCAAAACATCTCACTGCTTTTGTGTCACCATCGGGGTATTTCAATTGATGCTCGTTGGCCTAGTGCCAGCTGCTGCTGTGGTTCAGCGAGTAATTGGAGATGTACTAAAAGATTTGATAGGCGTCCTGGTATTTCAAGACGATAGTTTGGTCTATGGTGAAAACAAGAATGAACACGTCTGAAGATGTAATGCTGTTCTGTCTGCACTCAGAGCTAGGGGATTGAGTTTAAAGACAGGATAAATGTGGGTTTGATGTAATCAAAGTTGAAAATCTTGGCCATGTAGTATCTGGGTATGGAGTTTTATCACACCCTGGGTTACTCAAAGTTATTGAGGAAGTTCCTACACCAATTGATCGTCAACATCTTTTGGAGCGTTTCTTGACATGCTTGAATTTTATGCCAAATGTATTCTAAATTTTGCTACCAAATTGGAGCCATTGATCAGTTTGTTGAAAAAAAATGCAAAATTCACTTGGGGAGGAATTGCTTGATGCTCCTTTGTTGTCTCCATACATTCCAGGAAAATCCTTATGTATTACTGTAGATGCAAGTGCTGTGTGGCTTGGTGCAGTTCTGTCTCAAGGGAAAGATAGCTCTGAACACGTAATTGCTTTTGCTTCACAAACACTCAAGCCACAGGAGAATCTCTATTTGTGATTGAAAGGGAAATGCTGGCTTGTGTGTGGGCAGTAGAAAAATGTAAAGCTTTTGTGTGCAGAACCAAAATCTCTTTTACGCACTGATCACAAGCCATTACTCCCTATTATCAGTGGTTCCAATGCTCATGCCACCAAAGCCATGGCTAGGTTGAAAGGCTGAATGTGAAATTGTTGGAGTATCACTTTGATGTAGAATATATTCCAGGGGGCAGAGATATCAATACTGGCTGCTCATCTTGTTTACCGTGCTTGGATTTTGACTTAGACAGGGGTATGAGTGATCAACAAGATAAAGATTGTTGGGTGGCAAGCATTGTGTGGGGTAAGATCAAGTGTGTCAGTGAAGAAGTATGGAGGAAGAAGTTGGATCAGGACATTATTTTGAAAAAGCTGTGGAACACATGACAAAATGGTGCCTAAAGAAAAAAACCTAGCTGTATCATTGCAGTAAGCTACAAACAGAGTTATCCCTGGAATCAGGTCTTTTGTTCAGAGAGGACAAATTGATTCCACCATCTACTATCAGAAGTAAATTGTTGCAGTTAAATCATGTGGGCCATTTGTGAACGACCCTCAATAAGAAAAGGTTGAGGGAAACATATTGGTGGCCGGGCATGGACAGAGATGTTGAGAATTTTATTGGTAAATGCCCTGTTTGCCTACAGAATGATAAAAACCTTAAGAGTGTGACACCTCCTATGGTAGAAGTTGGTAGCCCAGAGAAAGTTTGGAATAGAGTGAGTCTAGATTTTCTTGGTCCTTTTAGAATGTTAACTTATAGCCAACGATTTGCCATAGTACTGATTGATCATTTGTCCAAATGGATGGATGCAAATTTGTGAGTGATGCCAACACTAAAACAGTCATTACTTTCTTAACAGATGTATTTTCAAGAGAATACTTTCCTTCTGAAGTAATATCGGATAATTGGGTACAGTTCGTATCAGATGACATGGGGAAGTTTTTAAAAGAAGTTAGTATCAAGCATAAAAGATGCAGTCAGTACCCTCCTCAAAGTAATGGTCAGGTTGAGAGAGCAAATACACCGGTGAGTGAATGTGTGAGAGGTGCAATCATTGAAGGGGGGATGTTGTAGATGCGGTACGTGCCATGTTGTGGTCTTATCACAACACTCCCCATTGTGTAACAGGGGTTTCACCTTTTCAAACACTGAGGGGAAAATCTTCTCAGGATCTTCTTAAACTTGCATGGTTGAACAAGCTGTCTAAAACTGAATCTCCTTTTAACATTAAGCAACATATTGGGGACATACGTGCCAACTCTGAATAAAGTCAACATAGAAGTAAAGTCAGATATGATGCATGCAAGAAAACCAAGTCAATTCCTTTCGAAAAAGGGGATTGGGTTCGCATCAAGTGTCCTAGTGCCAAAGTGATGAAGAGCAAAGTGAAGTGTGGTGCACTGTGTCAAGTGAATGAAGTGAATACAGATGGAAGTGCGGTGAGATTCAAAAATGGACAATGGTGGAATGTTGCTCGTGTGGAGAAAGTTACTGTTACTGTGCGTTGTTCTGAGAATGAGATTTCTCATGATCCTGTAAAGGCAAGTTGGAACTCCAAGCCTAAGAGTGGGGTTCCTGTTTGTGAGAGACATGGGTAATGTGAACCTAGGGTTCCAGTGAAGTTCAAGGATTTCGTTATGAGTTGAATATGTATGGTCAGTATGCATATTTACATGTATACCTATATATTTAAATTGGTAACTATGGTATGATGTTTTATTAGCATGTGTATATATTATATTGTTGTGTTTATTTTTGTTATTATGACTTTGTTTCATTCTTGTTTGGTTGAACTTATTAGTTCCTTTGTTTTGTATTATTATTAAGGGGGAGGTGTGATGTGTTGTGTCCACGTCCTCGTGTCTCTGTGTCTCTCGGGCCATATTACAATTGGAATCTTGTCTCGGATTCCTTAACGGTTGAAGACCAGGGGACGGAAGCGAGAGGACGTGTAATGCCATGGGGGGGTTGCCTACTGTACTGAATACTTGAATAAACAGGATTAATCATTGCTACCTTCTCAGTGCCTTCACTTATAACAAAATATATGCACGCTTTCTTTTTGCCCTGTTTGGTGGATATAGTATCTCTCTGAAAGGTGTTTTACTGTTTGTGTATCCTAAACATGTACGAGCTTTTCAATGTTCTGCGGCGCTGGCTCGACTGTTCCAACGTGCCTCTAGGCATTTAATATACTGTATTGTTTAGCTTCATGTTTGGTTATTATCAGAGATTCCTTTTACGGGTAGTCTGCATACACCTTATTTCCCTGCCAATAGCACAGGGCGCTCTACTACGTAAAGGTCAAATCCAGAGTAAGACCATCTTCCAGGAGCAGAGCCCATATTGCATTTGTATTATGCATTGTAGTTGTACAGTTTGGTAGTTTTAGGCCACTTCTGTTCTATGAAGTAAACCTTCTTGTAGGGCTTGACAAGCAGTCTTAAATTACTGTTTTTACACGCATTAAGGACTCACACAAGAGAGAGACAGTTATGAAAACAGGAAATGAAATGTGCCAAACATTCTTAAGTACACACAGAATTAGTGTTGGACTGGGATTTTAAGGTTCAGAACACTTATTGCATGCACACTAGTTCTTTGGATCTCACCTACAACAGCCATTAGCTGTCAGTTGTCACAAATACCTATTGTGTAACCTATCAGAATTTACAATGGGCTTTCAGCCAGCACATTACTTACAATTGGCTGGCTTTCTTTTTAATCTCATTTGCTTGCTTCTTATTTGATGGCTTTCTTTTCCTCCTATTGTGCTCAACCTTCCAGTGGAGCATAGCCGCATTACCAAGTTTTTGTTTGCATGAGTTGTATTCTTCCTCTTTTTCTCCTTCAGGGAAACTACTTTTTTCAGGCGAGACCTGTTGGCTTTGCCAATGCTTGTTTGATCCCTGTATTAGGTAATACAGCTAGAGTTAAGTCTGACATAGATTTTAATGGTCTGGTTTGACAACGCAGCTGTCGCCAGACAATTATGTGATCATTACTAGAGAGGGGCGTTGGCCCCACCCACAATTTGGAAGACAGGAGTACATGTTTTGATTGGGCAGAAGTTGTGTGCTATCAGGAAGAAAAAAAGTGCTTGCCCTCCACGCATGTGTGATATTTTTGTTTATCTATCCAGCTGCCTAAGCTTGAACTTTCAGAGGCACACACATGACACTGGAATGCTATTAAAGTGTCATAGAAAACGAGATCATTCGTGTTGCTTTTCTCTGTCAGCAGCACAGATTGGTAGAGGGCAGTCATAATCTAAATGGATTTTAAGGTCTGGCTTGACAGTGCAACTGCTCCTTGAACTTTTAACCTACACCAATATTATTATACAGTTCTTTCCTTCGACATAATGCATCTCTTTTCCCATGCTATTCACTTGTGATACTTGACATTGCCTTACAGCATTCCTTTATAGCCAGACCTATTGGCATTGCCAATGCTTGTTTTGTTTGATTCTCCTTCTATCGTGTGCTCTTTTCTGATTTTGTCATAACTGCATATCCATGTGATTTAAATTCTCTTGTAAGCTTTAATAACTTGGTCCTGGTTACTATGATGTCAGGAGGTACTGAGATCAAGCACAGAAACTCAGCAGAGTTCACGTCCAGCTGACCATCCTAACTCACTTCCTGTGGGGGAGGTACAGGAAGGAAGAGAGTGGTGACGTGGTTAGCGAAAAGGGAGAGGAAGGGAAGCTAATGTGCTGGAAAGTCGCTCTGCGTTGATGAGCACGTGTAAAGCAAAGAGAAAAAATATATTAATACTTAAAGAAACCCTCACGTGTTGGCCTCCATACATCCAGGCCTCATAGTTACGTAAGGCGGTTGCACACTCAGAACACTAAGGGATGTTTCACGCTTTAACGTGCTGAATGGGTTGCTCATTGCCGAGGAGTATTTTCTAATTCAAGTTTGTTTTTTTATCATGTTGATGGCGAATGTTGTTATTGTTCCCCCTTCTTTTATTGTCACAACTTTTCAAAACACCCCAGACATTTCACCCGGTGAAATTAGCAGGTGTGAACATTCGGGAATTACCACAGGAATCGGGCACAGTTTTCTCACTTCTAGTGGCAATTCACCATTTCTCAGGGAATCCTCGTGGGCAAAATTGGGACCCTCGCATTTTCATCATCCTGAAATTAACGGTACCTGGGGTAGCGTTAATTCCGGCTATGGTAATAATGAGGAACCCATGACCGGGGACTTCCACCCCCCACTTGGGGGCATATTTACAAAGGGATCGCGCCACTGGATTATCACTTTTTTTTAACGTTCCGGTGGCATAATGCCCTGCGCCGTATTTACAAAGTGGCATTAAGCCACTTTTTGTGGATTACCTGGGCAGGTATCTGCATGAAAAGGGCATGCAATGGGTAATGCTGTGGGCGTTCCACCGCAACACCCATTGATTTTTGACGCTGCCCCAGATTACAAGGATCTGTAAATCTGAGTCAGCGCTAAAAAGTAATGCCGTGCAATAGCAGGCTTTAGAATGGCGCAATAAGGAGAAATACTCTTATTTCTCCTCGTTTTTGCTTTTTCTATGCGTGCTGCATTCTGCAGGACATATAGAAACAGCAAAGTGCCATTAATGATTGTTTATCTGCACATAAACAATCATTAAATAATGGCCATTTGCTACTCCTATGTGTGCTGCAGAATTCAGCACACATAGAAAAAGCAAATCGCCATTATTGATTGTTTATGTGCAAGAAGGGACACCTTCCTGCTCATAAACTATCATTCCCTGCAACGCAGGCACCCTTGCACTATGGCGCAAGGGTGTCTGTGTTGGCGCTAGGCAGCTAGGCGCTAGGGAAAACACAGGGGTGCGCCGTATTGTTGTAAATACGGCGCATCCCTGCGTTTTGGAAATGGCAGAGCATGGCGTTGCAAAATTTGCTGCAGCTCCGCGCGCCGTCATTTCCTTGTAAATATGCCCCTTGGTTTGGTGATTACTGCTTAATATCTGCTTGCATTTTTTGCTGTGTTATCTTTCCCACTAAACAGTGGTTATGCTCACTTCCACTTGCCACCCCGAAATGGTCTTTTCCTCATTTGCAGCCTTAATCTCAATTATCCTTATCTGCTCAATTGTCACAGCTTAGAAGTAGACTAACCCAATAACAAGCCCTAAAGGAAAAAACTGGACATTTGCGGAACGATTTATTAAGTATTTACAGCCAGCCCTTAAGCAACATGGAATTTTACCTCAATGCTCAATTAGTGGTTAGTGCTGTAAGATGTGCGTGCTGGGAGCCTGCATTATTAATTGCCCCTCCTAGGTTCTTGGAAGGATCAATAGCGCAGGTCAAAGCCTTGGGTCAATGGTATAACTGCTCCACAAAGCACTGATTGTTGTCAGGCAGGTACTGTACCTTTCCATCATACAATGCCCTTTAAAACTGTCTCCTGGGCCAGCATTTAAATGTGCATTGGTTTCAGGGTCAGATTCAGTAGTCCAGAAGTACTTTTGCCTAATGAATGTCCATACCTCATAAGCAGTGCTGTCATGGTGAAATCTGCCTGAAGCGAAATGTCCTATGATGTATGTCCTACTTCTTTCAAATATGACATATTTTCCTAAAGGTGACATGCAATTGCTGCCATCTGCCCTTTGAATTCACAATGAGGAATAGTTAGTCATCCTATTTGCACAGATTCCATGATTAGGCCTGACTTTCTCTAAAAAATTAGGGAATAAAAACCTGATGAAAGGGTCGAACAAAGTGGATGCAATTTCCACAACGATTTTTTTGTGACTTGTTACCTATGGACTAATAAGCCAGTTCATAAAATACAGAATTGAAGGGGGACACAGAATGACCTGTCTATCGAGCATTAATTAGGCATGTCACAACTAGCAACCCTCTGTGATTCACTACAAACACAGGGATGGTGGCCTGCACGGGACAGCAGACTACCATCTGTGATTTGTTTTTTTTTTAAGTAGTTCCTCTTCCTTAAACTAACCCATGCTGCTTTAAAAAAAAAAATGTTCCTCGTTTGGGAATACAGTGGGAGGAACAGACAGAAGCAGTGCTTAATTTGAGCCAGTGCTTTCCGGTGCTCAGCACCGGCACTTAATTGGTTTCCGGTGCTCGGCACCTAATTGTCAACACCATACTAAGAACAGTCTACCACATGGTGGCGCTGCTCATCTAATTTAGAGATGAGCAGAACAACAGTTGTTTAGGGATATAATATACATTAAAATTGCTAATACCTGCCTCCCCAGCCATTCCTTTAGCTTTGGGGACCTGGAATAATCTGAACTGTCGCATTTACATGCGAGAGAGATTGTTAGTAGTTGTTTTGGCAGCGATGACAAGGGCGATGGGTGGTGCAAGCTGCAGTGGCCTCCTGGTCAGAGCCCTGGCACTTAATATTTTACAAATTAAGCACTGGACAGAAGTTCCCTGGACCACCGAGGCTGCCCAAAAAGCTTCAAAGGGGGGATGTGTCCCTTAGGGACACATTCCCCCTTTGTGAATCAGTCACCACATTCTTTCAGGTGTTGGTAACTCATCAATGGTTTGTGACCGTAAATATAGTCTCAAACCACTGATAAATACCATTTTAACTCACGATTCGGTGTGGAAATCCCCTTTGAGGACCCCTCCTGATTACCATTTGAATTAAATGGCTAAAACCATATCCATTTTGTGAGTTGGAAAGGCTTTTCCCACTCACAAAATGGATTTTGGAAATAGAAAAAAGCCATTTTGCAGTTGCCAGCCCTTTGATTTTATGAATCGCAGAATTTGTGATTACTAAATGGCATTGTACATTGGGTCCCTAATCACAAGTAGGTGACATGTACTCTTATACAGATCTTTGTGACTTGGGCCCGGGTGTCTGAAAGCAACAGAAATCAATTTCATCTTGTCAACAACTGTTGCATGTTCTCATCAATGACTAATAATAATGCTCTGGTTACAACCCCGGTGCGAATCCTGCTTCGGATGCAAACTCCCTAGTCGGGGACTGTTTGCCCATGCGCAAATTGCTATTGCGTTATCTCACATGTGCAAATTATTCACCCCATGCTGTATGCACATGTGTTTTCGGGAAGGTAAAGTCTGGCCATAATCTTGTAGGCAAAGAGTTTGAAATTTTGATTTGTGCCTCTTGGAATAATCACTGGTGTTCCACTTTGCCCACCAGCAACCATTACTGACATTCTGATTCCAAATAAATTAATAGGTTTGTCAAAATTATTCATATCCTTAAGATTCAACATAGTTGGTCAGTGGGGTGCTTTCTCAGGTTACAATGACTTGTATGATTGAAGAATAGTAAAGTGGCTTTCTATGTCGTACACATCTTTATTTCGCATTCAAATAAATGCATAAAAAGTACATAAAATCAACGAAGTGTAGTATACATCATATAAAACAACGGTTCAGCTTTAGTAACTATTAAAAAAAAGATGATGTTAAATTAATAAAACAGCTATAAAATTGATTTAAAAAGTCGTAAAACCGTATACATAAAATGGCTTGCCCCCGCTGGTGGGTGGTAGTGCAAATTCTAAAAGTGTGCCCCTTGTGGGCTAAAGTGCATTTTTCTGATTTTAAGAACAGCGAGAAGAAATTTGGCAAGCATAAAACATATGTACGGAGTTTCCAATGCTCGGAAAGTTTCAAGGGCTTGTCTGTGCGATCGAATACAGAATTTTTTCAACAGTGGAATAATGAATGTTTTCCGCTCTACGGTGTAGAATGAACAAAAGAATGAGAGATGTGAAATAGATTGGAGGGCAAGACCGTCACAAGGGCAGAAAGATAGCTGATTTATCGAAAATACTTGAGCCGGGTTGGCGGCCATTAATGGGATATAATTCAGTCTAAATCTAGTCAATACAAAGCGGTGGCTGATGTTCGTGACAAATGAGATGTAGGATAAATGACCACTACTTGGAGTTGGTGATGCAAAGTATGTGGTCACTGTGATTTTATTTTGATTCTCTTGCCACCTGTGTGAGTTGCATTTGTTATAAAAGAGCTCTTTTAGACGCGATTTAGAAAAGAATATACACTCGGACGGTGAGTTGAACAGATGCTCCAGATCTAATTCTGTGAGGGACTGTTTCACGTAGGCTGGCCAGCTAATCGAGGAAGCGCGGTCCAAGCTTAGGATGTCCCTTAGTACTAGATGGTTCAGAGGTACCGATTCCCTTTTCCAAATTGAAAGCAAGGCTAGAAGAGGAGCAATTTTCAGGGTATCAGAAATGAACGGAAAGTCTAATTCTTTGTGAATTAAAATGCTTGGGCACGATGTAGGGGTAGCTAATAGTCTCTTTAGAAATGTATCTTCTATTACTTGCAGGGAGTTAATGTCTGCAATTCCCCAAACGGCTGCACCATATGACACTATGGATCTTGTTTTTGCAAGATAGATTTCTAACATTTCTTTTACTGGTTTATTCCCTATTTTTGCTGCAAACTTCCAGATGCCAGCAATGCTTTTAGACATCAGGAGCGCCCTGTTCCTCACCATAGTGTACCATTTTAATTTATCGTCGAAGAAAATTCCCAGATACATAAAATTGTCCACTCTATCCAGTCTTCTGCCATTTATATGAAAGCCCATTACTTTCTGCTTCTTGGCCCTGCCCATGGCCATCATATAAGTTTTTGTTTTATTAACATGTAGGCCTAGGTCTGCCATATATGTGGAGTATGTCTCGATCAAAAGCTGTAAGGCCGTTGGTGTTCTGGCTAAAAGGACGGCATCATCTGCATAAAGCATGACAGGGAGGGGATATGAGCCTACCACTGGGACGTCCTTGCATTTTTCAATCAGATCTTCGGAAAGTTTGTTTGTGTAAAGGGAGAAGAGAAAGGGGGCAAGAACACAACCCTGTCTTACCCCTTTATCAATCCTAAAAGGTTTTGTGCACTCCCCTTTTTTCCCATAACGGCAACTGCCTCTGCGTGTCTGTACAGGTCTCTGATGTATGAGATTATGGGTGGGTCCACGGCCAAAGACTCCATGATAGACCACAATTTAGTGTGGCTCACGCAGTCAAAGGCCGCGGACAGATCCATAAATGCCAAAAATAGCTGCCCCTGTTTGGCAACAGAATATTTTGTAGCAATTAGGGTGAGGTTGAGGCATTGATCTATTGTGCCTCTCCCCTTCCTGAAGCCATACTGGGCTTCAGCGAGGATTTTGTTCTCAGCTGCCCACTCCTCCAGTCTGTTCAGCAGAAGTCTGCCCATTAACTTTGCTGTGCTGTCCAGCAAAGAAATCGGGTGATAGTTAGCCGGGTCTGCGCCACTCCCCTTCTTATGGATTGGGACTATGACGGACTGTCTCCAGGACGGCAGAGGGCCGACTTTCACTATGGCATTAAATGCAATTGTAAGGATAGGTACCCAGAGCGGTTTCTTAATTGTAAAAACATCTAGTGGAACCCCATCTGGCCCAGGAGCCTTCAATGCTGGAGATTGATTTAATGCAAGTTCTACTTCACCTATGGAGAACTCCAGTGCTGGTGGGGTCCTCAGGTGTTGCACTGGTAACTCTGGAATATTAGCTGGTTGTTCCTGGAATATTTTTTGAAGTGATTTATCCACGTGGCCTCATCAATGTGGAGGTCTAATGAAGGCCCGCTCTCCTCCTGGAAAAGGGGACTGCTAATTATTTTCCAGACAGATTTGCTGTCCTTGGAAATGGATGCTACTCTCAGATTTTCCCAGGCTTCCTTGGTGATCTCCCTTTTCCTTTCCCGCCTTGCGGATTTATAAGCAGACCTAAGAGTTCTAATAAGAGTTTGATCTCTAGGTTGTGATTTAAGTGCCTGTGAGCAATTTTTCCCAAACCATTTTTGTCTTAAAGGTTTTTTTTGGACGTTTGACAAGTAAGGTATCCCTTTATGGAAGTTAGAATCGTATTAAATGCTTCCATGGTTTGGTTAGCGGTGGAGGATAAATTTAAACATAAGAAAATCTCCTTATAGGAGGAAGACACTATTTTCGGTAAAAACTTTGCGGGGTCAATGTTCACCCATTTTAAAGTGTACCCGTTTTTCCTGGCTTTCTATGTCCAAAATATTATTTTCTGAAATGCATAACATCAATAGGAAACAAGCATTTGCAATGCAATAGGTCTCTCATTTGCGAGAGTTTAAGCAATTGGCACTGAAAATGACAATGCCTTTTATGTATCTGTTTTCAAAACCAACACATATATAAAAGGCATTGTCATTTCTGATGCCAACAGCTCAAACTCTCGCAAATGTGAGACTATTTTCATAGTGGCCGCTTATCTTTCTTTGGACGCTGCTCGCCGTATTCAGGTTATAGCGAGATGCGTCTAAATAAAGGGGCGTGGCCACCATTAAAGTGAAAGCACGGTATGGGGCGCTTTTACCCCAGAAAAACATTTGTTCACAAACACATTTCTTTTTGTAAAAGTACCCCACGCCCCTTTCTTTAGACACGGCTCGCTGTAACCTGAATACGGCAGCAGCATCTGAAGAAAGGGGGGTGGCCACTATATAAGTGAAAGCATGGTATGGGGGCTTTCACTGCAAAAAAAAATGTTACGTAGCACGGCCGCTAAAGTTAAAGCAGACCGTGCTGGCAAATTAAATAAATAAAGAAGAGCGGCCGCTATACTGAAAGCAGACCATGCTGCCAAAGTAAATAAACAAAGAAGCGCAGCCACTATAGTTAAAGCAGACAGCCATTACTAATTAAAATAAAAGCGGGTGGCGTGCTGCTTGTAGGAAAGCAGGTAGTGGGTGGAATAGGTAAAATTATTGAAGAAAATAGAGCTCACAGACTAGATAAAGCAGAACGTGTAACAACACAAGTAAAAAGTCCAGTCCTCATGGGAGGTTACAATTGCATAGAAGGAGATACCAATGAGGGACTACTAAGCCTATTCATGAATGAAAAGCAATTATTTAGAAAGGACAGTAACAGAAGCCAATTGAAAAGATGGGCTAGAAATGGGCGGAGCTTCAAGTCCATACCTGAATACAGCATGCCTCACTGAGCAGCGCATGCGCTGCCCAGGCTCGACCTAAAAACGAATTATGTTGTATCACTGAATTAACCCATGGAGCTAGTCAAAGTGAGTGCAGACTGGTGAAAATGAGTTTATTTTTGTCACGTAATGGTATCAGTTTGGAAGTAAAGACAGGGGAGACGACAGAGAAGGTCACACAAGGGAGAGAGGGAGACCAGTGGTGTAGTGGGAAGGAAAGAATGATGGAGAAAAAGAGACAGAGAGATGAGACAGAGGAGAAAGCGGGAGATATAGACAAGATAGAAGGATTGAAAAAGGTGAGAGGGAGACTCAAGGAAGGTGAGAGAAGAGGAGAGGGACAAACGCAGAAGAGTGAAATTTGAGGAGAGGGAGAAACAAGGAGCAGGAATAGGGAGAGACAAAGAAAGGAGGGCAGGAGATGCATAGAAGGAAAAGAGGGAAATACAAAAATAGATTAGACAGAAGTGCCATGGAATGAAAATAGGACAAGAGAGGCGCCTGAGGGAAGAAGAGATACAAACAAGCGACAGGAGATAGGAAGAAAAGAGAGGAAAGATGGAGGAGTGAGGAAAGGAGAGTTGGAGAATCAGAGAGAGATGGGGGAACGGAAAGCAGGAAAAAGAGAGAGAACAAGGAAAGACAAAATGCAGAAGATGATGAGAGGAAAGCTGACGTCAGTAGCAAGTGGGAGAGAACATCAGATAAGGAGAAGGAGAGAGAAAGTGAGGCAACGAAGGCGGGAAGTGGAAGTTGAGTGGAGGGGGATGACAAAAGAAGAACGAAGCAGTTTATGGCCACCGGAAGGATGGAGAGAAGAAAGAAGCAAGAGAGGATGTCAGGGGTTTCCTAGTCTAGAACAAGAAGGAAAGAATGGCTAGGGTGGTACGTGCAAAATGTTTCACATTTATTTTTGCAGAGTTCAATATAGCGTTGCGATGCCTCCTTTGTCCCTTCTGAGCACCATCAAGATCCCATGGGGTCCAGAAGCCTGGGGCTTGATTTGAAACTGGGGGAGCCTCCTGCTGCAGGTGGCGGCGCTTTATTCAGGTGAGCGCGGGGGTCCTCTGGTCAAGATTTCTTTCACATGAGGGATAGTGTGGTGGGAAGGGGCCACGAGTGGATTATCCTCTTGTTTTGGCACCTTCTCCAGTGAGTTTTTCCATTGCCAGGAATCACACCTCAAGCCTGTCCACTGCCAGAGGCCAACAAAGCTCCTTCCTTATCCTTGCTCACCACTGAAAGCAGTGGAGCTCCAGGTACTCACAACCCACTGAGAGTCTATGACGAATGATCCACATCCGCATGCCTGCGGATGTGCATGTTTATTTTGGGCAGGATAGGACTGTCACTCTTCGGGGTAGTCCAAGACCTTTCACCAGCACAGGGCCCACAGATGCACAGTGGGAAGAACTGGTACTACACATGCCAGGGGCCTTGCTTCACGTTTGAAAAGGAATAGGCTAGTGTTGTAGCATAAGCACTCCTGGGGTGTAGCAGATTTTTCAAGGGGACATTTCTGATGTTTATCCCCTTAAATGAACATCATGAGTGTTCTACTTGCTGTAAAGTGTCACTCTTAAGTGTCACACATAAAGCACTGAAGTGTCACACATAAAGCACTGAAGTGTCACACATCAGTGCCCTGAAAACAAGGAAATGCCTCAGATTGGAAATTGAAAGCTTGGCGGTTATGCATAAAAACATATCCCAAAATGCCCTGTTTCTATGCCATGTATGCTGAGAACATATTAAAAGCACCTCCGATGCTTAAAGCTGTGATCTGCACCTCTTTATACCATCATCTATGGTGCCCCTGGAATCGCACAAGGTTACAATCTACTTGGGCATTATGCTAGGCCAAGCCTTTGTCCAGGAGAGCATCCTTTGGTTACTATTTCCTAATATTGGGGGCATTCGTAATGACCAGACTCCTTGCATAACTAACCCAAATTCAGGTCTTTTACGTGAGAAAAGTTAGACTCGAGTACATGATCATCTTGTGGATCTTACTTTCTCCATTTATTGGTTGCCATCTCCTTCAGGACCTGGCTACCATATTAGTAGGTTTGGCCAAGATTCTGCCCTCTGTTTGCAATGCCAGAAAGCTCGATGAAACGAATACGGTGTGCTGTCAGTTGTAGTAGAGTTTAGTCAATTTGGTTTTGTAAAATAAATTCTGGAAGTGTGTCTTGAGCCAAAATGGTTACAAATGCTGAAGTTTGAAGTTCTGCTCAAGCATCTCATGAAAGCAAACAAATGCTGCTCCGAGTTGCAGCTTGCCGGATTGAAGTGAGGGAAACTTTCAAACATCTCAAGGTATGAAGTCTAGAGCAGGAAGCTACAGGAAGGTGCTATAAACAGGGTAGCCCTAGACCTGAGTCCTATTCCGAGGGGAAGAACAGATCAAATTGCAAAATCGCAGGGGCCACACTGGATGGGTGCATTCTCTGTTGGAGGAAGCAGGAGAGGCGAGCGAAGTCCCCCACCGCTTCCCAAAACCCAAAAATAAAACAAGCCCTCAAAAAGCCATAAATAAAACAACACCTCCAAAAGCAAAAAAAACAAACAACAAGCATCATGTAACATAAACACAAACTAAATCACTACATTGACATGCATTACACTAACATTTGAAATAAAATAAAATAAAATGTTACTTACCCACGGGCTGCTCGTCCTTCTCAGTGTTTTTCTGCAGTTTGTGGCACAAGTTGAAGAGCTAACTCCTCTAACCAATCCGGACACTGATCTCCTGCTAACAACCAGCATGAGAGAAGCACCAGAATTGGATGGAGCGGGTTGGTGGCTGGTTGCTCCTTCAGGCGCTGGAGGCCTGTGCTTGCCCTCCACCCAGCTGTCTAACGCTTCTTGGGTTGGAGAGCTTTGAAGTCCGTATGTCAGGCTTGCCATCCCAAGACAGCCGGCCAAACTGACATGAGGACTCTGGAATGTCTGGCCACTACTCAAGTCCTCCATGCTGCCAAACAACAGCAGAGGACATGCCCACATTTCACTCAGCTCAGGCAGCAGGCTGCTGCTGCGGCACGCGTCTGTAAAAAATAAAATGGCAATGAAATTATTTTTCACATTTACTATGCGCAGCTCGCAGCGGGTGGAGGTGAGATGCTCATCCGCCCTAATGAAGAGGGGTGATACACGAAACCGGTCCCAGGATGCTGGTTTCCGGTCCAGGGAGGACTTGGCCTGGCAGTTCTGTCTGGACTGTTCCCATGAGGAGCAGGGTCAAGACTCTTTTGCATAAGGCTAGGTCAAAACTGGGTGGCGTGGTAGCAAACAAACTATGGATTAAACCCAGATCTCTGTGACTGGGGTGACTGTTTGCATTGTTCAGCATACCGTCCATCATCTGTTCTTTTTGCTAATGAAGAAACCGCTACTGGTAGGAAGTGAGCTGTAGGTGGCCTGAGCAAACTAGTTTGGAGAAACAGATGAGAGTGGGAGTCAAAGAGCTCCAGGAGGACGGAATGGGAGGGCCTAGATGACTTATGACACCTGAAGGAGAGACAAGAGTCACCCGCAACACATTGTCATATGTGAGCATGCATGCTGCATATGTTTCATAATGTTACATGTCACAGACTTGATGCTAGTTAACAGAGTCATCGTTCATGCACTGAAAGGTATTGAGTGTGTGATTTTGTATTTATTGATGTGCTAGGCTTACGCAGGCTTCTGTTAACAGGAGTCTCTTAGCTTTTTTTTTCTTATGTAGACCAAAAGAGTTAGGGCCTGATTACGATCTTGGCGGACAGGGTTACTCTGTCACAAATGCGACGGATATCCCTTCAGCCAAATTACAATTCCATTATATCTTATGGAACTTGTAATTTGGCGGACAGGACATCTGTCACGTTTGTGACGCAGTATCCCTTCTGCCAAGATCGTGATCAGGCCCTTAGTTTAGTATTTGTAAATTGTCACATATGGTCTGCTGCATCTATTGCAAAAGCCACAAAAGCATTTTTCTAAAAATGTTGAAAATCCGAGCTCCAATTTGAGGCCTTCTGGAATATAGGTATGCGGGGATTTATGTGACTCAGCAAATATTCTGAGAGATCAGTAAATCAAGCTGTGAGCCTCCTAAGCATACTACAGTTAGGGAATCATACTATTTATTAGCTAATAGGTGTGTGATGAGCAATGTTGGGGTGTAGCTAGCGTTTACCCTTATTTCATTTTTAGTTGCTCGGATGTTTATTATTTGGATGATAATTATTGTTAATCTAATTGATATGAAGATAGCACATAATACATCAAATACAATATAACATATCACATTTGGGTGTACTAATTCAAGGGTTCACCTGCAGAGAGATATTGTGTGTGTGTGTGTATGTGTGTTGTGTCAAGTTACATCGATGTGGAGTCCAGAAGGAGCCACCAGTACTGAAGCTGCCTCTGTCCAGGCTTTCCCTTGCTAATATTCAACTACATTACCCACTGTTCAGTGATGCTGCCTCCCCTGTTGGATCTCTCTCTTCCAATATTACAAACAATAACAAAGCAGAAAATGTGCCAAAAAACGAGTATACAATCTGCACCAGCTCCTGAAAACTGTCTCAGTGTCCACACATACACAGAAGCAATGCCAGCCAGCTGCTCCCATCCACCTCCAGCAGGTATTCTAAATTGTTTTGGGCTAAGGAAGTATCCCAGTGTTGTAGGCGAATGGATGGAGCATGTCAAACGGCAAAAGATAAAGGATAATGAGCATTATTACTTATTTCTTTCATGAATACAAGTTTGCATTCACTTTCCTTCATGGCATGAACAAGTTCTTTCTCATCTTGAGTTCATCACTAACTCTCCTATAGAATCTCTGAATATCGAGGGTATGCTCTAGTAGTCCATAGTCTTAAACCTGCTCATGTTCCCCAGGTCTTGCCCAACATCAAGGTTCATCAGCAGCGAGTCACCAAGTTCTCTGTAATAAAACACAAGGAAACATCTTCTGTCTTCCTGGCAGCCCAGCTTCAACTTCTCTGCCCCCAATCGCCACCTGGCTTGCCTGGAAGGAAACACAAGGAAACAACAGTTTTCCTCATGGAAGCCTAGATTGCCCTGGGATTCAAGCTTATTAGAGATTAAGGTAAGTTAGCCACACATACTGGGTTCCTCCTTATCATACAAATATGTTCCTGAATGTAGGACCATATCCCTTTCCTATCAAGGGATTGGAAGACAAGATGATGTCTCCAGCCCTTAATGGTCCAAATACTTTTGTTTACCTTTTTCCTGGCATTATACACCAGCTATCAAGATTAAAGAGGATGTGCAGAGACGGGGACTTGCTGTTGGAAGAGGACACAACAAAAGCCGCTCTAGAATCCCTGTGAGCCTGGGCTGAGCTGGCATATGGGGACTGGGGCACCAGGACTGCTAACCTGGAAGGTCATGGCTTCCAGGTCATGAATGACAGCAGTGCTTTGTAAACTATTCACTTTCCTTGGGAAGGGAATGGCAACTTCTCGTGTTGTATTGGCTCCTTCGCTGTCGCTATCGTTCATTCACTGTATAACCCAACCTTCACGTTTGTTCATGTGCACCTTGTTTTGGTTTCCTGACTTTTGTCTGAACTTTGACTTGCATCTGTATACGATTTGGCTTGACTTGCTGTATTTTGTCCCATGCTTTCTTGTACCCGTTTTCCAGAATTGCTTTCATCATAGAGTTTATCATTTCCGATACCGGCTGCTTCACATTGACTTAGATTTAATGCGGCCGTCATTCTGGAGCTGGTACACATAACAATGAAAATCATCTTTGTTATTGTATTGCTTCTGACTGTGAACATTAGTCATTACTTGTTTGTTTCTCACATTCATAGTCAATGTTTGAAATTATCTTGTAAGAACACATTATGTTATGTATATTTGTATAGCGCACAACTCACCAGGGACGGTATCTTGGCGCTGAAGAGGAGCTGTATGAGCTGTATATGAGCTGTGCCAGGGTTAGGGATAGGTGAAGAGCCAAGTCTGGCAATAACACAAGTAGGACCACGCAGTAAAAAGCATCCTTTAGTCAACGATTAACCCTTGGCTCGGAATCTTTACTTCTTCTAACATAAACATTTTAAGAACATGAGTATCATACAGTTCCTACAAAGCTAGAGCACTAACCTTGAATACCACATATCTTCCCCCACACAAAACACACAACCAAATACAGAGACAAAAAACAACACAAATTCAAACGAAGACACAATGCAACTACAATTAATTAACAAAAGAAATGTGACTCAAATTTCTGATGTGACCATCTTCAAGTTTTATTGCCCTTTTAAACAATTTAACCTCTTTGAGGGGTGTTCAAAATTTAGACACACCACTTATTCTTCCTTCTGGAAGTTTCACAACAACTCTGTCCCCAAATAACACACAGGGGGAACAGCCACCTCTTCTAAAATTATAATGAGCCTTACAAGCATTTTGTTGAAATGCCTCTCTTTCTCTGGACCTAAACAAATCCAGAGAACTAAGTTCACGATCCCCCATTCTTGCTAAATCCATGGTGGACACCTCACTATTCACATTTTTTTCATGAACAGTTCAAAAGACGTTACTCCAACTGTTAAATGAGGCATATAACAAAATGCCTCCACATGCAGCTTAATTTCGTGTCTTCAGTCTCTCCCCACACTCTTTACATTTGGATACTTTATTTCAATGTCCTGTTAAACCTCTCAAGCATTCCATCTGTTTGGTGGTGAGAGAGAGAGAGAGAGAAAACTTTTTATGGACTATACCCCTTACTTAAATTTTTTTTTACCTCACAGGACATTAGCTGGACGCCCTTGTCCGTAAGAATAGAACTGCTAGCCACCCAATAACTTACTTTTAACTATTCCTTGGTCTTACAAATGCCTAGGTGACCCATGTGAGCAAAATCAATTGAACAAGACCTCAAACTGGTAAGTAGGATTTATCTCGCACCACGCAGTAGTAATGGGTCTTGCATAGAGAGTTCATCTTTCAATTTCTCAAACCCATTAAGATCTTCAACATGTTAACCTTTCTTACTTTTACATCAACCGTTAATGACTGACTCACATACTTCCTTCAACAGAGTATCTTTAATTCTCTTAACCACTCTTCCTTTCTGATGACACTCCATCACCAAACAAGAGAGACAATTTGCAGCTTTGTGTAGCACCCCCGGTAAATATTTAACTGTAAATTGAAAGTCTAGTAGAGCCACAACCCATCTGCAAATATTTGATGCAATAGAATCAAGTCCTTTATTTGCAAAGACTTTGTGCAGAGGTTTGTGATCTGAGAAAACCTCAAAATTAACACCCCACTGTCCGAACCCATTTCAGAGGGCCACGGGGTATGTACGGGCACCTGGACCCAACAGTGGTGGTGGTTGAGACCTTTTACTCCTGATGTCCTGTTGTTCGACTTACTATATATCCTGAGTAACTGCACCAAGTACTCCTTCTGCACTTGACTCAGGATAAGCATGATCCAAGGCTCCTTCGGGGGAGGGGGGGCAGAGTGGGGGGGGGGTGAGGTTGTAGTAGTGAGCCTCAGCAAGGCCTACCAGTGCTTAGGAGTTCTCCCTTCTCTGCACAGAGTCCTCAGACACTTAGGAAGAAGTTGGCAATAGAAACTGGAATAGAAAAGACAGAGTTTATTAAACCTCATGAGGTGGAGCTAACATTCGCACATCACCCTTCAGTAATGCATGAAGTAGCACCCTGAATGGAAGGATCCTTGTCCTTTTATACCCACACAGGGGCTCAAATGAAGGCGGTACTAACACAAATGCTGGTTTTAGGCACATATAAGGTCATACAGAGAATGCACAGTCGACAAGTGGGTGGAGCTAACAGTTTCTACTTTTAGTAGACACATCCTGACATTTATAAACTCGGAACAGCTGCAAGCTCAAATGAGCATGTGCAAAGCAAGAGGAACTAAATATAACTTGTCTCTAGGCAGATTTCTAGAGCAGTTAACAGGAATGTAGGACAGAGCACATGGCGAGCACATGGTAGCACATGGCAGCCAAAATGGCTGCCAGAAATACAAAATGGATTCCACAAAGCGGACAATTTAGCCTCTAAATACAGGCTGTCTTCAGCTAATGCTTAACTTAAATGCTGCCAAATTACAACAGACGACCCTTTCAGCATTGGCTGAAGACATTCGTTTATCTGGGGTAATCTAGATATTCATCCCGTACATCTATTAACATTATTTCGGCCACCTCTTTATTCAACATTTGTTGTGCCTTTGTTTCAGCAATGTTCCCTCTGGCAGGTATACAAGCAGAGATGCAAATGGAGCAAAGCATTGGACCACATTGGATACATACGCAGCATGTAAAAAATATTGTAATTATTACACACAGGATAGTCAGTAGCTTCCAGCCCCAAGCAGAAACAAGAGTCCAAAACCATCCAGCAAAAGTCCAAGTTCCAGTCTCTGGATGAATTTCTGCAGCAATCTTATGCAATTTTGATATTGCGTCATATACTGAAGGTGAGTGATCTGGTATGAATACACAACAGCTGCTACCGATGATTCGACATGCACCACCTCGATCAGCCAAAATTACGTCTAGCACCATCCTATTCTGGAGTGCTACAATCCTTGCAATCTATAGTTCCTCTGTAATGTTCCCAAGTGCCATAGCTGTCTGATTGGTAACAGCTTCCACAACACGAGTTAGTCGTCGGATTTTCCTGCTGTTTAATGCAGCACCCACAAAGAAAAATAAGCCCAAGTTGAAATCAACATATTGTTGTAGGGTAGTGTTGGTTTGGTCAACTTCATCCATACTTATTGTCCTCTTATTTCTGTTTTTGGAAATGTCATTGTACAGTTTAAAATCACGGTGATACAATGCAGGTGCCAGAAACACAGGGGGCAACAGAAAAGATACATAACAGATTCCTGACCACCCAACAGGTAATTGATAATATCCGTTATTTCCACACACAAAATACGTGTTATGCGAGGCTGTGAAAGTGCTCTTATTGGCACCTTCAATGGTCAGGATTACAGTACACTCGCTCCTCCCCACTGGAATTCTTCCAACACTACAAATACACAAATCTGCTTTAGCTTTTGTCACAGAAATCACAAAAGGTCCAATGTTCTTTATTATTCTCACATTTGTGAAAACATATGGTGTTGAAATATTGTCCGGTTGATACTCTTCCCATTCCCATTTAGTCCCTTTGGCTTGTGGATAACCTTCTTTATTTTGATAACATACTTTATTAAGTTGAAAAATAATCCCACCTACTGAAGGCTTTCCATATGCAAACAAGAGCGCATACCAAGCTTGACAAGAACCATTGTGAGAAAATGGAAGAGGAATAAAGGTGTTCCTCCTTTCTTTTGATGTGCAGGTATCATCCCACACACCCAACAGTTGGTAGTATTTGTAGCATTGTGAGTATGGTGCAACATCTGGATAAAAGTATTGTTTAGATAAGATTGTCGATGCTTTTGCTCATGGTAAGGAAGAGTAAAGTAGTGGTGTTCCACGGGTACTGGCGTAGTGGCAACAAAAAGCTGTCGAACAGGAGCCACCTTCTCGATGTACCATGTAATTGCTGCCATAGCCACCATAACAACAACAAACCCTACAGCACAAATGACTCTTTTGTTAGTCATTTTAGCAGCAGTAATGATTGATTTTTCTGAAAACTTGTTGAAAACAGTCGTTGGAGCTCTTCTCCCTGGGCAGCCGCTGATTTCTTCACCATGGGCCAAAGCGGGTGTCACTACACTAATACAGGGCTGATCCCCCTCCCCTTGCCACAATGGCTCTCCGTTTCACTAACCCAGGGCGGTAGCTCAACCAGTCTTTTTCAAAACTGCAGATTCTTTCCTCGGTCTCAATTGATATCTGGATACTCCAGTGATCGTGTGGTCCGGGAAGACTTCCGCAGATTCGTCAGGCGAGATAGCTTGGCCTTTCTCCGTCTCCAGAATCTCTCGATGGTCGGTCAACACAGCAGGTTCCACCAAGGCAGGCGACACACGTTTGCAGTGTGTGCTGTGGATCCAATTCTTTCTGTTTGTCACTCGAACTGCTGTCCTTGTCGCAAGGAGCACCTGCTCTGGTCCTCGCCACCTTGGCTCCAAGCTGTTCGATCTGTCGAAGACCTTGACCATTACATGGTCACCAGGACGGAGTTCGTGGGCCTCACCTGTAGATCTGTCAGGAAGAGCTTCTCGAACCTGTTGATGAATAGAAATCAAACTGTCAGTTAACTGTGCCAAATAATCATTCATCAGAACACAAGGAACATCATGTATGGGGCGTGGCTTAGGAATTCCCCAAATGTTCATCGGTCTCCCAAACACCACCTCATAGGGGGTAAGACCTGATCGTGAATGTGGCACCGATCTTATGGATAGTAATGCCAAAGGTAGTGCATCTGGCCACTTTAGGGACGTGGAAGCCAGTATTTTCGCCAACTTTGATTTTAAAGTAGCGTTATACCTTTCCACCAATCCTGCTGATTGCGGGTGGAAAACTGTATGGAATTTCTGTTTGATCCCTAATCCTTTCAGGACATGCTCAACAACTTGCCCAATAAAATGAGGTCCATTGTCACTCCACAAAAGTTTGCAAACACCGTATCTAGGGAAAAACTCCTTTAGAAGCACCTTTGCTGTGGTGAGAGCAGTATTATCCTTCGTAGGGTATGCCTCTATCCATTTGCTAAAGGCACATACCACCACTAGGACATATTTCAGATTATTGCAGCGTTCGAGTTGGATGTAATCCATCTGCAAAACTTCAAAAGGTGCGGTTGGTGTAGCAAACCCTCCTGTAGGAGTTCGTGTCCCTTTTCCAGGATTATACTGCCAACAGATCAAACAGGACTGTACTACCCTTTTGGCTGTGCTAGCAATTTCAGGATGCTCCCAAACTTGTGTAAGCAATTTAGTTATTGCTAGAGCTCCAACATGTGCCAGCCCATGTGCCATTTGAACCATAGGTTGTAAATAGGCCGCAGGCAATTTCCACTTATTCATTTCTTTGTTACGCCAACAACCCTCATCATCTAATATTCCTTCTTTAGACCATTGCTCAAGCTCTTCCACAGAAGCAGATCTCTGTATATCCAATACTTCCTCTCTAGCATCATGCCAACGCTCAGCTTGTGATTTCACTACGTACATGGGTGTAGTGCTTCGCTGCATCGCAGTCTCATGGGCTACGCGGTCTGCAAAGGCATTGCCTTGTCCTATTTTGTCAGTCACTTTCTTGTGTGCGCTACACTTCATAATAGCAACTCTCTTTGGGTATGTAAGTGCAGTCAAGAGATTATGCACTAACTCTCCGTGCATTATTTGCATCCCATGGGATGTAAGAAAGCCTCTTTCCTTCCAGAGTAGTCCAAAATCATGAACCACTCCAAAAGCATAGCGGCTATCCGTGTAAATGTTCCAAGTCAGTGCTAAGCTCACACGCTCGTGTCAAAGCTATTAGTTCAGCTGCTTGAGCTGACTTCTGAGGTATGCGAGCTGTTTCCACTACTGCCTCAAGCGTGGTAATTGCATAAGCAGCTGAAGTCGTGCCATCTGGTAACTTCAAACAGGACCCATCAACCCACAGTTCCCCATCTACATCTGGAAGGGGCGTATCTTGCAAATCGATGCGACCCTTTGTCTGTTCCTCAGTAACGAATATACAATCGTGAGGCTCCTTTGACTGAGACTGAGTCGCAGGATATGGCAACAAAGTGGCGGGGTTCAGTGTCGCACATCTCTTCAAGGTAATATGAGGTGCTAGCAGTGTCAATTCGTATCCTGTCAAACGAGCACTAGTTAAGTGCTGAGTCTTAGTCTGATTCAAAGGGCATCTACTGCATGGGGTACTAGCACCAACAGTTTGTGTGACAAAACTATCCCTTCACTCTGACGTATGGACACAGCCGTCGCTGCAACTGAACGGAAGCACCCAGGTAATGCACGAGCAACAGGGTCAAGAACTGCAGAAAGGTATGCGCAAGGACGCTGTTTGTCCCCGTGTGTCTGTACTAAAACTGACAATGCGCATCCTTCTTTCTCATGTACATAGAGTGTAAAAGCCTTCGTGTAATCTGGTGTGCCTAACACTGGTGCAGAGCAAAGAGCTTGTCTCAACTGACAAAAAGCATTTTGACATTCATCTGTCCATGGAAGGGGGATCGGAGTGTTTTTAGTCAAAAGTGCTAGCAAGGGTTTAACAATGTGTGAAAAACCCAATATCCATTGCCTGCAAAACGAAGTCAGACCAATGAATGCACGGACATCTTTCTGCGTGGAAGGTACTGGGGTGTCTAAAATTGCTTGAATGCGATCTGGTGTCAGTGCACGGCCCTCCTTAGACAGAAGGTGTCCTAAATAGGTCACCTTCGGTCTACAATATTGCAATTTCTTTCGTGATACTTTATGGTGGTGTGTAGCAAGAAAAGAAAGCAAAGACAAAGTGCATTTCTCACACTGCTCAGGTGTATCAGCTGCCAACAAGATGTCATCGACATATTGTATGAGAGCCACTCCTTTAAACAAGGTAAAGGAATCAAGCTGTCTCTTCAATGCTTGACTGTAAATACTAGGACTCTCAGTATAGCCTTGAGGAACTCTACAAAATCTGTATGATCTATTATTCAAAGTGAAACCGAACAAATATCGGCTATCAGGATGAATAGGAATCGAGAAGAAAGCGTTCTTCAGATCAATTACAGAAAATGTAGTTGCTGTTGGAGGGACCAAGGTAAGCAATGTCGTTATGTCAGATACTACAGGGTACTGTGGTACTACAATCTTGTTGACTTCTCTCAAATCGATGATAAATCTATAGATCCTAGTGTCAGTATCTTTTTTCAAAATGGGAAGAATCGGACTATTGCAGACATTGTAAGGAACTTCTTCCACAACCCCCACCTTAATTAAATCATGTACAATACGTGTGAGTGCTTCTTCTCCTTCTCGAGAAATTTTATACTGAGGCAGTCTTGGCAATAAAGCGCCCTCCTTAACACTAATATGTACTGGTGGAATAACCATTTGTCCTACATCAGTGTCCGAAGTAGCCCACAAAGTACTAGGGAGTGAGGCTAGTGCAATGTCCTCTTTAACAATACAAGATCTCTCAATCATAGGGTAGTTGTCATTCAAAATAACCCGTACTCCTTCCGGAGAACACCGTATCGTAGCCCTAAAATATTTAAGCATATCAAGACCCACAATATTGTCTGGTGTGTTTGGAGAAAGCAAAAACGGACATGGAGCAGTAAACTTATCAATATCAAATGCAAGTGGTTGTGACAATGGGCTAAGGGAAGGTGTTCCATCGAAACCTATCGATGTAATGGTTAAGCCAGACAGGGAGCCCTTGGAACCAATTGTTTAGACAAGGCGCTACGAGTAGCTCCTGTATCAACCAGAAACTGATCAGTAGAACCCAAAACATGTGCTGTAACATAGGGACCCCTCTGATCTACTGGAACTTCAACTGATTCCTTACCCCGTCCTAGGCAATCCTATGCATAAGCAGAATCTTGAAAATCAGAGGGCGCATAGTCAGACATTTGATATTGGTTCCTTCTATCAAAAGTGTTAAACCCATTCTGCCCACGTGTATTAGCATCAAACCGAGCACGATCATTCGCGCTTCCTCTAGGCCCTTGATATCCTGAACGATTTCTCATTTGTCCCCGACCACGTAGATTCTGCTGAGCACGCAGCACTGGACAATCAGAAAGCCAATGTCCAAATTTTTTGCAGTACGCACACTGATCAACAGACAAATTCGAACGGGCAGAGGAAGGAAAGGACGAACCATAAGATCCACGTCCACCTCTATCATTATCTCTAGAAGGCGGACCATAAGCTTGAGCCAACATAACCTTTGTTTTCAACTCTTTAGACTTTTGTCCTCATTACCTTTGGCTTCTAATTCTTGCCGCTCATAATACTGGGCCATAGTTAAAAGAGAAACCGGAGAAGATGTAGTCCATGAACTCTCACTGGCCTTTAAGCGACTAGCTATTCCTGGCAAAAGGTTTGCGACATATTTATCGACAAACAGATGCCTACCCGTGTCATCTGTCAATGACTGGCCACTAAAATCGTGAAATGCTTCTTCAAAGCGTGTGAAGAAGTCAGAAACTGATTCATCTACCTTTTGCTTGCAAGACGCTAGCACTGTCCAATCTATCTTTTTAGGGGAATGATCGTCTTTAACTTAACTAATATAGCTGCCGGAAGATTTAAAATTAACTGACACGGTTTCTGTGCAGGTTCTCTATCTTCATCTAACCGCTCTAAATCTTTCCACAATGCTCCAAATGTCGCATTATCATCTATTTTGCGCACAGTTCTCCACATATCAGGTGGTAATATTAATCCAAAAAACAAATCAATATCCGACAAAGTCATAGTACAAGAGCTGATTGCACCCTCAACTTCCTCATAAAAGGCTGCTGGATTCTTTCGCGGGTCAGGCAATGCATTTTTAAGGGCCATAACATCTGCTCTATTCCAAGGAGTGTAAACCCAATTATAAATAAAGTACCCTTTCGCATTAAGAGAAGTCTTATCATCCTCTGTACCCGTTCCTTTAGGAGGAACATATAAAGGCGCGGCTTCCCGCATGGGTTTCACATGAATTACAACATTCTTATCTGTTTCAGGAGTAGAAGTTCGTGCCATGCTGATCTGAGATGCTAGTGCAGCTGTTTCTGCTGCCTTTTTCTCCTCTCGCAAACGGGCTGCTTCAACACGCAGTTTAACCAAGCGTCTGATCGTGTCAGCCACCTGGGAGAAGACAAAAAGACCGTCACGTAATTGTTTACAATCAGTTGCTACATCATCGGGCTCCATTTCTACCGAATACTTCCTAAATTGTTCAATAACCTCTGCAGCAAATGTATCGGTAAAATATATTTGCTCCCTTTCCTGCCATCCTTTTATACTATCTAAAAGTTCAGAGGCAGTGGTAGTACTACGAACGGCTTTACGCGCAGTAGATCTAATGTCAGATGCACGCTCAGCAGATAGCATGGAGCGAGTTTCTCGAGCTTTGTCCTGGTCTGAAAAAGAGTCCTCATCTGACTCATGAGGAGCGGAAGAAAAAATATACGGAGGTGGAGAACGATCTAATAACAAGAAATCATCTTGCGGTTTATTAAGGATAGGATAAAGGGGCTGCCTAACAGCGTATTGGCCAGTTACCTGTAAATGGCGTTCCCTATCTTCCCTCTCTTTAATTTCTTTCATCTCCTTGTTTTTTAACTCTAATGCTTTCGCATAAATGGTCTTTCACTGTTCTTTGTCAATCAAGGCTTGCTCACGCTTCATTCGCTCACGCACTTCTTTCTCCCACATTCGCACACAATCAAACATATCTTGCCTAGTCTTTCGTTTAAACATACATTGTTCCACATACTGAATTTTTCGCAAATCAAATGACCCATACATAGGCCAACGCAACTCAGGATCTTTACTAGTATATTTGTTCCATAACGTGCAGTACATTATAGAAGAAATACCATACTTAATATACATATCCCTATTAGGCGTCCCCTCCGGGAGGCTGGTTGTGCTCATCAAGTCTCAAATTGGTACCACTACAAAAGCAACACATCCTATGAAGTGTGCTGAAAACAGGCATGCCAAAAAATAGTGCAAAATATGCAGTATTATAATCAAAGTAGCGCTTAAGGTACTCTTCGTACGTTGCGCTGTTCAAACAATTTTAAATAGAGAAAATTCTCCTCATTACCTGCCTATATGTATTGCAATACATATATAATTACAAAACAGATTCCAAAATTGGCCAATCATACAAACAAAGCCACAGTAAGTGTTACTAAAACTACCTTACCAATCAAAGGCATCAAACCAACAGTAAGTGCCGCAAAGCGGCTCTTACCAATCAAATGGTGTCCAGGTTCCAACTGCCAAGTTCTCAAATCGACCAAATGGTCACTGCACGGCGAATCAACAGAAGAGATCTCAGTCAAGGACCGGCGCCGCCGGGATGGTCAGATCAGAAAGAAAGGAAAAACGCCGTGGGTGCCAAGACTCAGGTCTCCTCAGGCAGCGATCGCGTCCAAAGCGAGATTCCAATCCTTCGTCGCGACCAGTCCTTCGGGCATCCGAGTCGCTGATGAGCCCCACGTTGGGCGCCAATTTGTAGTAGTGAGCCTCAGCAAGGCCTACCAGTGCTTAGGAGTTCTCCCTTCTCTGCACAGAGTCCTCAGACACTTAGGAAGAAGTTGGCAATAGAAACTGGAATAGAAAAGACAGAGTTTATTAAACCTCATGAGGTGGAGCTAACATTCGCACATCACCCTTCAGTAATGCATGAAGTAGCACCCTGAATGGAAGGATCCTGGTCCTTTTATACCCACACAGGGGCTCAAATGAAGGCGGTACTAACACAAATGCTGGTTTTAGGCACATATAAGGTCATACAGAGAATGCACAGTCGACAAGTGGGTGGAGCTAACAGTTTCTACTTTTAGTAGACACATCCTGACATTTATAAACTCGGAACAGCTGCAAGCTCAACTGAGCATGTGCAAAGCAAGAGGAACTAAATATAACTTGTCTCTAGGCAGATTTCAAGAGCAGTTAACAGGAAGGTAGGACAGAGCACATGGCGAGCACATGGTAGCACATGGCAGCCAAAATGGCTGCCAGAAATACAAAATGGATTCCACAAAGCGGACAATTTAGCCTCTAAATACAGGCTGTCTTCAGCTAATGCTTAACTTAAATGCTGCCAAATTACAACAAGGTGAGGATACAGATTAGTGGGCATAGGCTCACAACTCAAAAATGTGAACAGCAGCCACAAATCATTGCCCAGCAGAATACTCACCATTATAAAAAAAGGAAGTATTTTATTTCTAACAATACCCACAAAAAGGAAGAATACAACATTCAAAAACAATGTACATAGTCCTCACCTGAGATCGGGGCTCTTGTGTTTCTCTGTTGATTCCACGTCCTACTCCCTCCTGGGGTTAGCAATCATGCGTATTCTCCATTCATTATTGGTAAAATCCAGGGTATGCCCCATTAGTAGTCCAAGTTTCAAGAGTCCACTACGACTCTGAATTAAAGTCAATAGTGTTCCAAAGCGCACGTACTCAAATTAGCAGCAAGTTCCCTCAATGCCTTTAGGCCCGAAATAAAATCTTACTTGCACCAGCAGGAAGGAAGTGTTCGGAGTACTGGAGTGCGCCCCAATCACAAGCGCTCGCAGCGGCTCCAGCCCAAGGCAGGTGAGCCAGCCATATGTCGACTCAACATCTGCACTTCCTCATAGTCGCGTTCCTGCAGTGATCAGAGGTTTCCTGTTGCTTCTACTGTGAGGTAAGTGTTCACTTGTTCCTGGTGGTGGTGGTGGCTATGACGATCCTTTTCTGGGTCCCAGACATGGGTGATGGTGCTTCCACAGCATCCTCACCTCTTCAACAGGGTAGAACAAGTCGCAGTCCTTGGTTCTTCCAGTGTCCTCCTCTGACACAGGTGGTTATCACCGCTCACTGTCCACGTGCTGCAGCCCAGTCAACATGGCAAATTAATCCATGGTGGCCCCTCCTGGCATACGGGATCACTGCACCTCTACCGCACAAGGCTTCAGCCCTAACCACAGGGCAGTCTTTTACCACAGTGGCCCTTCCTGTCATCCGGTGTCACCGCATCGCTACAGCATAAGGATTTGCCCCTAACCACACACGTCTTTCGCCACGGCGGCCCTCTTGGCATACGGGGGTCACAGACTCAGTCCTGAACACAGGTCACCAATGACCAGATCAGTGCAGCAGCTGTTTCCTCACACCTTGCACTGGGATTCCACTTGGCAGAGCTCCCCGCTGGACCTTGCTCCCTCTAATGCTTTCCTCTTCCTCACAGGGCACACTGGTCTTGGCAAGCAGGCAGGCTCTGATGCTCCAGGGCAGGTGGTCTTGGATTCCCTGGATGATGTCCCCTCGCCTAGCAGGGAGTCTAGAAGGCCATGGCCTCCAGTCCAGGTTGTAAGAAGGTGGAGTATTATGTGGTGTGGGGGTTAGACCTCACCATGTAATACTATAACGATATCTCAAAGATGCTCCTTGGATTCACACTAATACATCTTTAGCTCAGTCCTGGTAGTGTGGCAAAGAACAGTCAGGCTTTACTAGAGGAGCACGTGTTAAGCATTTCAGAGTACCAACATGGACGATAAGTAGTGAACACGACTTGAGAGTAATCCACCATCAATTTATAAAAATATTTTTAGCTAAATTTTAGGCACCAAAATGTATGGAATAGCATACATATAACCGGAATTATGGGTTTTTGAAGCAATATAAAATCAGTGCAAAATAATACAGTGAAACTTTATCATTGTAGTCAATGGGAAGACCACTAGTGACAATCGGTCATTTGCAAGTCGAGTTGCATGATACCCTTGCAGTGTAAAGGTGATGCGGGTACCAGGACCAAGCCATGACAGTCAGTTCAATTTTAACTGCCCCGTAGAGCCTGGGAGCAGAGTTGTCCTGACTGTCCGTGGAGTTGAATGGGAACCGTGTGAGAGCTGCTTTTTCCCTTCAAACAGCGCTGCAGGAGAAAAAGATGCAAAAACACTACAAACGAAGTGGTTGTTGAAGTTGGATGGAGTTCCCTCTAGGTGCAGCATAGAGTAAAGTGGTTGCTTGCTGGTCTGGTGAACAACAAACCTTGGCAGCTGTAAGTAGAGCAGAAAGTAATTTTGACGTCCGGTGGTCCCGAAGAATGCGGTAGCTACCTGTAACTTCCTGGAAGGTAGGACTTCAGTTCCCATAATGCATTAGATCATCTGAATTTGGGTGATCCCTCAGAGGGCCCGATGGCCAGCGATTCTTAGAATCCGGAGCATTGTTTTACCTGCAGTTTGCAGGGAACTAGTGCCACTAGTCCAGGGGAGTCTGAGGATGTTTCAGACTTCCACAAGGGTCCCTCTGTCTGGGGGAACTGGGAGATAGCCTAGGACAAGTCTTGATCAGACAGCGCCAGGACCGTTGCCACAGGTGCAGTATCACTCTTTTGCTTTGTGCAAGTCCTGTTGTCCCTGAGACGAATCTCTTCTTTTGTCCTATTTGATGCAGGTTGTTGAGAACTGAGGTTCTGGTGTCAGGGGTGTCCCTTAAATCCTAAATTTAGGGCTGTTAGTGGTGAGGGAGCAAGAAGACAATGGGCTGCTAGTCTGACCGTGACGTGACCACATCCGGGGGGGTGGGTCAACGTTTCTACCCAGAACCGTCTTTTCTGCCACTCCTAAAGATGGCAGAAATCTAGTTTTAGTGTACAGACCAGGCTGCTCACCCTGGAGGTTTGGCTAGCCTCCAGGGGGGTGTACACCTCTTTGACTAACTAATTTCCTGCTTGACTGGGTGCTAATGTGCCTGGGGCAGGGGGAGGGCCGTTTACTACTCTGGGAGTCAGCCCTGATGCATATCAGAGGAGTTGCAACCTTTGAAGTTCACCGCCTTGATGTGCCACTCCACTAGTTTGCTTGGAAGGAGGAAGGTTTGACCTCCGTCCTGCCCAAGCCTTCATTCCTAACTCCTGGGAGCGATCACACTGCATGGCAGGAGATCAGAATCCAGAATGCGGGAAACGTGGGCTTGCCAGTCAGAGCACAGAGAAGCTGGGTCAACCAGGTGGGCATCTTCTAAGGTAGCCACCTGGGTGCATGCCACATCGCCCTCAACATGAGATTCATGTCCGGGGTGAGAAGGCACGTTGTTTGATACCAAACACAACATATTTAGGTGGTACCATAATGGAGCTGCCAACCTTGGGTTTGCCCGGGTGCCAGCCCATGTTATCCTATGGACCGTCTATTCCTTATAGTGTCCTTTGATGTAAAGGACACTATAGTGTCATATAAGCTTGCATTTTCATGCCCACATCTTTGATGTACTGCACCCTGCCTTCTGGGTTTTAGGATGACTTCTTTAGGGTTGACTGGCATATATCAAAGATAATAAATTAACTTTGCCACACATGGTGAGGGTAAATTCGAGTTTGAACAGTTTGCACTTCTCCTGCTGTCTGCAATGGCAGGCCCACTGTCAGTAGTGTATTTGGATCCCTCAGGGTGGCACAAACAGTGCTACAAGCCATGGGGACCCCTTTACCACCCATGCCCTGGGTACCACTGGTACCATATACTAGGGACTTTTAAGGGGTAAAGTACTTGGCAATTGGGATTGCCAATTCAAACATAACAGTTTTAGGGAGAGAGCACTGGTGCTGGTGTCTGGGCAGCGGACTCCAGGGTACTTTCAGAGTCATAACCATCAGCACTGGAGCAAAATAAAAGTGGGGGTGTGACCATATAAAAAGGGCACTTTCTGAAACTGGTCATAGGCAGAAGTTTTGCAGAGCTTCCCCTCGTCACATAGCCTGTCTGGCTGTTTGGCAGATGACAATTTTTGGAGTCTCAACCTCCCCTTCTTATAGTCCATTCCCAGATTTACAGTCTGAATCGTTGAAGTTTTATGTTGGGTTTCTGCTTCTGTTGAAATGTATATTCCTCTGCTCCTTCTTCCTATTGAAAAGCAGTCTGTCACAGAAGCTGATAGTTCCACAAAACAGGCCATGGGAGGGACTAGAGTTCACACCTGGATGTGAGCCACCTTGATATGTGCATTAAAAGTTTATCTCAGCCATACTCTTTATGATTCTTTTATCAGCCAAATCTCTTTCCTGAGATGTGTCCAGGCCCCTTCCTTATGACCTCTCACTGAATCAAAAAGCAGTTTGAAGTGTACTAGAGAGGTCCGGTCCTCCCCTTCAGAGGTGTGTGCCCCAGCCAGCTTACAGAAATGCAGCAATTCATAAATCTGTCTGTGAGGAATCTCTCTACCTTCACTTCCTGTTTCACCATGCAGGCCCAGGTTTCCCAAAATGGTACCCAGGGCCCTCCATGGTTTGTACCATTCACAGTCACCAATACACCCAGCGCATGTATACAGCATACACACAATGCACAGTACTATATCCTCCATTTACTGCACCATTCAGAAGCACACCCACATCCAGCACTTTCATTCTAGGTGCGCACTGCCCAGCTCTGGATCCTTTATTTACTATACTACTCATAGGCACACATACACCCAGCACAAGCACCTATCCTGCATACACTGCACAACACAATATTCTTCAGTTACTGTACAACTCTCTGGCACATGTACATCCAACATATTCATACACCATGCACACACTACTTAGTACTGCATTATGCCTGTATTGCAACCTTCCTAGGTACACATACACCCAGTGCTGATACACAATTCCTGTGCTGCGCAGCACTCCAACTTGATGTAGGCCAAGGGTGAGTTAAGCACACAGCAGAGGAACTTTAAAATGTGAATGAGCCTGTGGGCCTCACTCCAGTGACAAAGTTAAAAAGGACCTGTTCACTCCTACAGATCACTGCACTGTATGCTGCCACCACCGCGCTTGTGCTGCTTAACTCCAGGTGCAGGCAGTAGCCTTCCACCACTATGAGGGTAGTACTTTGGTCGCTCCTCCGGGCCAACAAGACCGCAGTCAGTGAGAAAGGCTAATTTCATGATGAACACAAATGACTCGTGTTCACTTATGACAAAAACAATCAGCATTAGGGATCCAGACATCAGTACAGTTGGGCACTCAGGGCAGGGGTGCATGTCTATGACCATGAAGAGGACTTTTCCGTCCCAACACCCACATTGAGTATCAAGAGATGCTTTTCAATAGTAGAATATGTGTGTTCTGCACATCATAATTCCCTGGATGCAAATGCAATAATATGTTCAATTCCTTTTCTTACCTGGAGCAAGCCTTTCTCACTGGCATCAGGGACAAGAATAGAACGGAAGTCAGACTTAAAGCTACTCAGTTTAGGCACGTCCTGTAAATGACCCTGAGTCAACTTAAACTCCATCTCACAATCTGCAGACCAACAAACTGAGTTCAATTCTCTGTGGTTGAAACAGAGCCTTATGTCTCTATTGGCTTTGTGTGCTACCACTACAGGAGCCAGCCATTCAATAGATTCAATTGGCTCAATGATTCCTTAGCCCTCAGTTTATCAATTTCTCTTTTGAAAGCTTCTCTAGCACTAATAGGAATGCTCCATACTTCACTAACTACTGGAACAGCACCATATTTTAATTTAATGCATTGTGATAATCATTGGAGACACCAAAGAGTTTCAGAAAATATTTTAGGAAAAGTACTTCCAATGTTACCTGCTAAATCTTTCACACAATTAACTTGTACTTGTGGTCCGGCATTGGGATTCGCACTGATGCTAAGTGATTTCTAATATGGTCAACTCAGCATAGTGTCTCCCAATACATTCTCATACACCTTCCCTTGCACGATATTCCATATGATTTCAATACATGGTTATGCAACGCTGCTCAGAATAAGGGCTGTCCCTGCTGCTCTGCTTCAATTGAATCTATTGGCCACGTTCTCTTTGGTTGCCAAGCATACTCTGGCCCTAGAAGAAAGTGGTCAACACCTATCTGTAAACAGCTGGGAACTAGAGATCATGGTGTAGCTTTACACATTTTAAAATCTGATGCAAGACCCTTAGTATTTTGTGCGCTCGCAAATGTTTTGGGCCAAATGTGGGGAATTAGAAGGAAGGCTCAAAAGCCAAATCTATTATCTCTCCCATTTGGCCCAAGAGCATGAACTCCATCAGGCATACCTAGTGGGAAAACGTATACATGCCTTTGCGAAGAGTAGATAACTGAGTGGGTCCTATTGACCTGAATGTTAGGTTCCCAGTGATTTATTGATGTTTTTATTTCACTAATCAAATGTGAATTTTTATTTTGCATAGTTTTATATGGGTCGTATTTTATGTATCAAGTTATATGAATTGATTAGATATTACCCTTTAAAGAGAAAAACAATGAAATCTTTTATATGTAAACTTTGTTGAAATGTATATATGCACTTTTATGGTCTGAAGACCGAAATAAAGTTTATTGATACATCTGATATAGCTGATATTCCCTATGATTTTAATACTAGCATCAAAATACTCTCTCAGCTCGATGGGGTTACCGATATAACGCTATGGTCTTACATGGGGTTGCATGAGAGACAGAGTATCCTTAAAAATTTCCTCACACTTTACCTGCTATTAGAGTCAGCTTTGCCTCAGAGTCTACCCTCATTTTCACAGCTACACCATTAAAGGTAACTACTTTGTTTGGATACGGGCAATATTTACCACCCACACTATTAACATCAACTCTCACTTGCAGAGCAAACTCATCCAAATCTGTTGTAACTTATTTCACACTATGAACACCCTTTGTGCTTCTGCAACCTTTCAACATATGCCCATTTCTCCCACATGTATTGCAAAACATCTTGATTGCAGGGCATTCTCTATGATTAGCAAAAGACCTGGGTTACCACAATGATAGCAAACATCCTTAAATTGCACACTTTGTCTATGAGACATGGCTAATTTGGGTTTGCTTCCTATTGCATCCACACTCACATTTTGTGTCTTCTCTCTGCATAACTCAGCTATGCATGCTATTGAATGTTCAAACTGTTTAGCTACCAAAGGTACTTCAGAGAGAGAGGGTTATCTTTGAGCAAAAGCTCTTTTCTGACTCTGTCATTACCACACCATAAAATGAATTGGTCTCTCATTGGTGCTATCACAAAAAAAAATTACATGCGGCAGCCAATTTGGGAAAGGAAGTAACATTCTCCAACCGATTCTATTTCTCCCCGCACGTCAGCCTAAGTGGTACCTTTCTAAAACACTGGAAACTTTTGGAATGTAATGCTTGTTCAGTTTCGTAATACATATCTCAAAATAATTTATGTTCGCAGAGATACTTTAATCCTACTCATCTGTGAGATCCATCAGATTATCAAAAACCTCTTGTCCTTCTTATCCTAATCAATGTATTAGCATAGAAGGGTTTTTCCTGCAGTTAAATTAGGACCACAAACATGCAAATAATTGGAAAACACTTTCTTTCTTATAGACCACTGAATGGCAGTTTCACCAGCAAACGACAAGAAGAATGGTGGAGGGGTTATACTTTGCATGGTGACTGCAAGTCTAAATCTTGAAAACCTTGAAAATGACACAGTGAAAGCACATACACACACCTAACATATAGCACTGGTATACAATATCATACATGATGTCTGCCTGTAAAGAAATGTCATTAATGCAAACAGATTTAAACAAGAAAGATAATAAAAAAGTGAATTCTTACAAGTCTAAGACAAATTGCTTGTATCAGAATTAAATGTTCTTCTGTAAGCAAGAGAGAAAAAAAAACAATATAGTTAATAGATTTGAGTGCACTAATGCAAACATGCGTGTAGCTGACCGTATAGTGTTGCTTCTGAGAAAGGGAAACTGAAGACTCTCCTTACTTCTTCCTGTGTAGATTAATAACCAGTTGATAAGGCAGAGAACTTTGATGAGGGAAATCAGTTGAGGGAGACAATCTGTTGGAAAACAGGTAAATTTGGGTGAGTTATCAGTCACTTTATATGTTGATGACACAACATGCTAATCAACTCTTCATCCTGACTCCCTCCTGGTTATGTGTCTTACTGATACACCTCATTGTTTCCAGAGTGACTAAGTGACACGTGGCTGCAACTAAAATGCTTGTAATACAGAGCAGTCATGGCACGAGACACAGCAATGCACAAGGGAACTTAAATGGCTCAAATAGGTTGCGGGGTGTGCTTTTTCAACAGTATACACAGATTTACTATGCCGATCTGTAACAGCAGACAATGATGGCAATCCTGAATTTTAACAGTGTTAAAGAGTGCCAAACTCCCGCGAAAATTCCAAAAGTATAAATAATGTGTTAAAACAGCAATATCGGGGGCGTGGCCAAGGCAGCCAAGATGGTGGTCGCAGTTTGAGGCTGCTCCTGACCTCCTCCGCCATCAGTATTAATGCTGAACAGTTATATGACATAGCCAAGGACCTGCTGCCTCCCCCGTGCCCTGGTTGATCCTGCAGTCGCTGCCGTAGAACAGGGGGCGCCAAGGCAAGAGAGCACCATACCACTCGCGACTTGTGAGTGGAAGCCGTGGCGTGGCCTGCTGGGTGCCTGATGAGCCGGTGGTGATGAGAGGAGGTGGGCGGTCAACGTGACCGCACAAACATGGCTGTCTCTGTAGTGCCAGAGGCATCGGGACCACGTGATGACCTTTGACTACCATAATTTTAATTGATTTTAGGTGTTTTGATTTATTCTAGCTTGAATGTACAACATAATGTTTTCTGCATGTGCACTCTACCTTGTGATTTCTTTAATTTCTCCATAAAGCTGCAAAGTGGGAGTGGTTGCTTTTTACAGCCTTGCCAGGAACAGAACGAGCGGGATGTGCGTATGAAAGAATGAGAGAGAGAAAGGTGTGAAATGTACTTCTTTGTCTCGGAGTGTAGTGTTATAGGCAGTGGTGCTCAAATGTGCATTATGTTGTACATTGGGAAATGAAGTGTGTAGTGCTATAGGAGGTGGAGCACAAATATGCATTGTGTTGTACATTGGGAAGTTTCATGAAGTTTTTACTGTTGGCTTTGACATGGTCTCATGCCATCTTGAATTCTGACTCTGTCTAGCTTGAGGTTTGCACACACAAGCAGACCCCCAGAACACTCACGTTGTTTAGGCTATTCACGTTCAAGATTGTTTTCTGTACTTTTTGAGATGTTTTCTACTTTCTCAAGCTTCACTAAGATAAGGGGCTGGAACATCTGGGAGCCCAGCAGAGAATACGTGAGAACTCCTTTGCCTTTGGAAAGCTTGTGGGAGATCGGCCAACTCAAGTAAGTTTCCTTGGTGCAGAGGAGGTTTTCTCGCAAACTTCTAGTGCATTGAGGTTATAAAACTGGGGTTTCTTGACTTGGAAAGCGGAATGTTTGTTTTGACCTAAAGGGACGGACGCGTCTTATTCAGTGTGGCAGTTCCCGGCTTGATGAGTCTCTTTTGACCCTGGCTGTGAATCCCCCAGTCTGGTGTGGGCTAAGATGAAGTTATTGCAACCGGTGATGTATTTTCTCTGATTATTAGCATTGTGATGTGTGAGTGTGTCTGTGTGCACATTCAAGTCTCCAGTGGTTATAATCATCCGATGTATTCAGTGTATATATCTTTTCATGCTTTCCTTTGATTCCTTATGTCTGATTACTTGCATTTAACAGTGCCTATTTCTTGCAGTGGACAGCCATTATTATCTGCTTGTATTTTATCCCCTGCATTTAATAGTAGCATTTGCTTACTTGTAAGTGTGTTAATATTGCTTGCAAATATATATATATATAAATATTAGCACTTTCATAGGCCGGAAAGAAATGTAATGTGCAATACTGAATGAGTAATCAAACATAGATTATTCTGCATGGGCACTTTATTGTATGTACAATGCGAATAGAATTGAACGACAATATGGAGCACTAGCACTTTATATTTAACATGTGATATAGTTTAATGTAGAATGACACTTCTCCCTCCCAAGCACTTGCACTTTAAATGGCCAAAAAGGACCGGAATGTGTATTATTGAATGGGCAACATATCGTTAAATACTATGAGAAAATGTACATGATTAAGCGGGGTAATGCTTAGCTTGTCAATGAAATTATGGAAACATGTAAATAATGAAGTGAAAAAACCAAAAAACGGAAATGACACAAATGAGAAGAAAAACACATTGAAAATTATTATTATCTAATTGTAATACCAAAATAATTAGACATATCTAAAATGCCGGTATGGGATATGAAGTGATATGAGTTAATGCATCATATTGCTGTAATCAATGTGCTCCGTTTGGTAGTGAAAGAAGTATGTTTTCCATGTCGTTTAGATAATGTGACCAGCCAACTTCGAGAAAAACACAAGCACTAATGGCGCTCAGTGTGTGAGCAAGGCAGTAATACTGCCGAAACGCGTTACAACAGTGCTAACAGCTTAATAAAGTGCGATTTTTTACCAGTCTGGGGTGTCGGTGTCTGGTGTTAAGACAACTGGAAATCGTAGTATATATATATATATATATTCGATTCGTCCTCCAGAGAAGCCTCTCACGGACCTAAAAAGATGACAGCAGACCCCAGGTTCTTTGTGCAAATCCAATGCTGTTTATTAGAATGCCAGCAAGTCCGCCATTACGCGTTTCGACCCCCACTCGGGTCTTGATCACATGATATATATATATATTTACATGTTGTTTCATTTGACACCTGGGAAAACCTGTCTGTTAGAGAGTGTTGCACAAATAAAACCCTGCGCTTTATTCTGGAACCTGTCTTTTGATGTGCCTCATTTTATGAGAGTGAAACCCCTTTCCAGGTGTTTTCTTGCTTCGCCGTGTGTGCGCCTCCGTGGGGGAGTGCTGTATTTCTGTTATTTGGGAGTGCAAAGCAACACAGTCTCCACTGTGCCCAGACAACCGCTCTGCTCCCCGCTGCCCCTGGGGGCGTGATGGATTGCTGTTTCCAGCCTGCTGGGGGTGCCATGCAGTTACGGCTAGGACTCTTCTTGTCCTGGGGGCCGAGGATCACCTCCCCCTGCCCTGCTGGGCCTGGAGCAATGGACGAGGCCATCGGGACGCCCCCTGAAACTGTTGGAGGTGAGATAGACCGTCACTGGGGGCCATTGGGGAGAAATAGCGCTCCCCTGAGGATTGCGGCTGGGGATTGTGCTCCCCAGGGACCGCAGCCCGCTTGATAAAGTGGCAGGAGCTGCCGCCTGAACATCACTTGTCCCTACCGGGGAAGAGGCCTGCCTGCTGCCATCCTGCGACTCAGATAAGCAGCATGCTGCCCTGGTACCTGACACAGAAGCTCACATGAGTCAGGCACTGAGTCCAGTTTGCACCTCGTGGCGCCCCAATATGACAGTGATTCCTCTGGGCCTGCTTCACGGGGCAGTAGGAGACTCGGCGAACCCACCCCACACAGGCCCCCTCCTTGCCCCGTTTTCGGAGATACCTTAGGGAGTGAAGTGCCTTGATGCTCAGAGGTCACACACTGCCGTGAGGGCCCCATCCCCATCGAAACGCCCCCACTCCTTCTTGCTCGATGCCTCAGACAACTGGACTTTCCTAATGCTGGCCTTACCCACAGGGGCTACCTGGCTGATTGTAGTGTCAAAGGGCCAGAGAAGGGGTCCCTCGCCCATCCAGTTAATCCGCACACTGCACTATTCGGACGTCTATGCCATCTGAGATGACCTGGCTGCTCATGCTACCCAACGGTAAGCAGGTCAGGGAGGAGCCCTTTGCGCATCATTGGCTCTTGAACCAGGTCCCAGAGCAACTAAAATGGTTAAAGACAGAGCCCCACAGCCCGCTCAGGCCCAGAGGAAAATGGACTGCTTTACTACAGTGTCAGCAAGCTCCAGGGGCTCAACAGGACCCCCTGGGGCAAGGGACCCCCTCGGGACACACCCAACCTGACCTGACCACCATCCTCAAGGCCATTCAAGACTCGAAAGTCATCCTAGAGAACAGGGTGGGTGAAGTCCAGATGGATGTGGCGCTCCTCCACCAGGATCATCGAAACGTTGCCACCAGAGTCACAGAAGCCAATCGCCTGGTGTCTTCAGTGGAAGACAATATTTCTGTTCTAAAACAGCAAGTGGCTAGACTGTTGACCTCAGCGGCGGCCCTGGAGGAGAGGATGATAAAAATCTGTCCTGTTGCAATAATCTGCAGATAGTGGGATTCCCAGAGGGGTCAGAGCCATCAGACGCTGTAAAGTTCCTAGAAGACTGGTTTTGGTCATGGGTCCTAGAGTCAACTCTCTCACCTTGGTTCGTAGTGGAACAAGCCCACAGATCCTTAGTCCAGGGCCCCCCACCTGGGGCCCCAGGGCACCAATTGATTGCCAGGATCCTAGACATTCTAGACAGGGGCGCGATCCTCAGGGAGGCTCATGGGCAGTCCGACCTCCGTTTCCAAAATGCACACATCATGCTCTTACTTGACTATACCAGGGCCGTCCAACAGTGTTGTCACTCCTTCACAGAGGTCAAGCAAAAACTCTGGGTGCTTAAAATTCAATATATGCTCCTTTTCTCGGTGAAACTGAAGGTCCTCTTCAACTATAAATTCTACTTTTTCGATACCCCTGAGCAGGCCGGGGAGTGGCTTGAGAAGAGAAGAGACCCACATACACCCCTGGACTGGATGGGCCCTGGCGGTGGGCCGTCCCCAGGCGCTGCAGATTGATTCCTGAGGCCACAGAGAACATGCTCCTATAAACTCTAGAGCGATAGTGGGATGGGCTCCTCAAGACTCAGAGCCCCCTACACTCGGAGTGACGGGGAACGATGGATGGCCGAGTGAGGCCCCACAGGAAGAGGCTCCTGGGGGGAGACTCCCTTAACTGAGCCTAACTAGGCATGTATCCACTGTTCTGAGGGGCAAAGGACTGGCAGTTGTGCCCCACAAAGACTTACTGTATTACTTGGTAACTGTATGTTACACTTACGTTGACTATCTCAGGTATTGTGTCCTACTTGGGGAGGTCTACTCAGCTTCCTGCTTTCACTACTTGCTCCTCTATCTGTTTTCTATTTCTTTTCTGCTACCTCTGTTGAGGTCCAGTTTGGGTGACAGATGCTTCAGGGGTGGAAGTATGGGGAGGAGGAGTTGGGGGTACAAAGGGAATGGTATGTTGTATTGGTTTTTGTTTTGTTTGGGTTTTATCCACCAAAGTGTTATCTCACACCGGTCCTGCACCTCATGCATAGCCCACCAAACTCCCCCTTTTCCACTGATGCCCTGCCCACGCCCAGAGCCGCGTCTAGCCTCGCTGCTGCCCTGCAACTGACATGCCCTCATTTAAACTAATGTCCTAGAATGTGAATGGCCTACTGGACCACATAAACGCACTGCTGTCCTGCTCTTCGCCAAACGCTTCCAGCTGCCGTTCTCATGTTGCAGGAAACTCACTTACTGGGAACCCAGTGTCCCTTCCTCTGATGCTACGTGTATGACAAGGTGTTCCATGCGGGGTTCCCGAGGGGTGGCCAGTCTGTTACATGGGGGTTCCCCCTGGCAGTTATTAACACGCACTTAGAGCCTCAAGGGAGATACCAGGCAATAGAGCGCATTCTCGAAGGCCGCCACCATAACTTTCTCTCAGTCTACATACCTAGCCAAGCACCCGCAGCTGCACTGTCCTCGCTGGCCTCCTTGGTTGCAGTTCAGCTAATGGGCGTATGGGTACTTGGTGGCGACTTTAGCGCAGTGCCCAACCCGGACCTAATTGCAACAAGCCCTCCCACCCAGCAGCGCGTCTTCCCTGCATGTCAACTTTCGGCCTGGATGGACGTGCTGGGGCTCTGCAACATGTGGACAGTCTGGCACCCCAGAGAGCTGGTCTATACTCATACCTTGGCAGCACACAAAACGGAGTCCCAGATCGAACTTTTCTTACGACCAGCTATGGATGTGTGCCAGGTTTACTGTGTGGCTGTCCTCACAAGGGAGATCTCCGACCATGCTCCTCTTACTATGACACTTGGCTCTGACCAGACCCAGAGACCCATTTGGCGTCTTAACCCCTGATATCTTAATGACCCCCACTTCAAGACTTCCATGGAACCCAAGATCCACACTTATTTCAAGACTAACCAGGGGGCAGTGGACTCTACGGGCACACTCTGGGAGGCCGGCAAGGCAGTGATTCAAGGTCTGGCGAAGGAGTTCAGTCCACAGAAGAGAAAAGGAAAAGTTGGTCGAATTTTCGCCCTTGAGACCCAAGTCCACACCCTGGAAAATGAGGTGTAACAATGAGAAACTGCTGATGTAGGTTTAAGTAGGTCCTTTTTTAGAGAGCATTTCATCCATAGACATTTACGAGGAAATGATGCAGCGTGGTGCCGCAAGTCATTTTGCTGCTTAGAGCTGTGTCATTTGAAAAGAACAGGTATGCGCAGGATTTACAGCAATACCTTGCATCCCTGTGCTCACCCCTGCGCCGGCGCAAAAACAGCAGCTGTGCGCCATCGCAGGCACCCTTGCACTATCGGGACACCTTCCTGCACAAAATCAGTAATTGATGGCGTTTTCCTCTTTCTATGTGTGCTGCAGAATGCAGCACACATAGAAAGAGGAAAAAACGAGGAGAAATAAAAGCATTTCTTCTTGTTATGCCACTCTTACGCCTCCCCTAGGAGGCGTAGGATGACGCATTCTCATGTTTAAGAAACGTTGTAAATCTGGGAATGCGGCAGAATCCATGGGTGTTGCGTGGGAACACCCACAGCAACACCCATGGTGCACCCCTTTCATGCAAAGTTATGCGTGAAAAGGGGCCATATTTTCAAGGCCATGAAAAGCCATGCAGGGTGGCTTTGCGTGGCCTTGTATTTATGGACCAGCACACTGTGACGCTGATGCATCAAAGAAAGTGATGCACCTGCGGCGCAAGAGGCTTGAAAATAATCCCAGTAGCATCCAGGATCAGCTGCAACTGATCCATGCAACCACATAACTTGACATCACCAGATTAGAACAACCCTACATTCTACATTCTCTCTCCTGTAATCTAGAATTCCCAAGTACATACATAACATTGCGTAATACCACATCAGGCCCCTGACCGCCCTATCCTGACCATGCACTGTGACTTTCGATGGCCAGAGGCCAACTGCAGCTGCTCAACTTTGGGGTCGCCCATCATTCTCTCTCTCCTGTAATCTAGCTTTCCCAAGCACATACATAACATTGCTCGATACCACACACCTCACTCCTTTACAAACTCAAAATAATCAAAATTAAAGATAAATGCAGAATCCCAAACTGAAACCAAAAGATTAGACCATCCCAGATAAAAGTAAGGAAAAACAAGAGAGGAAATAACTTGAACATTGCAAAAGAATTGTTACATAAACTTTTTTTTTACACCCCATACCGAACTACTTCACTCTGGATCAATTCTATTCAGGTTCCAGATCCTTCCATTCTCTACCTTAACAGCATTTTGGAATATTTTGACAATTCTCTGCGGACCCATGAATTTGGGCCCACCTTTCTACAACACTGTTTTTTTTTATCAATACCAGATCACCAACAAACACATCCAATCTCTTCACCCACTTCCGAATGTCAAAATTCCAATTACGTTTTCCACATACAACTTTTCTTTTTCACTACCATTCCTCAACCAATCCCAAAACACACCATCACTTTCTCCCCAATACAACCACCCAGGGGACCTCTCCACCTGAATAATTCGAAGGGAACCTTACCTGTGATAGTGTGTGGTGAAAACGTGTGAGCAAACAAAAACTTCTTCAACTCCTCCTTCCAACTCCTTCCTGCACTTACCTCCGATTAAATGCATTCTTTTATTGCTCTATTAAATTTCACAATGGTACTATTCCTTTCAGGATGGTACAGAGACCAATTCCTGTGCTTAATACCTTTCATGTGCAAAGATTCCTCCATATCCACCGACACAAACTTAGGACCATTATCAATCAGGATGGCAATGGGTAAACCTTTGCGGTTGAAAATCTCACTCATAAACTCAGTAATCCTCTTGGTCTCGATGCTGCTAACAATCCCAATCTCTGCCCAATGAGAGAACTGATCAATCAGAACAAGGAAATAGTTAGAAGTTCCTCTAAAGTGCAATGGTCCAACAATATCCACAGCCACCACATCCCCCAAGGCTTTAACGACGATCCCTACACTTCATGGGTGGAGTCCTGATCGTACACACCTTATCGCTACTCCTACGGTCAGGACACTCTCTAACTAATCTCTCTATCATTAAATCCACACCAGGACACCAGTAATTAAGACGCACTCTTAACTTGGTCTTGCTCATTCCCTGATGTCCTTCATGTCCCAAACTCATATTCTTATGCCTCATTAATGTGGCCACCACAAGCCTCAATCCACATAGAGTAACACCTCCACCAGATCATAATTCATTGTTTACCTTCCAGAAACTCTCCAAATTAGGAGTCTTCTTCATCTCCGACTTCCACCCATTGTACATGGCATCACCAACTTGTTGAGGAACAGAATCACCTGCCACAGCACTAGTCCACTCCTCCTGTGTCACACATCTCTCCGCGACACTGCAAACTTTCACCTGCTCATCTTCCTCTTGTTCACCTTCCTCAACTATAGAGCTGAGTCTTGAAAGACAATCAGCAACATTGTTCCGCAGTCTTGGCACATAGCACGCTTCAAAACAAAATTCCTCTAGACCCACTGTCCACTTGCAGATGCACATGGAAATCATGTCAAGCCCCTTTTAGTGAGCACTTCAACCAATGGTTTGTGATCTGTACAGAAGGCGTGCCTATTGCCATAAGAAGAAACAGGCACAGACGTAAATTGATGCAAACTTACCCAACCCTGCTGTGACGTGGCTATAGTACTTCAGATGAAGGCGTGCATATTGCTGCAGTGTGTAGAATAAACAGATATGCTGACGCTGTACATCCAGATAGAAGCTGGCCGTCACAACGTGCTGGGCGGCCTTTTTGTAGGTAGTGGGGCTTGTTTCTGGAACTTTGTAAATGTGAGTTTCTACGGGTGGTTGGGCATGAAATGAGGTTGTCCTCCTTCAGAATGTCGAAAGTCCGTGGATTCTATAGAGTACATCGCAATCTGGCGCATGACTGCATTGTTTAAATGAAGAAGGATTTCAAAAGATGCACGTACCGGTAACTGTAGGTACTTGCTGTTGCATCCATTCCTGAGGTTTTTGGGGCTGTAAAAATCCTTGCCTCGAATGCAGGAAACAAAATACTTTCTCTTATGTGTGAAGATAACTTGTAGTAAGAGTCCCAATCTAGAATCACATGACGCACGATTGTTGTCCACACCCATGGCCACATGGGATTGGTTTATTGGTTCGACTTATGTATGGTTTTTGATGATATTCGCATATATTGTGTATGCTCATGTAAATTCTCAATAAACAAAATTCTTTTTTTTTGTTCAACAGTTTTTATTAATTTAAGAGAGAGAGTATAAATAATTAAGGTACTACAGCATGTAATACATACAAGTCATCTTGACCAATAAATAGTTAACAAACACATAAATATGAGCAATATGATAAATAGTGGGTAAAATCTAAAACCAGCAGGAATATAAGAACCTATTCATGTGAATTCATTTGTATTACATTAACTAGCAAAGGACGAACACACAAAAGAAAATAAAGAAAGAGAACGTAAGCGGAAAAAGGAAAATAGGAAAAGAGACTGATGAAAAAGAGAGAGAAGGAGAGAGAGAGAGAGAGAGAGAGGAGAGAAGAGAAAGAAAGAAAGAGAGAAAGGGACTCCAGCCTTAGTAAAATAAAGAGGGAAAATCAACCAGCGGTAGAAAAGGGGTACTGAGCGATTAGGCCCTGAGAGGCTAAATGGATATATTTATCAAGCGATCTCCAGACACCAGAGGAAATGGAGGGAGTATAATGTTTCTCCTCTACCGAAGTGTGAGCACCACGGAGAAATGATACCCATGCCCACCATGTATGATACGATAAGGCATTAAATGATTTCCATTCTGACAAAATAATTTTAACAGCTATGGATACCAGTAAATCCAAGAGTTGAAAATCTAACTCATCTAAAGGAAGTGGAGATGGAGCTGCCCAAGGACCCAACAAGACTAAAGGAAAGGAAAGCTCAAATTGAATATCAAAGATTAATAATAAATGCTTATGGATGAGTTCCCAGAACGCATGGAGAAGGGAGCACTCAAAAACATATGTTGAGGAGTACCTGCAGCACTTTTACAATTCCAGCAAAGATCATCATCTTTAAGTTTGAGTGTATATAAACGAGCTGGGGTCCAATGTAGAAGGTTGATAGTAAAAAACTTTGATTGAATCAGAGAAGGAGCAACTTTATTCCGTAGGGAGAGTTTCCCAATAGTTTTCCAAGTATCCGATGTAATATGTTTGACTACATCAGCGTCAAAATGTTGCATCCATTTGAGCTGTGTGACCGTAGAGGATGATGATGGAGAAGTAAACAAAAATGTATATATCCTAGAAGCCATATGTCCTACCTTACCCCAAAGCTGTAGGAGAGAGACCATATGCGAATCTGGATGAAAGGTACTCTTGGACAAAGCTACTTTAATTTTAAGAAATGAGTAGAAATCAATAGAATTAAGACAATAAGCTGGGGCCAACGAGGAGAAAGGCAAAGGATCATTGTTAGCATTATAAAGATGCTTGACCAATGCAACACCTTTGCTGGCCCAATATGACCTTGTCTCCGCGTCCAACTGAATCTTAATCTTGGGATTGTGCCACAAAGAAGACCACCTAGAATTTTGAATGTGTAAAGAGACTCTCTTATCAATCTTTTTTAATGCTAAAATCGTGTCTGTTATGATACGTCCAGAGAAAGGAAAAGTCAATGTAGACGCAGTCATCAAAGCTGAGGTGGGTAAGGGAGAGCACAAATGTTGTTCAATACATAACCATGGTGGAATGTGTCTATTATCAGAAGGAAACCATAAGGCCCCTGAGAGGCTAAAACGCCGACTGATATAAACTCCAATCTGGGAAATTACAACCACCCATATCATAAGATTTCCTTAATTGTTTGTATGCAATCCTAGCACGTTTGTCGCTCCAGAGAAATTTAGAAGTGATCACATCTATCTCATGAAAAAGGAAGAGGAGAGATTTACAGGGAGCATGGATGACACAAAATTGACAATAGGAGTTATCATCATTTTTAATGACTGGAGCCGTCCCCACCATGAGATGAACTTAGGCGACCAAGCCTCCAATAATTTTTAACTTTATCCAGTACCTGAGATTCATTGTAAGAGATAGTATCCGATAAATTCGCAGAAAACCAAATTCCCAAGTATTTAAGCCGCTCAGACTGCCATTTGAATCCTGCATCTCCCATGTGAGAAGAAAAACACAGCCGATTAAGAGGAAACATTTCGGTTTTGTCTCTATTTAAAGTATATCCTGAGACAAGAGAAAATTGTTTGATAATCGTGGAAATAGCCGGAATTGCTCTTTCTATATCTTCAGAGAAGATAAGAACATCATCCGCATACGCAGCTGTTTTAATGCGCTGTGAACCAAATTGAAACCCCCGGATGTCCTGATTAAGATTAAGTAGGCGAAGTAACGGATCAATAGACAATAAAAAAGAAGTGGTGACAATGGACAGCCTTGTCGAGTGCCCTGGCCTAGATCAAAGAAGGGTGAGGTAATTCCATTAATTCTAATATTAGCCTTGGGTTGAGTATACAAGGACATAACCATACCAATAAATGCATCCCCCAGGTTATGGGATTGAAGTACAGCCTGAAGAAAAGGCCACGAGACCTTATCGAAAGCTTTCTCGGCGTCAAGCGCAATAGCTGCCGCCGGCGAACTAGAACTCTTAGCTTTCTCTAAGATATGGCAGAAAGTGCGGATATTATCCCTAGCTAATCTTCCCTTGACAAAACCCGTCTGGGAGGGATGAATGAGAGTAGGAATATGAGACTCTAATCGTTTTGCCAAAATGTTTTGCAAAACGTTTTGCTTCCATGTTTAGCAAAGAGATTGGGCGGAAATTTTTAGGGTCCGAATGATCCTTACCTTCCTTGGGAATAACCACTATAGTAGCCTCCGTTGCCGAACCCGAAACCTTCCCAGAAGAAACAAAGGCATCAAAAACCTGTTGCAGACGTGGTACTAGAGAAGAACTAAAATTTTTAAAAACTCTATAGAAAAACCATCCGGTCCTGGCGCTTTCCCTGATCTAGTTGCCTTAATGGCTTGAACAATTTCCTCAGACTCAATCGGTTTGCTTAGAGAAGCAATATCCGTGTCGGCAATGGTACTAGTAGGAATAGAAGTCAGAAATTGTTGGCACTGCGCTAAAGAAGATTGGTGTTCAGGGGTGTATAAATTAGAGTAAAAGTCACGAAATACCTCCAGAATATCTTTAGTCAAGAATTTCCGCGTTCCCGCCGTGTCTGTGATACAGGTAATCTGAGTTGATCGAACACTAGTGTCCTGATATTTTAAAGTAGCTGCCAGAACTTTACCTGCTCGGTTTTTTAGTAACAAGCGTTTTGATTTTTGTAATTGTACCCCAATGTGTGCCCTCTTGGTCAAGATAGAATTATACTTATATTTAAGATTTTTGATTTCTTGCAGTATCACTTTATCTTTAGAACCTCTATACAATGATTCTTTTTGTTTAATGTTGTCTGTAATCGAGAGAAGCTCTTTTTTAATAATACTGTTTCTTCGTGCCATAGTTTGAATAATGTTGCCTCTAAGGGTACATTTGAAAGCATCCCATAATACTACAGGAGATGTCACGGATAATTCATTCTCTCGGAAAAAATTATGTATAGCTGCATCAAGCAACTCAACCTCTTTGTCGTCCTGTAAGATTTCTGTATTGAGACGCCAAGTACGCGGTCCGCGACTATCTGTGAGATTAAGAAGAGTGAAAGAGACTGCGGCATGATCAGAGACAACTATAGGGTGGATTATCACATTTGTAGTATGTTTCAACATATTTGCTTGAACCAAGAGATAATCAATGCGAGAGAAGCTGGAGTGAGGAGAAGAGAAAAAGGTAAAGTCACTGCCAGTGGGATTATGCATTCTCCACACATCAATGAGTCGTTGGGAAGAACACATGTTAAGCATTTGTTTGTGCGCCCTGGGAGGACGGAATCGGAATGCAGAATATCTATCCAGGATAGGATCCATTGGCAGATTGAAATCTCCCCGACAACCACTTTGTCACTAATAGGTATTTCGGAAAGCTTCTTGGTTATTGTTCGCCAGAAAGAAGGATCATCACTATTGGGAGCATATATATTCATAATATAGAGATCAGATGACCCATTAGACAATTGCGTAAGCAGCCACCTACCTTCAAGATCATGTTCAGCCGAGACAATGGATAGTCCCGAATTTTTAGAAATAAGAGTAACCACCCCATTCCTCTTCCCACAAGCCTCTGAGCACGACACATCAGAAACCCATTGCTTACGCAAGAATAAAGCCTCCTTATACGCTATCTTAGTTTCTTGCAATAACACAATATCAGTAGAAAGGCCTTTGCAGTAATCCAAAATTTTTGATCTTTTTACTGGGTGGTTCAAACCACGCACATTAAGTGACATCACATTTAAGCCAGCCATAAATAAGGGAGATCAGTAAAGATAAGAAAAGTCAGTAAATGAAAAACACTAAGGGATGTATATTGCATGAGATGGACGTCACGGGAAGAAGACTTATACACATAAAAATAAGAGAGTAAGGCTGAAGTCCGTAGAAAGAAAGAACTCAGTACAGCAAGAAAGAAACAGAAATGGAAGAGAGAAAGAAAAGGTGAGGAGAAAAACACATACTGTAAAAGTGAAAAGAATAACCCCACCAGGGGAAGTCTATAAGAGACCAGAACCATATATGGGGGAACATGAAGTAGCAGCCAAAGAGGCCATTGTTTACCACTAGCCATAGAAGGGATAGGGTATAAACAGTATATAACATAATCCATTCATTATTATAGGTTACACAATGTTTGTGTAAATAAACATCAGACAAATTACAAATTAGCTAACATGTACTATATTATTCCTACAATAAGAAATTAATCCAGGATATAAGTGAACACCCTTATTATTGATAAAAAAGGGGAAAACGACTAGAAAGAATTAATGAGTATACTACGTAACATTACCATTTGATAAAAACCTGAATAGCAAGTCACATTTACGTGTCATACAAATACTATAAAATACATATCTAAGAAAGAGTTAAATAGATACACTCTTAATGCCTGCGGAAAAAAGGATTCTACAAGGGCATCCAGCTGTCACAATAAACATATCACTTAAAAAACAGTTAATGTTTAGATAAGCAGCCACCTAGTAATCCTCAGCCATACCTAGGAAATAAATTACGCTATGAAGCTAGATAATGAGAACTGTAAGAGCGTCACACCAGCTATCAATACACAATGAAATGAGGAAATAGAAATTACTATAACTGCTTCATTTAAAAACCTGCAAAGGAAAAGGAATTAATGGAACATACCTACAAAAGGCAATTAATATATCTTGAATAAAGAACACTAAGAGAAGGGCCTAATCTTATTTGACATCAACCTTCCCTCAAAAGATATCGTTATAAGTTATAAGCGGAAAGATGAACCTGCAAGGAAAGGTTAATATACAAAAGAAAAAAGATAAAGATAAACTTGAAGGGCCCATAACCGTGGATGAAGTAAGGGAACCTCCAACTTCCCACAGAAAAAGAAGCCTCAAAAACCTGTAAGAGGAAAAATAGGCACAGAAAATACTAGAGTCCAGCCATAAAAGCAATGATCCCTTCAAGAAGAGGCCATTGTTTACCACTAGCCATAGAAGGGATAGGGTATAAATAGTATATAACATAATCCATTCATTATTATAGGTTACACAATGTTTGTGTAAATAAGCATCAGACAAATTACAAATTAGCTAACATGTACTATATTATTCCTACAATAAGAAATTAATCCAGGGTATGCGTGAACACCCTTATGATTGATAAAAAAAGGGGAAGACGACTAGCAAGAATTAATGAGTATACTCGCAACATTACCATTTGATAAAAACCTGAATAGCGAGTCACATTTTACGTGTCATACAAATACTATAAAATACATATCTAAGAAAGAGTTAAATAGATACACTCTTAACGCCTGCGGAAAAAGGATTCTACAAGGGCATCCAGCTGTCACAATAAACATATCACCTAAAAAACAGTTAATGTTTAGATAAGCAGCCACATAGTAATCCTCAGCCATATCTAGGAAATAAATTACGCTATGAAGCTAGATACTGAGAACTGTAAGAGCGTCACACCAGCTATCAATACACAATGAAATGAGGAAATAGAAATTACTATAACTGCTTCATTTAAAAACCTGCAAAGGAAAAGGAATTAATGGAACATACCTACAAAAGGCACTTAATATATCTTGAATAAAGAACACTAAGAGAAGGGCCTAATCTTATTTGACATCAACCTTCCCTCAAAAAAGCTATTGTTATAAGTTATAAGCGGAAAAATGAACCTGCAAGGAAAGGTTAATACACAAAAAAGAAAACAGATAAAGATAGACTTGACGGGCCCATAACCGTGGATGAAGTAAGGGAACCTCCAACTTCCCACAGGAAAAAGAAGCCTCAAAACCTGTAAGAGGAAAAATAGGCACAGAAAATACTAGAGTCCAGCCATAAAGGCAATGATCCCTTCAAGAACCAGAGGAGACTGAAGGAGAGTCAGATTCCATTCGCGATTCAGATTGATTATCCCAAAAAGTTGTTAACTCTGATGGTTCATAAAAAATTTGAGATCGACCTTTAACAGTTATTCTGAATCGTGAGGGACCAGCGAAGGAAAAGGGAATGTTCATGTCCAAAAGTCTCCGCCGAAGGTTTAAAAACCCTTTCTCCTGATGACAGTATCTCTAGCAAAATCCTGAGATATAGCAATCCTGTGGCCTTCCCATGTAATCGATCTGATCTTCCTCATCTGAGACAAAATAAGTTCTGAGTGTTGGTGTCGTAAAGGCTTGAACACTATAGGCCTAGGATGCGGCGAGGACTTAGGGCGAAAGAGGGAACTCTATGAGCCCGTTCTATTTCAAAGTCTTTCTGAAAAGAGATATGGAGAACCGTAGGGATCCAGTCCAGCAGAAACTCAAGCATTGAAGGAGCACCTTTCTCTGCATCTTCTGGTAGACCAAAAATACGTAGGTTACTCCTACGATTCCTATCTTCCTGTTCTGTAAGGTCCCTCCGCAAAGAAGCCATAGAGCGCTCCAAATTCTGTACCTGCCTGGTCTGCTGATGAGATGTGTCCTCAACTGCGCTTATACGAGATTCTGCATTTGAGACACGTAATGACAAACTTTTGAAGTCACTTCTAATCGCCGCAACTTCAACCTGAAGTAGATCTGTATTTGTTTTAGTACTCTGCGCAATATCATGAACCGTATTTAGACGTAGAAGTATTGTGTCTAAAGTAGTAGTAGAATCTTTAGATGTTACCTCTGGCAGGGAGACGTTTGTTTAGATCTCTTAAGAGCACCTTTTGCATCCTTATCTTTAACAGGGAGGCCCATATTATCTGCCATTGGAATAGACAAATATAGGTGAAAAGAAAAACAGCACTGCCAACCACTCCCTGTTCCAGACCACCAGAGCGTTACCTGGGAATATGGCGGAACAGGTCCCTCAGAGGACAAAGAACAATGACCAAACACATAAACTGTGCCCTACAAAAGACACTGTCCAGACAGATAGCAACCTCTACCTCGTGGTTAAAGAGCACTTAAATAAGTGTGCGCCACTGAGAGACTAGTGTCCAACCCGCGATAGTGGTAGAGGAAACAGGTGCAGCTGCAGCAAATCACCGTAGCAAAACCAGCTCATTAAGGAGTAGGTATTAATCCTCTGCCACTCCAAAACTGGTAGACAAGGTTATCATCGCAGTACACCTTATGAGCTTCCAGTCAGGTCTTAAGCACAAAAGGGTTGTTGATGATCCTGTGTTAAAACAGTGCTCCACATAGCTGGTGAAGAGAACAACATCGCACCTCAGCGCACATTCAAGGAGCTTCCAAATTAGATGTGTTGCCCCTCAGGAGAAACATATCGCCTCAGAAAAGAACAGCGCTTTATTTACAGGTGAAACAACGCTGCAAATATTCGCACTCTTTTGACTCCTGGAGATCCCCTCAGGGCAAGCAGAATTTCCCATACGCAGCCACTGTCCGTTTACATATACAGCCTCTCAGCGCTGCTTAAAAGACACTTCATTTGAATGGACTTTAGCTTCAAAATGCCTCAGAGCATGTATTATCCTTCAACAGCAGCGTGGTATGCGATTCAGGCGAAGCGCTCTTACTTTGTCAATCGCTGTACCCTGGAATCTCCAAGTTGTGAGGGTTAATGCGCCCGTGTTCCTCGCGCCGCCGCCATCTTAGGCGCCACCCTGAGGAGAACACAGATGCTGCTGGAAAAGGCACCAAAAGCGCTCCAAATGCGCCGCAAATTCTCCTGAGTGCCCTCGCTACCTTCCGCTGCCGATATCCATCGTTAAAACCGCCCTTCCAGGACTCCGTTCACTGGGAAACCGGACGGCCTCACGGAGGCTCTCCGGAGCTTAAGCAGATGCGGCCATCTTGTCTCAATAAACAAAATTCAAAAAAAAAAAAATAAGATTCCCAATCGAAGCAAAATGCACAAATAAGGTCTTGAAAAACGTCCTTGAAAAACATCCAGAAAGTAGGCCTTGAAAACGTTGCTTCTTATACTCGGATGAGTAAGGAGTGCAAACGAAGAGGAAATCAGCCATAAAAGGTCTAAAAAAAACAGATTAAAATTGTGAAGTTAGGCCAAAAGTGCCGAAAAATAAAAAAACGAAATCCTGGGTTTGACGATTGAAGATGTTGTGATGCTCTCTTCTCCACTCGTCGCCAGTGTAATAATGCGAAACTGCTGATGTAGGTTCAGCTGCAACTGATCCATGGAACCACATAACTTGACATCAACAGATTAGAACAGCCCTACATTCTACATTCTCTCTCCTGTAATCTAGTTTCCCCAAGTACATACATAAGACTGCTAGATACACATCACTCCCCTGACCGCCCCACCCCGACTAGGCGACTTTCGATGGCCAGAGGCCAACTGCAGCTGCTAGCCCTCGAGGACGCCTATCAATGCTGGGTGGCAAGAACAAGAAACATATATGAGCACGGAAACAAGTCAGGGAAACTTCTTTACTGGGTTGTCACACGATCTCAAGAATAGTGCCCCAACTGGCTGATGCGGACGGCCATTGCCTGCTACACACCCTGACATCTCGCGGACCTTCACAGCCTTCTTCCAAGACCTCTATGTGTGTAGACCTCGACCCCCCTGAGAGATAGAACATCCACTATTACGTGACATTCCGCTGCCTACAATCCCCTCTTCCTTAGCCTATGAATTGGACCAGCCCATTACTGGGATGAAATTGAATCAGCCCTGTCCGACATGTCTTCCGGCAAAACTCTTGGCCCGACAGCTTTCCCATTGAGTACTACCAGAAGTTCCGCACTGAACTCACCCCATTCCTGCTCAAGCTCTACACTGAGGTGGCTGAGCGGAGAGCATTCCCACCTGGACTCGATCTGGCCTCCAAAGTGGTCATTCCTAAACCAGGCCACCATCCTGAGAAATGCTCTTCATCCAGACCCATCTCACTAATCAACATGTAAATTAAACCCAATGCCAATATTCTGGTCAATTGACTGAATCTGCTCTCCTCTAACTAATCCATTGGGATCAAAGTGGCTTCATGCCAGAACGTAGTACAAGACACTGTAGCAGAAGGGTTCGTGGGGCACTCTCCAGGATAGATGCATCTCACCACCCAGAGGCACTGCTCCTTATAGACTTCGAAAAGGCATTTAATATGGTGGCCTAGTCTTTTCTCAGGGCTGTCCTCAAGCACACTGGACTGGGGAGGCACATGAGATGCCTTATCGGTACCCTCTACCACCAACCCTTTGCACAGGTCTGGGTCAATTGCTCACTATCAGACCGCTTCCCTATCTGTAGGGGCATGCTCCAGAGCTGCCCCATGTCTCCTTTATTATTTGCCCTTGCAATACAGCCCTTGGCATGGATCATTTATTGTGATGCCCAATTCAGCGGATAGTCTTGGGATGGAGGACTAGAAGAGAAGATCACTCTCTATGCGGACAACGTCCTACTGTTCTTAGCTGACCCACAGACCTCAGGTTCTGTTCTCTTGAACTCCTTGCATTATTTGGAGAAGCCTCTGGTTTTCACGTGAACAAATCCAAATCCATATTGGTCCCGGTTTTAGGAAATGAGGCTGCCCATGCATGTGTGGCAGTCTGACATCCCGGTGAAGCGCTTCTCCTTAAAAAAACTTGGGATTCACATCTCTCTACTCCCAGAACTCACAAGACACCTTAATTTGACCCCCTTGGTATCCGAGATGAAAAGCGACATCCGGATTGGACACAGCTTTCCCTACAAGTGATGGGCCGCATTGCTTTCTTTAAGATGATGATACTCCATTGCTATCTGTATATATTCCAACACTTTCCATTTCTGATTTACCCCCGCTGGTTCCACGCACTCAGCTTCATTGTCCGAGCCTTTCTCTGGTCAGGCGGTCGATCACGAATTGTGTTCCCCAATGGTAAGCAATCCCCATATGATGGTGGGCTGGGGATGGTGGACCTTCAATGCTATTTCTGGGCCTCCCAACTGATTGTCATTAATGAGTGGCTCAAAGGCATATGAGACAATACAATCTATCAAGGGGAACTCTGCCTCTTGGGGCTTGACCAAATCATGGATATCTTATAAGGCGCTCCGATACCCCATACCCTACCTGATATCACGCACATAGTCTTCCTTTGTTGGAGATCCGCACTTAGATTCCTGGGTTGGAGCCAAATATTGACTGGGATGACCCCCCTCTGGAGGGGGAGATGGCTCCACCACACAGTTCGGTTAGAGGGATTCCACAAATGGGACACTATAGGCATCACAGTCCTTGGAGATGTTTGGGCGGGAAAACATATTTTGATCTTTCGGGACCTACAAGAAAGCTCAATCAAACACAATTCCATAAATATTTACAACTACATCACGCCCTTGCAGCCAACATCCCCCCTGATACTGAAATCCCTGAATTTAGCCCCCTCGAGGCCAAACTGCTAACAGGCATATTGGTAAGGGTGCCATGTCTCGAATCTAAGGATCACTCATTGTGAATGCCCCACACAGCTCTGGCACACTTAGACACTGCTGGGAGGGCTAGATTGGCAAATTAGACAGTGTGGACTGTAGAAAGGCCAGGTTAGCCCTAAGCATGCTGGCCATTCCCACATGTCTCTGACTGATCCAACTAAACTACCTTCATATGACATACCTCACACCAATACGCATACACCATGCTGGCAGAATACCCCAACCTGCTTGCTTTCGCTGCACTGCAATTCCAGCCTACTTTTACCACATGGTCTGGGCCTGCCCGGCCTTTTCACCGTCCTGTCAGCGGATACAGTGGGAGGTCTTGGGATGGCATCTACTAGGCATGATTGATGAGCTTGGTGGCCCCCAGGCTGACCGCACGCTCATAGCTATTGGGAGATATTGCCCAAAGATGGAGGACAGGGTGGAGTGGTGCGCCCAATTAGAAAAGCACATCCATACCGCACGAAGTTGGGGATGTGATTTATCAAACAGTCAATTGTAATGTGAAGGTGTTGTGCAGATGTAAATGTCTTTTATTTGGTGGATTCTGAAATTTAATAAAAATTTGTTCTGAAAGAAAACAGCAATATCTTCAAAGATGGAAGTAGTAGTAACACTTAAGCTTCAGTGCAGTACCTTGTGATGAAGTGTAAATAGAATGGCACTAATGATTGAGAATTGTTGAAGCCCCAATGTAGAAAGTGCGTGCCTCCGTTCGCCAAATTGTTGTTTCTGGTATTGATACAAGTTGGTCCACTCAGAAGAAAGCTCCAGTAGTTTATTCTGTATCGTAACAAGGACTCCATGCATAACTCATCCTTCAGCTAAGGACTAACAGCTGCTTAGGAATCTTCACCTTTTCTGGCATAAACATTCGAAGAACATGAGCATCAAAGAGTTCCTACAAAACTGGAGCGCAACCCTTGAATATACAAGAGCATGTGATGTGCAGGGGCAGGGCGTTCCCCACTATAGCAGCGAGGTAGAAGTCACAACCACTGGATCTGGTTCTCCGTATGCGGGCGTGCATGCGAGTAAGAGTCCGGCTGAGCGGAGGTGTCTGGTAGATTTGTGGAAGTTCATGCAGTTGTTGAGGTATATGGGGCCAATGTTGTGTAAGACTTTGAGTCCTGAGAACTATTAAAGACATACGCCTGATGAGAACTTGGTGTCTGTGTTCTCTTTATTACCTTCCCCCTTCACATCAGAATTTGGTTCTGCTATTCAAGCTTACCCAAGTACGGCAGGGCTACACCTTGGGCAGTGGGGTGGATTGACATTAGACATTGCCATTCAAGTCATGCATATCCTGACACCAGAACACAAATATTAAAAAACAGGTTGTCAGCTCTATCCTTCTACCAGAATTAGAATAATGTCTCAGTGTAGCGTCTTGTCCCCTGGGTGGACTCGGGTAATCCTGTCAACAATAGCTCCTGGATTGTTACCATTCACAACTCCTGGTTGACCTTGACAAGATTGCTCCCTTGAGAAGTCACCCCTCGAAATGGTCTACATTTATTAAGGGCTGATATGTGGCACACTCACCAATGTTTGGAATTCTTCTGGTAGAGGGAATATTCTCCATCTGCTTAACTGAAATGGCAAATATAAAAATCACAATTACAAACATGCCATTATATGTACAAAGGCTTCGTATTTTTCCCAAAAATATTTTCTGTTCCAAGCACAACAAACATATCTGACAACCTCTGTCTTAAAATTGAAACAAATAGATGATTTTCTTGAGCATAAAATCCTCCTGATTGCATCCAGACTCAGAACCACAATGTAGAGTTAATCTTCCGCCTTCACATAATTGGGTCACACCTTCCATCAATGCATCAAATCTGTTGTACTGCCTTTTGAGTGATAATTTCACTCAATTTTTTTTTTCGCGGAGTTTTATATAGCACGAACTTGGCCCAAAGGTATCAGAGCGCCTTCCATGAGCACCAGTTGCATTACAGACGGACACATTCATTTTTTATAGGCACAGGGAGATTAAGTGATTTGCCCAGAATCACAAGATGTTGAGGATCCATTGCCGAGAATCGAACCCGGTTCCCCAGCTTCGACGCTGACAGCGCTAGCCATTAGGCTACGTCCTCTCCACTCAATTGGTGTGAAGTAGTAAACCATCAGTGTTCTATCTGGTAAGGTACATACACATCTTCAGCTGCATGATCATTCCCAAGTCATACCTATCTTAAATGCTTCAATGACCTCCAGTTGCACATAGAAGGGTTTTAAAGCAGCATGTCTAATTCCTTTACTGAAAAAAGTTCTTTCCTGACAAGTTGTCCAAAAATTGACCACTTTCACTACTCCCGCGCCTGGCAAAGCAGTCAGAAAAGGCTGTATTCACTCAATGATTGGATCATGTTCAAAATACCAGTCTTCTGCATCCGAAGCAAGCAGCTTTTTACCCAGGATGCAATACAGAGACTGGCACTGCGACTGCATTGGGTGAATTATATTGCCGCACTTTTCATGATTCTCCTCGGCCTATTGGACATTGGCGGCTGACATCTACGGGGGGCAGGCGCATGTGCACACTTAAAATAATATAAAAAATATATATAAAACTTACCTGAACTCAGCGACGTCCTCACTCTGGACCTCTTCTTTCCACACAGGATCCGGATGCAGCAGCTCCCTTGGCCAATCCTAGGGCTGCTCTGACCAGCACATGATTGGTGGGAGCGGCCTCACACAGCGCTCTGGAGGCTTTGGCTTGCTCTAACCTAGCTGTCTTAAGGCAATGGGTTAGAGCTGTTTAAAGTGCGCATGTGTGGCTGGCCATCGCCAAGACGGCTGGCCAAAAAGACATGTGCACTTTAAACAGTGCCATACCAGCCTACCCACCTCCCTACTGCTGTCACTTAGCAGTGGCCCCACCCCCATCCTGACGCTGGTGTTGTGTTGTCTGCCCCAGGAAACACGCCAGAGTCAGGTCAGTTTCTGTATATGCTTTATTACTTATCTTTGCTATAGCTGCTGCTGCCCACATGTGCCTCCGTTCTCTTCCCTCATTGTTTCTGCGTACCCTCCCCACTCCCCTGACCGGAAGTGGTGTCCGGTTCCTGTCCCCTCCCCACCAGTCGGGTACAGGGTCCTAGTGCCCACTTTCCCAGGTCACGACATCTCCCCTTTTGTTGCAAGAAAATGACAAGAGAAATTGGTGAGAGAGATAGAGGTAGAGAGAGAGAGAGAGAGAGAGATAGAGAGAGAGAGAGAGAGAAGAGAGAGAGAGAGAGAGAGAGAGAGAGAGAGAGAGAGACGTTTCGTTGTCCCCATCATTACATTTCTTCAATCAGTCTTTTTGGTCTTTTGCTCTCTCTTCTTGGACAAGGTCCTTCCCTGTCTTTCTGCGATTCCTCTTCTTGTCTCTCATCTGTGTCTGTGTTTACTGCTGCTGTGTCCTCTCCGTCTTCATCCATGATCTTTAGTCCCTTGAAGTGAGAGCTGTTCCTTGTTATTCGGTAGGGGCCTGCTGCCACCGTTATCATAGGCCCCTTGACATGTGTCACTGTTAACGGTTCCTTTAAGAACGGACTGTCTGATTTTCTCAGTTGCCGCTGACGCACCACCACTGAGTCCCCTTGCTTGAGGTGCGACGGAGTGGCATGTCACCTGGCGTCGGCATACGCTTTCATTTTCTCTTTGGCCTCGTGGTCTCTGACAGCAATGCTGCTGTGCTCTGGTGGCGCCGTTGCTTCTAGTTGTGGTAGCCTCGTCCTGCTTGTTCTGCCCAGCACTAGTTCAGCGGGGCATCGTCCCGTGGAGCTGTGAGGGGTGTTTCGATAATCTCTTAGTACTTGACAGAGTGCTTGTCCTATTGATATCTGCGCCAGCTTTGCACTTTGGACAGCCTTCTTTATGTTCCCCATGAACCTCTCCACCATGCCATTTGCTTGTGGCCACAGAGGTGTTATCATCCTGTGATGAATGCCTAGGTAGTCCATGAATTTTCGAAACTCCTCCCCTGAGAATGGAGGACCATTGTCTGTTTTTAGTGTTTGTGGGGAGCCCCAGGCTGCAAATATGTCGTCCAGTATTGGCAGTGTTGCGCTTGCTGATGTCGATGAGACTTGTCGCATGACAGGAAATCTTGAATATTCGTCAATGATCATGAGCAAGTAGTTGCCCGTGTCTAGCGGTCCATAGAAGTCTGCTGCCAGTACTGTCCATACTGCCCTTGGGAGTGCCGACATTTGTAGTGGTTCAGGCTTTGCTGGCTGCCCTGTTGTTTGGCAGATGTGGCAATTTATGATAGTGTCCTCCACCATTTTGTCTAGGCCAGGGAACCATACTTTCTCCCGTAGCAGTTTCTTTGTCGCGACCATGCCTCTGTGTGATTCGTGTGCCAAGTTTACAGTTTGTCTGCATAGTGTACTTGGCATGACTATTCTTGTTCCTCTCATTATTATTCCATTTACAGTCTCTGATAGTTCTTCATGAATCTTTTTGAATGCTAACATCTCCTCCTTGTTGACTCCTTCTTCCATGATGCTGTTGTTGTTGACGTGTCTCCATCTCTGCTGTCTTGTCACCACTTTCACCGCTTGCATCGTGGCATCCCTCCCTGTTTCTTGCTCAAGTTCCGCTATCGTTATTGATGCCGGAGTTTTCCGTTTAGCACAAAGTTTAGATATTCTTCTGCTATTGATGTGTTCTCAGGTGTCTGCGGTAGGGATGGCGTGACATGTAATCAGCCGGGTTGTGTTCTTTTCCCGGCTTGTGCACGATCTTAAAGTCATAGTCCATCAGTCTTATGCCCCATCGCTCAATGCGAGGCGGTATCTTTGCATTTGGATTTCCATATATTGTCACCAGGGCCTGATGGTCAGTTACGATGGTGAATGGTTTCCCGTAGATGAACATGTGGTGGTGTTCACATGCCCATATCACTGCTAGGCTTTCTTTTTCTGGCTGCGAGTATGCCCTCTCAATGTCAGACAGACTTTTGCTTGCATATGCCACAATCTTTCGTGGAGAGTCCCTGCCCGGCATATGTTGTGCTAAAATTGCTCCTAATCCTACCGGGCTGGCGTCCACCGTCAGCTCCGTGCATAGAAGTGGATCGAAATAGGCAAGATGGTCCACCGCTATTACAGCATGTCTGATGGCCTCAAATGCCCTAGTGCATTCTTGTGTCCAGATGAATTTCTGACCCTGCTTTGTTAGTTCTCGAAGCGGTGTGCTCACCGTGGCAAAGTCTTTTATGTATCGAGCACAGTAGCTGGCAAGCCCAAGAAATGACCTCACTTCTGCGACGTCTGTTGGAGGACTCGCCTTTTCCAGCGTCTCTACCTTGCTGGAGTCTGGTCTCATTCCTTTCTTGGAGAAGATATGTCCAAAGAACACCAGTTCATTTCTCCCCAGTTCGCACTTGTCTTCATTCAGTGTTAGGCCTGCTTTTTCCAGATGCAGGCATACTTCCCGCAGAGCTCTGTCATGCTCTTCATCTGATTGACCAAACACCAAAATGTCGTCACTGTAGTTTAAGCTGTTCTTTACTGGCCTTATTACCTGCCTTATGGTCTCCTGAAATATTTCTGCTGCCGATGAGAAGCCAAAACTCAGTCGTTTGTAGCGAAACAGGCTCATGTGTGTGGAGAATGTGGTAATGTACCTTGATTGTGGGTCAAGCTCCAGTTGATGATACCCTTTGCACAGGTCCAGCTTTGAAAACCGGCATGCGCCAGTGAGACAGCTGATCATGTCATTGAGGTGTGGCCCAGGGTGTCTTTCCCTTTCAATCGCTGTATTTGGTATCCTCATGTCTACACATATGCGAATCTTGGATGTGTTCTTTTTTGGAACTGCCACTATTGGCGACACCCATGGGGTCGGCCCGTCTGCAGGCTCTATTATGTCTTGGCTCAGCAGGCTTTGTATTTCCTCTTCTACCTGTGGCTGCAGGTGTATTGGCACTCGTCAGTGATGCTGAGCCACAGGTTTTATTGCCTCATTGATGTGCAGTGTTATTTGCCGTCCTTTTAGTTTGCCTAGGCCTTGTAGTATTGCCGGATAGTCTACGCAGAATGTTCCGTTTCTCTGACATGTGAGTACGTCATTGCGAGGAGACCCATCACCTGCGCCGTGACGTTGATTAGCAGACATGGTGCTGGAATGTCTCCCCATTGCACATGTATTTCTTCTTTGCTTGACCTGTCTTTGTACATCAGTGTCTCTGTAAACTTCCCCATGTTGACCACTGGTTTCTTCGAGCCCCAGGTGAATACATCAACAGTGGACGGTGATAGTGGCTGTTTTGTTTTCATCTTTTCATATTCTGACATACACATTATGTTGCATGTGGCCCCACTATCTAGCAAGAATCGTGTGCTGTGTCTTCCTACTTCAATGTCCACTGTAGCTGTTTTCTTTATCTGATGTTTCTCTATTAGATGAATGCGCTCTGGCCCTCTGTCTTCCGCAGGGGCATCGGACATCAGATATAGTCGTTCCATGTTCTCTTGTACTGCTGTTCCGTCTGATTCAGCTGAGGAGCTGCGATTTGCCATTTCCATGTGCCTGGCATACCTGCTCGTTGCCGTCCGTGGTCTTGCTAGTCTTCCTCGCTCAATTTTAAATTGTGCACCCATGCAGGCGCTTGCAAAATGATTATCTCTGTTGCATTTCCTGCATTTCTGACCCATTGCCGGGCATGCGCCGACATGTGGAAACTCGAGTCCGCATCTATAACATGTTCTTTCATGCGCTTTTCTTGGCAGAGGCGGAGTGTTTTCTTTCTTCCTGTTGTTTCCAGTCATGCGGTTTGTTTGCTCTACTCTTCTTTCTTTTCCCAGTTCCATCTGTCTTGCACGTGTTGTTGCTCTCGCTTCCGCTCGGGCCATGGTCAGAATTTTTTCTAGCGAGGTCGATTCCTTCAGAATTCGTGAGCGGAATTCCACAGACTGACAGCCTTCAATGATGCGCAGTCGAATTGCCTGTTCGTTGTCAAACTTATCGAATTCGCAGTATGTGACCAATTTTCGCAGTCTTGTTGCAAAGTCATCGAGGGACTCATCTGCTCGTTGACACGCGGTGTTGAAGGTGTACCTTTCGAAATCAATGTTTCTTTGCGGGTCAAACTTGTCTGTGAGGCACTTTATCAGTCCCTTATATGTTGCTGTTTGATCTTGGGGAAATGTTATTAGCAGGTCTTCCACTTCATCCCCTACGAAGTTTAAAAATAGATCTGTGTGTTTGGCTTCTACGATGTCTGTGGCGCGCATGTGTCGTTCGAACTGGCGAATCCATCTTTCCCATCTGATACCTATCTGTGGTTCCGATAGGCTGAATGGAAGTGGCCTGCGAAATATTGCTTGTGTACTGTTCTTGTCACTTGCTGATTCAACCATTGTCTTGACGTGCAGCTCTGGTGCAGGTCTCGTTTGTCGCGTAATTCCTTTTCTTATTAGCACTGTGATAATGTACTTTCCCTCTCTATTTGTCTCTTTATTTTCTGCTCTTTATTCTTTTCTTTTGTTATATTTTTCCTTTTTCCGTTGTTTTTTCCTTTTAATTCCCCTTTTGTATGCTTTTTGATGTTTGCCTGACTTTAAAATGGCCGCCAGGCCTTCCTCGATGCTTATTGGCTGAGTCTGCCTGACCTCAAAATGGCTGCCGCAGTCTCGCGAGATCGTGACTTCTGGTGTCTTTGCCTGACCTCAAAATGGCCACCGGGCCTTCTTGGACGCTGATTCGCTGCTCCCGCCTGACCCCAAAATGGCCGCTGTATTCACGCGATATTTCCTTGAATTTACGCGCGATGCTGCAGTCTTTCGTGATGCGGCGGGCGGCTGGGGCACGGGTGCACCTCTTTTAATTATACGCGCGATGCTCACGCGCACAGACGGGTGCACCGCTTGCTGTCAGGCGGTCGGGGCCTCTTACCGCTTCTTCACTGCGGCCGGGGTGGGCTCCCGTGTCGTTTCTCTGTTCCTCAGCACTCGGACCAGGGTGGGCTCCTGGCTCCGTCACTCGGTCACGAAGGACCTGGGCACACGCGTCTGCTGTATTCTTGAGATCCCACCTTCGTCGCCAGTTGTCGTGTTCTCTGCCCCAGGAAACACGCCAGAGTCAGGTCAGTTTCTGTATATGCTTTATTACTTATCTTTGCTATAGCTGCTGCTGCCCACATGTGCCTCCGTCCTCTTCCCTCGTTGTTTCTGCGTACCCTCTCCACTCCCCTGACCGGAAGTGGTGTCCGGTTCCTGTCCCCTCCCCACCAGTCGGGTACAGGGTCCTACTGCCCAATTTCCCAGGTCACGACAGCTGGGCTCATGACGTGGAATGAAAAATAACACGGTAATTAATTACCATTTTATTTTTCATCTCTGGAAATTTTTAAGTCAGCCGAGGCTCCTCCCATCAAACGAGGAACTGCCCCTGCTTTTGGACATTTTCAACACAGTTGACCACCAGATTTTAACATCCTAGGTGGGATGGGCTCCGTGTCAAGACTCCGTCTTGTTATGATCTGCGGATTTTTCAGCACCTGAACACAGCAAGTAATTATGTATTCTTTTATTTCTACGACAAGACCACTTGCTTCCAGGGTCACCAGGGTTCTATCTTGTCATCCTTGCTTTTTACTCTCTCATGACCCCCTTAGCCCATAAGTACGCAGATGACAAACAAATCACTCTAAAAGTCACAGCTAATAAACAAACGCCAAGTTGTGCATCTAATTAGCAACACTGTCTTGACAAAGTCAAAAACTGAATGTGTTTTATTCAACTTAATGGCAAAAGTCTGAATTTTGCTATGTGTGAAGCCCTCTCCTTTTTGGTTTCTTCTTTTCAGACCTCTTGGCAATAAACCTTCCTCCGTTACAAGCGCAAAATGGTTAGGGGTCAAATTTGAATCAGCTCTCAATCTGACTGATCAAATTATTTCAGGAATCAGTCGTTGCATCCCCTAACTTTGCACTTTGAAACGAATCCTGTACCTATTTTTCCTTGTGCCATAAAGGGCAGTTACTGAATGCTTTCGGTCTCTATGAATTGATTAATGTTATTCGTTTAATTTGGAATTCCCTCATTCTGCTATATAAAAGCATCAGTAAATGAAAACCTCTGCAGCAAGAGACTGATCATGTCAGCCCAGTCCTGGCCACGGTGTACTGGCTCCCCCTGAAACAAAGGGCGCTTTCTAAGTCCATGTGCCTCGTACACAGGGTCTTATGTACCAGAGATCTTCACCTGCCCCCCGGAGAGTTCATTGGTACAACCCTAGTAGGTCTGACGCCCTAAAGATCTTTTTATCCTGCAGGCTTCCAAAGGTGGACTGTTACCAGTCAGAGGCGGGGCTTCCTCAGTGGCTGCTGCTACCAATTGGAGCTCTCTTCCTTTAAACATTCGATCTGGGCCAAACTTGCTAAAATTTAGGACAACCTTGAAGACCTGCTACCCCCCCTCCCCTTTTCATTCTTTGCCGTCCCAGTCCTCTCTGCAGCTCTTACGTTCCCCTGTATACCATTTGTCATTTCTAACCTTTCACACTCTTATCTCCCTCTCGTTTGTCCAGCTACATTCTCCACTCACCCCTCTCTTGTCATATCCTCCCCATAACATAACCACGTTGATTGTGACCCATGGTCTTTCACAAACCTTGTGCCTTGATACCCCCGGGTGATTGTCGCGCTTTAGACATTTTATTTTCATTTCATTTCCTGGAATTCTTCTGCTACAAAGTTGGTGTGAACTGATTCACCATTTCGAATAACCACCTCAAAACAGACATTGGTTCCGGCCAGCTGTGTGTAACTTCACATTTCCGCCAACGGCCTACACATTGTTCTATTTTTGGTTTATGTGTTTTCAGATTATTCAGATACTTCCTCCCTGGAAGCACATAGAGGAACTTTACATTTTTCTTGAGTCTGCAGAATTAGGCAGGACAAATGTTTGCTGGTGTCTATGCAAGTCATGTGCCCTGCAAGCTAAGCATTGCTGCAGCAAGCAGTGCAGAAGGCTGGCTCTCTTAAAGGAATACAGACACTGCTTGATTGAGCCGGTGCTTGCAGGCTCGAGCTATATGTTTTAGCTAACTGATCCTCCAATTAAGCACATATTATAGTTTCAAGTATGTGTTGTGGTTCTTCAAGAAGATTGCTATTAAACTAATTTTTGCAGAAATGAAGCACATTACTACCAGGATCACTGCCAATTCAGATTTGGAACGTTTTATATCCACTGTTGTAGCCCACATTTTATGTAGCACACTCAGGAATATGTTGTTAAATTAAATCCATGACAAGCAAAGTTGAATCCATGGAGAAAGTTCATTTGTAACAGCACAGTGCCCTTGACAAAGATCACATGACCAAGTACTGGTTTCCTATCCTTCTAACTCCACCATTCCATTCTAGAATCATCCTATGACACAAAGCTGCATCGCTATCTAATGCAAATATAATGTAGGTGCATACATCACCAACACAGATAAGTTATAAACCCAACACATCCCATCCCTTTGAATTTGGCAAAACAAAAATGCATAACTATATACAAAATTAACATATGATACAATAATTATTATCAAAACCAAATACTTATACACAATTTTCAAACCTGGGTGGTGGTCACCTCACAAGAGTGCCCAACTTCACCCACGAGGTTACAGACTCTTCTCCAGTTGGTTTTTCATCATTAATTCCGCTCTCCACCCTATCCATACCTCCAAAATGAACTCCTTGACAACTGGCCTTTTCTCCATGTGTCTCCTGCAAAACTTGAAATACATAATTTTCATCCCCAAATTTTACTCTCACAAACGACTCATCACACCTTCCTTCCTGTGAACACCCACTGTCTTGGTTGCACTTCGCCACTCTTCTCACATTCCAAACTTTGCCATCTTGAGTCACCACACTCTTATCATAAACTTTGATCACTTTTATGGCTTTGCCAAATTTAGCTATACCCTTCCTCACAAACCCAGGTATTCGCACTCTAACCCAATCGCCAACCACAAAAGAAGGTATCTTGACTTTCCACCTCTCATCATAAGTTTCCTTGACTTTCATTTGCTTTCTCTGCACCCTTTCTTTGATTCCCTGTATACTTGCTTCAACTTGAACCACATACTGCTTCTTTTTGAACCACCATGGACATAATTTTGACACGAGTGGTCTACCTCTCAACAATCGTAATGGACTAACTTCAGTAGTGGTCTGTGGAGTAATGCGATACCACCATAACTTCTCTCTCAACTTATCCTTCCACTGTCCACCAAACCCACGTGCCCAACTGATACATTCCTTAAGAACACGATTCAATCTCTCAACCTGTCCATTTCTTTGGGGTTCATAAAGGGCAGTAGAAACATGTTTAACACTACAAAAAGTGAAAAACTTTGCATCTCTCTCGCCACAAGCTGGTACCGTCGTCAGATATCACAACTTCTGGATACCCTTCCCTGGCAAAGATCTCCTTGAAAAATTCAATAATAGCACCCGAGGTAGCATGAGGTACTAGTTTCACTTCTGGCCATTTTGAGTGATAATCAATGAGCACCAAGGCATAGCGGGAATCAGCAGGCAAAGTATAAAATGGTCCAGATATATCAAAACCTAACTTTTGGCATGGTGAGTCTGGCCAAGGTACTGGCCGTAGGGGAGCAGGCGCAGGTCTCAACATTTTTTCACTATTCACACACACACTACACTACCTCACTACTCTATCTGCCATCTTATCTAGCCCTGACCACAAAAAAGTGGTATTAGTCTCTTCATAGATGACATTCCTGGATGTCCTTCATGTGCCAGGCGCAAAATTTCCCTCTGCATTCCCTTAGAGGAAATACACTTACCACTCTTAAAGATCAGGTCATTTTCCATTACTAATTCTTCAGCTATCCTAAAAAAAGGCACAATTTCCTCAGACAATGCTCTTCTATCTGGCCATCCTTCTCTCATGTACTTTCTGACATATCTCAACACTCTGTCCTCTTCATCCTGCCTCATCCATCTCTCCTCCAGTATACCCTTAAATTCTTCAGGCACATACTCCGAGACCATAGCCACAATATCCTTATCAACTTCCGTTTGATCTGCTACTCCATTACCTAAAGGAAGACGTGACAAACAATCAGCCATTACGTTGCTACATCTTGGTACATACTCCACCCTAAGACAATATTCTTGCAGTCTAGAAACCAACCTTGCTATGTGGGCCGTAGCATTCCAACCCCCAAAAAGAGAGAGAATTCCCACCAGTGGTTTGTGGTCAGTTTTTAAGATAAAACGTGAACCCCATATATAATTACGCAAATGTTCAATGGCCCAAACACATGCCAGCAGTTCTTTTTCTATAACTGTATACATCCTTTCAGCTTCAGACAAAGTGCGAGACGCAAATGTGGTATTCCATGTTTCCTTACCACGCCTTTGTGACAACACACCTCCAACTCCGTACATGCTTGCCTCCACTGCTACAATACATTGTGCTCCCATCCGGAAAGGTTTCAATGTGGGTGCATTAGCAATCTCATGTTTAATCTCTTCAAAGGCAGAAATTTGCTTATCTGTCTACACATAGTCCACATTTTTTCTTGTAAGGCTCTCTGAGAGGTTCCATTTTGGTAGCAACATTTTCAATAAACTTACTATAATACACACAAAGTCCTGAAAAAGATAATAATTTTTCTCGATTATCAGGAGCAGGGCCCTTAATAATAGCATCCACGAAGAGAATTTTTAGTTATAATACCACCCTTGATACTATGTGTCCCAAATATTCAACCGATTTAGAAAGGAACTGAGCATTTCTTTCTTTTTAAGTGTAAGACCACTCATTTTCAAATACCTTAACTCTTTTAAGATGTTCATTATGCTCCTTCTCATCCTTGGAGAATATCAATATATCGTCCTGAAAACACAACATATTTTTCCATGCCTCTAAAATGATGAAACATGGCCCTTTGAAACACAACTAACCCAAAGGGCATTCGTTTAAATTGGAACAATACCTGCGGGGTAATGAATGCTGTAAAATGGCGTAAATCCTCAGTCAGCTCAATCTGATGATAACCTGACCTTAGATCTAGCGTAGGAAACACATTTGCTCCTTCCAACATGCAAATCAAGTCATTTATATTGGGTAGAGGGTGACAATTTACCACAATATTGGCATTCACAGCCCTCAAGTCCACACAAATTCTCAAGAATTATCAGACTTACGTGTCAAAACTATGGGAGACACCCACTCAGAAGATTCTATCTCCTCTACTACACTCTCATTCACCATTTCTAACAGCATAGTCTTCAACTCCTCTCTGACATTAATAGGCACATTGCGAAGTTTCCATACCACTGGTTTGGCACCCTTTTGGGCTTGATTTTATGTGAGTACCCTTCCAATCTTCTAAGCCTTTCTCAAACAATTCTGGGAATCTAGATACAATCCCTTCAGCATCCTCCCCACTCTCCATTACCAAAACAGGTTCACGACTTCTGGTTTAATTATTATTCCCAACTTCCACTGATCCTTCCAACCCAACACATTCACTCCCTTGGGTGCCACATACAACTTAATGACAGCCTTCCTTCCCTTAAACTCGATTTCCGTCTCCACATACCCTATGATGTCAATAACACTCCTGTCTAAACTTTCTGCTATAATATCTGATGGCCTCATATCCTCCATACTCCATACACCTCCAAATTTCTGAACAAAATATTCCTTTGTAACAATTGTCCAGGGTGATCCACAATCTGCCATCAATCCCAATTCAATACCATTAACACTGACTGTGCATTTGGGAGAACTCTTAACTTCCTCTTCTACATCTTTCACTACACCATCAGGGATAGATAAAAACCACCCCTCTTTCATCACCACTTTCTACCACACTATCTCTACAATTCTCAAAACTTCCCTTATCCCTCAGCCTCCCACTACTCACAAAGGATACCTTATTTCTGTTTCCTGAATTATTCCTTTTCACATCTCGACAAACCCGGGTGAAATGTCCAACCCTGCCACATTTAACACGTCTTACCAATGGCAGAACGAGGTGAAGAAGTAATGTGACTTGTACTGCCACAGCGATAACATGAGAACTTTTCACTTTTCACATATTTTTCACCCTCAGGCTTGCCGTACCTATCATTGGTACCCCTATCATATTTTTCATACCTCTTTTTAATCACCCCAGTACGGGACTTGGAACCACTGTCAGCACCTAAGGTACACACAACTTCTGTTTCCTTCATATGGACTTTTTCAGACTCATGCACTGATTTCATCCACTTTTTGGACTGCTCTAACACCTTAGCCGTAGTTATTACATCTTGTAATTTTGGATCTCCCATGACCCACAATTGTTCTTGCACCTTCCTGCTTTTTTCATGAAATTTTATCTGATCCCTGATCATTTCATCAGTTATCGCTCCAAAGTTACAATGTAATGACAATCCTCGCAAAGCAGTTAAAAACTCATCAAAACTTCCTTCACTTCTCTGTGCTCTGGTATAAAATTTTAAATCTATTCAAAGCTACACTTACCGTAGGTTTTGAACCTATTCTCCAGTCTCAGTAATGCCTTCCTGAAACACATTAATGTCATCTGCATCATCTTCTTGCTCAATAGGAACCTATGGTAAAGTTTGAAAGACCAACTGTCCCTCTGATCCCAAACAATGTAGAAGGATGTTCTTTTTGCTTTCATTAGACATATGCTCATCATCTATAGCCTTTATATAAGTCAAAAATTCTCTTTCCAATGCATTCATGGAATAGGTGGATCGCCCTTATTTTGGAGAAATTTTGTTGGTGGTTCAAACTGCATTATGCTAACGAGTCACAAGCGTATAACGTATAATATTATGCTGAATGCAAGATTGTAAAGCAAGCAAACAAACAAAAAATCAAACTAACCACTCAAAAAATGTTTTCATTGATATGCACTTCCAGTGGACAATTGTGTGCAGATCACTGTAAGAAGAGTATCCAAACTCTGCTTGAAAACAACAGTGTGCAAATCACCGAATAACCCAAAGATGATCTGCAGTTAGTGTTTATAGTGTGCACATCACTGAACCAAAGTTGAGAACAGATAAAGTGAATAAACGAAGTTTTTACTCCAAGACTTGCACTTGTATTAATATAGTGTGCAAATCACTGAATAATCAAATACAACTTGCACTTGCCGTTTCTATAGCCCGATTAAAAATGGCAGCCACAAACATCGATCCCATCCTCGTTGCCACTTGTTAAATTAAATCCATGACAAGTGAAGTTGAATCCACAGAGAAAGTTTATTTGTAACAGCACATTACCCTTTGGCAAAGATCAAATGACCAAGTACTGGTTTTCTCTCCTTCTAACTCCACCATTTCATTCTAGAATCATCCAATTACGCATAACTATCTAATGCAAATGTAATGTAGGTGCATACATCACCAACACAGATAAGTCCTAAACCAAACATATGTGTCTATCCAAAATCCCTTTTAGTTATTGCATTGAGTAGGCATGTGGCTGTAATTGTGAACTACATCTAAAACACTACATTTTAGTCAACTGAATGTGTTTACTTCACTGGGGATACGGTAAAACAAACAGATTTGGAAATACTGATTGACAATTGATTTTTCATAATCAAATGGGCCACCTATATTACAACTGACATGCACATAAGATAGAAGAGCCTCAGAAAACTGGGCTAGACCATTTATTGTGTATGCTTTATTTCTTTCTTAGCCAGGGATATAAATAGAGGAATGTAATCTGACTCTTCAATTTAAATTTAAGGTGTGGAAAGCACAACCATAAATAGATGTATTGGAATAGTCAATTTGTTATGATGCCTATGCCTGAATTTTCTCTCTAGTGAGAAATTACTCATTTTTCGTTTCACATCGGCTGATTTCTTTCAGTTCTGCAAAACTTCAGGTACTTGGTAGGATAGAGTTGCAATGTTTCAGAAAATGTTATATATTAACAAGCATTGGCATAGCCAATAGGTCTTGCCTTTGGGTCCTTAAAAGAGTTTAGCGAGAGCTATTGCCTTTGCCAATGTATTTAAGCTATGTTGTAGAGCATTGTGGCTGCTGTGCAGCACGTTGAAACGTTATAATAAAAAAGTGTTTCAATCATTTTTGTTACATTATATATAACCAAGAAGGCATTATGTACAACTGAACGACCCTATTAAAAAAAAGAATTAACATAAAAAACGTCTTCTAGTTTTTTTGTCCTTGCAATGCTGGCTTCTTCCTGCCTGTTCTAATGCTTGTTTGTTATAGCTTTTTTTGTTATGGGGGGGAGATAAACTACGGGAGGGTGGAGGTTGGGAAATAGTACCTGAATTACAACACAAGCAGTGGACTGACACTAGGGGAGAATCAACCGATGCCAGATTCCGAGGGCAGACTGAGGTGGTGCTGAGTGATGCTGAGGTGGTGGTGTGCTGGTAAGGAGGTGATGCTCAGGTGATGATGTAGTGCTGCGCCATGCTGAGGTGGTGGTGCTGCACTGGTGCCCAGGTGTTGCTATGCTGGTGCTCAGGTGGTGCTGAGTGATGCTGAGTTGGTGCTGTGCTGGAGCGGTGCATGTTGGTGCTGAATTGGTGCTGAGGTGGGGCTGTGCTCGTCGTGGTGCACTGATGCGAAGGTGGTGCTGTGCTGATGCTGAGATGTTGCTGCGCTCATGTTGAGGTGGTGCTGCGCTGATGCTGAATTGGTGCTGCACTGGTGGTGGGGCACTGATGAGGAGGTGGTGCTGTGCTGATGCTGTGATGGTGCTGAGTGATGCTGAGGTGGTGGTGCAGTGCTGCTGTTCAGGTGGTGCTGAGTTGGTGCTCAGGTGGGGCTGAGTGATGCTGAGTTGGTGCTGTGCTGAGGTAATGCTGCACTGGTGCTGAGGTGGTGCTGCACTGATGCTGTGCTGGTGCTGAGGTGGTGCTGCACTGGTGCTGAGGTGGTGCTGAGGTGGTGGTGTGCTTGTGAAGAGGTGGTGCTGAGTGGTACTGAGGTGGTGCTGAATGATGCTGAGGTGGTGCTGAGTGATGCTTTGGTGGTGCTGTGCTGGTGCTCAGGTGGCTGTTCTTAGTGTTACAATAACTTTAGGCAAACGTGTGTCCATAAAATAAATTTACATATCTGAATAATGTGAGAAGAATTTGTTGCCTCAGACAACATTAAATACCATTATATCCAACCTATGTGTTTACATGGGAAGCAGTAGACAGATGAATGATCTCACACCTGCTCCTTACTGTCGGCAGGTACATGAATCATAGAGGGCAAGTGTAGGCACCTGATGGTCATGGGTATAGTTACTAGTGGGATGGTGGCTAGCAGGCTAGGCAGCTAAAGAATATCTATTTAGAGTTTCGTGCAGGTCTGACACTTCTTGTGAAGTGGTAGGTGGAAGGAAGGATCAAAGATAATGCTAACTGTGGCTCATGTACACCTTTTGGTGGAGTTGGCACTACATAAGGGCAATATAAAACTGCAAAAAATATGTGTGTTTCCTCAGAGCTGAATGACTGGCGCATGTATTTATATCGCTATGAGGTCCCAGCCTTGTGGTAAGTTGTGATTGTTTGCTTTCTTTTATTAATAAAGTTGTCTCATTTTGTATTATGATGTAATTAGAATCTCTAGGTTCTCTGTTTCCAGAGATCTAGATTCTTGTACTTGATTATGTCATATCTTACTTGTTCTTCCACTGGAGTTGTCGTGGGTTTCTTATCTCCTGAATAAATCCATTTATTCATTAAATATATTTGGAGTTTTGATATCTGCTTTTGGACCATACGACATTTATTGGCGACGATTGATTTTTGGTCTTATTGAACCCACCGACCTATTATTTTACTTATTTCTACCCTCTTCGTATCTTGGATTCTTTTAAAAGACTCTACAATAGAAGGATTATATTTTCGCATCGTTTCATGCTTCATCTTCAAATTACTTGCTACGGATGTACTACAGATTGGATACGGATTGACTACATTTTATTGAAATCTCTAAGCACTGCTCTCAAGGTACTGTGCCATCGTTTCTACTTCACTTCTAAACCTTATTTTCTGATTTTGGAATTGGTCAATTGAACTTTTGAAATCTTTGATCAGATTGTTTAATCTGCAACTTTAACTCGGCGTAATTTAAATCGGCATTTTCACTTCAAACTGTAAATTACCTTCATGTCAGTTTGTCGCTTGTGCCCTTGCCGTTTTGTGTCTTCTTGAATTGACCTTCGCATTCCTGTGCGCACGACATTGCATCTTTCAACTTGTGTTCTGCTGCGCACGACATCTTTCAGCCTTCGTTTCTGGAACCTTTACAGCGCTCCCTTGATGTGCCCCACTGACTGTAGAAAGAACACGTATCCTACGTCCTTTCGTCACCACGTTATTTACGTTTCTGGCAGCCATCTTGGATTCCTCGTCGTTATGGCAATCTCTTAACGATAACCTCCTGTTTCTCCGTAGTGAACATATTAACTTCCAACTTAAATCTTCCGAAAAGCGCAAAGGATAAACAGAAGCATTTTACGGCGATTCGCACGCCAGCTGTGTATCGATTGTCTTCTTACAGACAACAAAGACACTACAAGAAAAATAAGGTACACAAAAACGCAACAAGGAAAATAAGGTACTACACGGCGATACACGCGCCCATTGTGTATCGATCGTCTCTCTCTACGAGCAACGTAACTCAACCTACAAGTTTAAAAAAAAAAAAAAAGTATTTAAATATTGTACATTATTTATATCGGTAATACACATTTATTGCATTTTAAAATATTTTTGTTCTTGCTAGATTTTCTGTTCCATTTACTAATGTCTTCTTCATCCAACAATGTCATGCAACCACCTCCTTTTCTAGAAAAACCTGGTAAACCCATTACTCCTTGGCACAAATGGTATAGAAACTTTGACAATTACATGGAAGCTATTGATGCATCCAAGTATTCTGCTTCCAGGGAAAGAGCCCTCTTATTCAATCACCTTGGTAACGCTGGTCAAGAGGTGTTTGATAATTTACCTTTGGTACCTGCTCCCTCTGGTGATGAAAACTGGAACGCATTTAGTGAGGCTCTGGCTCGGATGGGTAAACAATATGTCGATGTCATGGTTGAGCGACATATGTTCTTCAAACGTAAGCAGGCCCAAGATGAGTCAATTGAGGATTATTTGGCTGTCTTGCGTGTTCTTGCTTCTAAATGCCAGTTTGGTACTTATCTAGATACTACCCTACGTGACCAACTTGTATTTAATTGTTTTAATAAAAAGATTCAGGAAAGAATCTTAACCTGTAAAAATCCACCACTAGATGAAGTAATGGATATAGCACGTAGTATTAAGAGATCTGTTGTTTCTTCTAAAATTATCACTCAAGATGTTTGCAAACAATCTGAAGATTCCAAAGTGATAGCATACACAACAGATACACAACAGATAATTCTGATGTAAATGCCATTACCGTCAAACCCAAGGTTAACCGACCTTTTGATAAAAAGGGTACTTGTTACCGTTGTGGATCTAAATTTCATATGGGAAATTATGTAAATTGTCCTGCACAAGGTAAAAGATGCAATACCTGTAAGAAAATAGGACATTTTTACACGGTATGCAAATCTTTCAAGCCAAGAAATAAGGTTAATTTTCTCAATGTAGAAGAAGATACACTTTGTCAGGACATGAGTAATATCTTATCTTCAATTGAAGTTAATGTTTTGCATAGCGATACTAAAAGGTGTAAAGGACCTATTTGCAACGTATTAATTGGTTCTATAGAAATCAATGTTATGGCAGATTCTGGATCTCCAATAACTATTTTAGATGAAAAAACTTTTGCTAAATTTTGGTGTAAATCAATTCTTAAACCTAGTGATGTGAATCCCAAGGCGTTTGGTGAGTATGAGGGTAAGGGTGAGAACAGCCACGTAGATTGCGGCTTTTGCTTTGCTCTGTTTTATTTTCTTGGCTCCTGTTGCTCGCTATTGACAACACCTTCTTAGTTTTAAAATTTACTAGTTTTTAACCCGCCTTCCCTTCCCTCCCATTATTTTATACTGCTTGCTCTGCACTTTGTATTTTGCACACTTTGTATTTTTAACTGTTATTGCGGTTTCTGAACCTACCACCGTACTGCTTTTATTTTCTTTTGTCTCCGCTTCCCCGGTCTGACGCGGCACTGCCGTTTGCTCAGAGGGTAGCGGACACACCTCCCTGCCTGGCTGGTTGACTTCCGGCCTGGTGGGCGGAGCGCTGAGGCTCTCCCGCGCCGGACAGCTACTTAATTTGATGCTGGGACGGACGCGCCCGTCCACGCCAGGACGGGGCATGGGGCATGTTATTCTGCCCAAAAGTACATCTACTCAGCAGCCAGCCTTATAGACATGGCACCAAAGAAGGTACGATCACTTGAAGGGTGACTGACACAAAAATTGCAATCTTTGGAGCTTTTAAATCCCAATCCTTCGGCTTCCATTGATACCCTAAATATAGGTGAACTTTCTATGAGCCTGTTAGCGCCACCTACCATCGTCATGGACAAACGCCCTGTTAAAGACCTTAATGTGATGTACTTAAACACACGTTCCCTGGCTAAACATCAATTAGAAATATACAATATATTAGATACTGATGCACCTGCTTTGCTACTATTGACTGAAACTCGGCTCACAGAGGAGTCCTCCCCTGATATTCTGGCAGCCCTTCCTGACAACTATTTTCTTTTACGTACTGACAGGGAAAAGAGGGGGAGGAGTGGCTGCCGTCATCAAAAAAGAACTATCTGCCTCTACTCTGCCACACTTTGAAATTCCGTTAGTTGACTCTCTTATAGTCAAACTAAACCTGCACAATAGTACCCTGATATGTGTGGTACTATACAGACCTCCTATAACGATGCCTGATTTTCCCAAAGTCATAGCCAACTACATTGCGTCTTTAATTACTGACTACGACAAAGTGATGGTCGTAGGAGACCTGAACTACTGGGCCAATGAGACTGAAGGGGGAAAGCCGTCCAGGGAACTCACGGAGTCCCTCGCCTGCCTTAACCTCACCCAACATATCCACACCCCCACGCACATTAAAGGCCATACTCTTGATCAAGTGTGGTCCATCAATGTCAATTTGCTCAATTTGGTGGTTCAACCCTGTGCATGGTCAGATCATTTTACCATCAGTTTTAATCTGCATGCTCTACCACTGATCATCAATTCCTCTCACTCCAAAAGTACCTTCAGAAATTGGAACCGGGTTGATCTGGGAAAACTAGTGGATACGCTGTCCTGTGAGCAGCCGGTCCCTGAAGGAGATCCAGACAACTGGGAAATAGAGATCACTGACTGGCAAAGGAAGGCCTTTAGCCTCCATGCTCCTTTGCAGACCAAAATTTCCCGCTCTAGGCAGCACGAAGCATCTAAATGGTTTAACAAGGACTTAAAAACATTTAAACTTCAAGTACGCCAAGCCGAGCGAAAATGGCGCAAAACCTATATAGCAGAAGAAAAACTAAATTTTAACACATATTTACACATGTATAAAGCAGCTATTTTGGAGGCTAAGAGAGCCTTTTTCACCAATAGGGTACTCGACTCCGACAATGGCTCTAAAGAAATTTTTAGGATAGTGAAAGAACTATCCAATCCGAGTCGTGTGACCCCGTCCTTTGCGTCTAGCCAGGAACTCTGTAATGACCTGAACTCCTTTTTCCTAGAAAAAATAAAAAAATAAAAAAATTCCATTGTTCCCAACAACTGTAGTACTATAGACAATAAGGTCCACTCCAATTCATACTCCCTTAACATCTTCCCTGTGCTAGATAAGCAACGCCTTTTGGATCTCGTAGCAAAGGTCAAATCAGGCTCCCCCAAGGAGGACTGTCCCATTAATATTTTGAAAGCAATCTATCGGTCCTTCCCTGACATTTTTCTTAAGTTTCTGAATCTCTCACTGTCCCACGGCACTGTACCACTAGCTTTCAAAGAAGCAGTGGTCATCCCACTTCAAAAAAGCAAGGCATTGATCCCAAAAACTGGAGAACTATAGACCTATCTCTCTTCTCCCGTTCCCGGCTAAATTGCTGGAGACTCATGTTGTCACTTGTCTCAGTTCCTTCTTGGAAACCACCAAGTTCCTGGACACTTATCAGGCAGGCTTTCGTCCAGCGCACTCCACCGAATCTGTGATTCTATCGGTTCTGGATGACCTCAAAGGACAGGCTGACACTGATTGCACTCAGGCCCTGATCCTCCTTGACCTGTCTGCGGCATTTGACACCGTGAACCACAAAATTTTGTTGGATCGCATTGCCGCAGAGGGTCTCCGGGGTTCGGCACTTAACTCGTTCAGATCCTTTTTAGAGGACCGCAAACAGTTGGTGTGGCTCTCGCCTTTTAAATCCAAAACGGTAGCGTTGAGTTGTGGCGTCCCACAGGGTTCCTCCCTCTCACCGATTCTTTTCAATATATATATACAACCCTTGATTTCTAGTCTTCGGCAGAGGGGGGTTAAGATTTTCAACTATGCTGATGACATGCAGCTAATCTTTGCCCTAGAGAACTCCACGGAATCTAAAGACTTCGTTAGGACGTCTATGATGCATGTTAAAACCTGGATGGACAACAACCAATTAAAGTTAAACTCTGAAAAGACCGAGATAATTGTCCCCAATAGCAAACTAGCTCACTGGACTCCTTCCTACTGGCCCCCTGAACTGGGTGTGGCACCCACTCCAAAACCAGTGATAAAGAGTCTGGGCCTTCATATCGATGCGGATCTCTCTATGAGTGCCCAAATTGGCTCAGTTACATCTGCCTGCTTTGTCCAACTCCGCAAATTGCGCAAGATTAGACGCTTTTTTAGTAAAGAGGCTATTACCCAAATTGCAATAGCCCTTATCCTATCCAAAATTGATTATGGTAACGCCCTTTACGTAGGTCTCCCACAATTCCAGAGACATCGTCTTCAGATGATCCAAAATCAAGCAGCAAGAATCATCTATCTCAAGGATAGACGCTGCCATATCACCCCCTTGCTTAAAGATCTCCACTGGCTCCCAGTGGAGCAACGAGCCTTGTTTAAAACGGGATGTATACTTTTTAAAGCTATACAAGATACTGGCCCTGGATTTATTGTCTCGCTCATCAGCAAACACTCACCCAAGCGCACTCTGAGATCTATGCATCAGAACCTTCTGACGGTGCCTAGGATCAGACGCAAACGCATTGGTGGGACCCGGTTCTCTTTTTTAGGTCCTAAGATCTGGAACGCATTTCCTGCCTTCCTCAGGCTTGAGGTCGACTATCTACGGTTCAGGAAACAACTCAAGACCTGGCTGTTCACCTTGGCCTATAACTAGCTGCTATTCTGCTTAACTGCTCCCACCTGAGACTCACCAGCGCCAAGAAACCTGTCGGTGTACGTGCGCTATACAAATACCCACGTAACATAACATAACATAACATGACATCGTAATGTTTGGTTATTTCTGTGATTCTATCAAATTTAAAGACCGACTGATTTACACAAAAATGTATGTAGCTCTCAATGGACGCGATATTCTTGGTTGGCAAGATCAAGCAAAATTTGGTATGATTCTCAAACCCGGTCATTCTGAACCTGTTGTTTTGAGAGATCTACCTGTTGTAGCTACTGTACAAGAACCTTTGAATTCCTTACAATCATCTTCTCATGCGGACTCTACTTTAACAAATCTTTGTTCCAAATACTCTAGTGTATTTTCCGATAAAGTAGGATTGGTCAAAGGTTTCAAACACAATATTAAACTAAAAAAAAATGTTATTCCTGTGATTCAAAAATGTAGACCTATTCCCCTTTCTGCTAGAGATGATTTACAGAAACTTCTTCAAGAAATGTGTTCACAAGACATCATTGCACCAATAGAATCTTCTGAATGGGTTTCTGCGGCGGTGATCGCACGCAAGAGCTCAGGTGATATTCGTCTGTGTGCTGATCTAAGAGTCCTGAACCGCAACATCGTGGTAGATTGCCATCCCTTACCGAGAATCCAAGAGATGCTTGCTAAGTTGGGTGGCAGCAAGTTTTTCACTACGATTGATTTGCGTTCAGCTTATCATCAGATTCCGCTATCTGAAGAGTCACAGCATCTTACTTCTTTTGTGACCCCCTTTGGGGTTTACATGACAAACGCTTGCCTTTTGGATTAGCATCCGCGGCAAGCGTGTTCCAGAGACTAATGGATCAAATGTTTGCTCAGTGCAGTGGTATCCAGGCATTCCAAGATGACATATTGATTCACACCAAAACAGTAGAAGACCATTACCTTCTTCTAGAAGAGGTATTACAGAAACTGGAAAAGCATGGTTTGACTGTGAATAAAAATAAATGTAAATTTATTACTCAGCAGGTAGATTACTTAGGTCACAACATTTCTGAGGAGGGTATAAAACCTAAATTATCTCTTCTCAATGCCATTAAGGATGCACCTAAACCTCTATACAAAGATTCCTTGAGGGCGTTTTTAGGTTTAAGTGAGTATTACGCACGTTTCGTGCAAGGCTATGCCATTATTGTACAACCTTTGAGGAATTTATTAAGGAAGAATGCAAAGTATATTTGGTCTGAAGATACTCAACGTTCATTTGACTCGGTTAAGAAATTGATTCTCGAGGCCCCTGCAATCAGACCCTTTACACATGGACGTATGAGCATTATAACAGTTGATGCCAGTTCAAAGGGTTTAGGAGCTGTTCTCAGTCAAATGATAGATGGTCAAGAATTTACAGTGGCGTTTGCATCTAGGATTTTAAGTGGTGCTGAACTCAATTATAGTACCATTGAGCAAGAAGCCCTAGCATGTTCATGGGCAGTGGAAAAATTTAGGATGTATATTTGGGGGTCTAAATTTCAGCTATATACCGATCACAAACCACTCATGTACATGTTAGGTGACAGTTCATCAAATAAAGCTCCTCCAGGCTAATTAGACTTCTTGCGAGGTTACAGGAATTCTATTTCGACATTAAATATATTCCTGAGGTAAGAATATAAGAGCGGACTGTCTTTCGCGTATGCCTCTTGAGAATGACGTTCATGCTAATGATCATACTAACAATGATGATTTTGATTGTGTCTTCTCTATGACTGATGTGGTACAAGATGTAAAACTTTCTGAAGAAGAGTGGATTGAATGCTATGATCAAGATTTATGCTTAAAAAGAGTCAAACAATTCTTGGTCTATGGATGGCCGTGTGACCGAAGTATGTCCATGCAAGATAGATCATTTTCTCAAGTGGCTCATGAATTATCTATTGTTAACGATATTCTTGTTAGGCAAGACAAGTTTGTTCCACCAGAAGGTATTAGAGACAAAATTATTGCACTTGCCCACCAAGGTCACTTAGGTATTTCTTGTACAGTTCGTAAGATCAAAGAAACTTACTGGTGGCCTGGTATTGACACTCAGGTCAAATCCCATATTGACAAGTGTCCAGAATGTTTATGTTCAGATAAACATTGGCACTCTTCTACTTCTCCTTTATGTCCGGTTGATTGGCCAAAAGGTCCTTGGCAGAAACTGGGTTTGTATTTTTCAGGTCCCTTCAATTTATTAGGGAGTGACACCAAATTTTTAGTTGTTGTAATTGATTATTTCTCAAAATGGCTGTACTTTGCATTTGTGAAAAATTCAGACTCTAGTTCTGCCATTGCCTTCTTGCAGCGTGTATTTTTAATTGAGGGTTTGCCCAAGGAAATTGTCACTGACAATGGTACACACTTTGTTTCTAATGAGTTTGAGAATTTTCTTGGTGAAAATATGATTAATCACACACTAGCACCTTTGTACAGCCCAGCGTCCAATGGTTTAGTTGAGCGTGCAAACAAAATGTTAAAGGAGGGTGTACAAACTGCCATTGCCAATAAGTTAGATGTATCTAAGTATATCAGTCAAAAGTCTGAGCTACAACACTACTCCTCACTCAACTACCGATGTGTCACCCTATGTATTACTCAGAGGTAGAAAACCTATTTCTTCTCTCAATCCTTCCTGGTTGATTGATAAAATTGATTATACATTTAGCTTAGATTTACACAAAGTTAGAAAACATGTGGAGTACAAGCAAGCTTCTTATAAAAAAGAAACTATGACGAAAAAAAACATGTAAAAGAAGTCACGTTGTCTCCTGGTGAGTGGGTTCTTATTAAGAAACCAATTAAAGTCACAAAAGGTCAATCTAAATTTACAGAACCAGTAAAAATACTGAAAGTTGCTCGTATGGCTGTTCTTTTACAGGATCGTGGATGGTGGAACCGTAATGCATTAATCAAATTAACCAACGAACAAGCAAAAATCATCCTCCACAAGTTTAAAACTCAGCCTGATAAAGATTGGTTTGATTTAGGTGATTTGACTGCTGTTTGTAACAGTAGTGAAAATAATGTTAGTTCCTCACCTCCTTTAAGGGATAGAGGGGATAACAATGTCACAAGCTTTCCTGATAGCTCTGTCTGTATTGATGGCAATGCTTCATCCAATAACCGTAACCTTACCAACGCTTCTGGTGACTATAAGCAACTGAGGAGTAGTTCTCGTATTAGATCTTCTCCTTTTCGTTTTGATGATTTTGTTTATTACTAAATGTTCTTTCTTTAGGTTCACTTTGTTATAGGAAGGGGGTGTGGTAAGTTGTGATTGTTTGCTTTCTTATTAATAAAGTTGTCTCATTTTGTATTATGATGTAATTAGAATCTCTAGGTTCTCTGTTTCCAGAGATCTATATTCTTGTACTTGATTATGTCATATCTTACTTGTTCTTCCACTGGAGTTGTCGTGGGTTTCTTATCTCCTGAATAAATCCATTTATTCATTAAATATATTTGGAGTTTTGATATCTGCTTTTGGACCATACTACAAGCCTCCAGCTGAAAGCGCTGCAAATATGAATTACAAAACAGTAATGCAATGTTTGGAAATAATAATTAAAAACATTAATACGACGAATTGTGTCTGTGAGGGAAAGCAAGAGGGGAGGTGTGTCCTTGTAGCTGGTTGTAAGGCAGGGAGTTTCATAGATTTTTCATGCCTGCTTACATCGGACATTGAAACAACAAACATCCCCATGTAGTTTTAACAAGGAGACGAGACCCCTGGGCAGCCGTGGTCCGTGCAGGTAACAGCGGTGGGGCCGGCTAAGGGGGGATTTCGAGGGACGATGCCGAGGGAAAATTAATTATTTATTTTATTTTCCCTCGGAATCGTCCCTCGAAATCCCCCCTTACCCGGCCCCACCAAACCACTGCTGTTACCTGCAAGGACCGCGGCTGCCCCTGGGCACTAGCGTTTTCACAGTTAATATTTTATTGTGGTTGTTTAAAGCAAGAAACTATCCGGGGATGCTAAAACTGAACACTGCAAGCAAAGGGTGTGTGCCAGGAGATGGTGTTATCTGCAAGTTGGAATGTCTAATGCATTATTTATTTTTCCAGCATCATGGCGACATGTTGTACCCTAAGATCAGATTGTCTGAGATATTGATGAGTTTGCCACTGATGCAATTCTGATCTTCGGCCTCTAGAAGAATTCTTGCACGAATCCAATTGAACTCTTTTGTTGCATTCTCTGCTAATTTCATATGTGTCTTGCTATCTCATAAGTGTTCCTCTACTTTTACAATATAGATGCCTCACTATCGCTTCCCTTTCGTTAGCAATTAAGATTATCATATATTGATTGTTCTTCAATCCAGATAAGATGCACTATTCGACCTGGAAAACAGGCTATATTTCAATTTTCACAATAGAAATCACCAACAAATCTTTTAACACCATACTTTCATATATTTCCTTTGTGGGATAGTTACATGGGAGTATAAAATTAGATAGTGAATTAAACGTCTTATAGTCAAATGTGTCTATGAATCCAGGTGAATAAAAACATGTACATAATTAATTTTTTCTCAAGAGGTTTTTTTGTGTTATAGCAGTTGTGCGTGTAAAACCATTTTGTAGTACTTTCGCTTCCAGAGCTTTTAATAGAAACACAAAATATATTCACTACTTTGTTTTCCAGGGTCCAAGTGGCTTTTCTTATTTTTTTTGCTCCTAGGTTTTCTATTCCTCTCCTATAATATTGTTGAAAGATAAATATATTGAATCTGAATGCATTTTTTGATTTCCACCAGAAGAAAGTGAATAGTTCTGTTGCGTAATGCATGCTACAAAGGAATTGCATGTTTTCAGACACAATGAGAGCTGTGTCGTCCATCAGCACCCATGAATACTGCTAAGAATTTGAATTTGTTAGACAGAAATGGGTGTACGATCGGCTAAACAATCAATAATATGACTGCAGTCCCATTATGGACAGGTCTTGCATCCCTGTGACCAGGACTTTTTCCCTCTTGTACTCAGGACCACGAAGTAGACTCCAAGGGTCATCAGGCTACAAGAACACACAAACTTCAAGAGGGCTTTTCCTGAAGTTCTGAGCTAACCAGTTCCAACTAGACCTGACCTGGAACCTTCTAATCCCGACTCGCAAATGCAGTGCCTGAAGTCCTGGAACCATTGGCTGTGTCTGTCTGGACTTATCCTAATACCCCTGAAAACCTGGGATTTAGAAACTTTTCCAGCATCAAGACCCCTGGAAGACCAGAACAAACCAGCCAAGCCAATCCGTCCAAGGTGCGCTGTCATTGGGCTGAAGATTCAGGTTCCTCCCACTCAGAGCTTCTACGCAGCATTAAATCCAATTCAGCTGGAGCTCACAGAGAAGGTCTCCAACCTCATTGAGTCCTGTTCGGCTATAGCCTGCATCCACCCCCACTGGTGGTTTCCAAGCTTCAAAAAGTGGCTCAATGCGAATTTAGAAATCATGACTAGGTGAAGATTCCAAAAGTATATCACCAACAAGAGGACTTCCCTGGGCACGTAATCCAATTTTCCCACTCAAAACTCTCACCAGGCATAATGGTGGTGAAAATCCCTGCCATGTGACAGACATCCTTGATATTTGATGATGATCAATGGACATGAAAGTCAGAATCTAAGTATCACAATAGTACATGTGAGCGCTTGGTGAAAGTGACAATCGGATTTTCTGTGGAGCACTCTTAAATTTACACAAAAAGAAAATCTGTTAAAATCAAAAAAGAGGGGGGCGTGGCCAACATGGCGGCGGTGTGAGACGTGTTCTGTCTCTCCTTCCCCGTCGCCCTGGGCCTCCCCACGGACCCCCTCACAGCAGCATGTAGCCCTCCTGGGGGCCTTCGTCAAGCGGGGGTGGTGGGGAGGAAGCCCCTACGTGGCTGACACCCTCGCTGAACCACGATAATTGGCGGTCCCGCAGCCTTGTGGTAGCGGAGCTGGGCCATTGCTTCGTTTGCCCAGCGAGACTGCCGACGGGGGAGGAGCCCCGGAACCGAGCTGTGCTGGAGAGTGCGGGAGGCAAGTATGGAGGTCGAGGCCCCGGAGCAGTTGTTGATGGAGAGGATGGCTGTGAGAGGGGAGGGCCTCCCCGGCTGCCTGGACACCTAAGCCTCGGCGACCAGGCCCCGCCCATTGCCAGCCGGGCTGCGGGTAAAGAAGAGGTGATCCGGAGGCGCGTCGGAGAGGAGCCACGTATGTGACCATGGCAGCGGATCGAGAGGGTGGAGGCTCCGGATCTCAGCACCCGTGAGTAACGGCATTGGTGCCGCCGGTAGAGCGGCTGTGGTTGAGGAGAACGCCACCTCCCATGCCCTGTGCAGTGGAGGGAGCCGCGGTGAAAGCTTGAGCCCCTAGGGCCTCTGTTGGCCTGGGACACATCGGGGGCCGGCCTGACCAACTGCCTGAGTAGCCTACACCCACCCTGAGGCGGTGCATCAGCAGGGCGCTGCCTTGGTGAAGGCGGCTCGCAGCGGAGTGGTTCCGGATCCCGCGCTGACGAGCGGGGGACCGCGTTGCCTGTGGCAGCGTGGTAGGCTGCGGTGTCGTCTCTCCTGCGCCACGGGCAGAAGCGGAGCCCTTTCTTCTGTGTCACCCTGCGGCCCTGGAGGCAGTGAATCCTGGAAGCCTGAGCCTGGGGCAGCGACCTGGATTGGCCCGCATCACGGATGTAAGGTATGGAGGAATGCTATTCTGAGAGGCACCGTCTTTGATGGTCTGTTCCCCGTGGGCCTGATTGTCTGATATACCAGCCCTCAATTCTTGCTGTGGTCCTGGAGAGGTCAGAGCTGACAGGAACTAATGCTTTGCCCATCGGGGTGGGAGAGAGAAGACCCAGCTGGGGGACTGTCCTGATTTGCAAGGGACACTTTGCTCCATCCTAGAGAGACTCACCTCTTGCAAAACTGCACTTACAATTGATGCAGCTCGATAACTCCCAGGGTCTAGAGAGGACAAGAGATCGGCCCGCCCGCTAAGCAGTAGTTGCATGTAGTCCTACACTGCTGTTTACTACAATTGCTTGGGGGTGCTGTGTCACAGAGGGTATACACTGGAATTCCCAGAGGTCTGGCACCTTCACCTGGAGGGCATAGGGATCCGCTTAGAACTCTAGTGTTTGGCAGAGACAACACCCACTGCTGCAGTGACTCCCGCGAGGCCGCCATATTCCCCTCCCTTAACATGCCTGAAGACCAACACAATGGCGTCTGGAAGAACAAAGAGAGGGGGATCGATTAAAGATATGCTGACATGTCCCCCAGAGGGGGATAATAAAGGATCTACGAGCCGCACTACATCCCCATCGGAGGACGACACAGAGGCCCCGGGCACGCACCCTTATCTGGAAGCACTGTTTTCCACTCTGAGAGATGACCTCATGTTGGTGAAAAATGATCTTACATCCGAGCTTCAATCAGTCCGTAAGGAAGTGACGGACATTGGAGATAGAGTAGAAGGACTGGAAGGCCGAGAATCTTCAAGAGACGAGGAAATAGAGCAGATGCAATAAGAGATCATTCACCTCTCGGAGCAGCACCTGGATCTTCAAACGCACGCAGAAGACCTTGAAAATCGCTCTTGGCGTAACAACATTAGGATCCTGGGGGCCCCCCGAGATGCAGAGGGAAGAGACATTGAAGCCTATGTCCAGAAACTCTTTGCACAAATTTTAGAGGATACCCCGGTGGCTGATATTCGCTTAGAGCGCACGCACAGAGTAGGCAGATGGTCTCCGGGAACTACTCGCTCTTTATACATCTTGACCTGTCTCAGCAGCTTTCCTCTCAAAGAAAGGATTTTAAGGGTGGCTCGCTCCTCGGCCCCGGTGGTCTTCGGGGGCATACACTCCAACTCTATCAGGACTCAGCAGTCTCGACCCTGCAGAAAAGCCGAGACTTCTGCCCAGTCACGAATCATCTTAGAGACAAGAACATCACCTACTCCTGGGGCCACCCCTTAAGGCTAATCTTCCGTTGGCAGGATCGACTCTACCAGAAACGCTCACTCAAGGAAGCGTGCGACCTATTACAAATAGAGCCACATGACGAGGACCGGACAACGCTGCAACCTCTTACACACAAAGCAAGAGACCACCAGCGGTGGCGGCAGGTATCGACGGGACGCAGAGCTACTGGCCCCGACCCAGCTACGATGGCTTCAGAGCGGAAGGCGCTCTTGGACACACTGGCGGACGGTAGTACATCCAACGAGCCCTCCTGGAGAAATAACAGTGGGGTTTCGGGTTTGCGGGGGGGTTGGGGGCGGGCAGGTGAGGGTCTGATCTTTCAAGCCAGCTCACTACCCTGGACAAGAACTCACCATTGGTAAGGGATTGGACTCTCGTCTTCCTCCCATTCCAGGGACTTTGATGTTATTCAGTTATGTTGAGGGGTTTAATAGGGGGTGCCAGCAATTCCAGGGACAGTTAAGTTTGATAAAAAAGAATGTTCAGAATCGCAGATATAATGTACAAGATTGTGCCTGGGGGATGTTCTGGGTGGGGGCAGGCAGGAGGGCTGAGAGAGGGTGGGTATTCCGACTACAATGATGCCTTTGTGGGTGTTAACCCTTAATGTGAAGGGTTTGAATAACCCCATAAAGAGAAAGGCAATGCTATCGTACTTGGAACAGTCACAGGCTGACATATGCCTATTACAAGAAACACATCTACTGCGTAAAGATTGGCCTAGAATGCACTCACGAGCCATCCCACAGCAATTCTTCTCATCTCCTTCCCACAAAATAGCAGGGGTGGCGCTCTTATTCTCACGCACTTTCGGAGGGAAAGTGGGATCTAAGGTAGCAGAGATCAAGGGTCGCCTCTTAGGGTACTGTATTCATATAGGTTCCCTTTCTATCATCGTGGGGTCAGTTTACGCTCCGAATGTCGCACAGGAACAATTTCTAAAAGGAGCAGTGGCAGAAATTATGTCTAGCCAGGACCGGTGGGTGGTTATGGGCGGGGACCAAATTTAGTATTTCACAATGACCTCGACAGGTCGACACACAGGCATGGGACAGCGGGAGCACTTGGATCAGAGGGGACCAGATGACTACAAGAAATGGGATTGAGGGACATATGGCGCGCTTCTCCCCCATTGGCTAGGGGGTACACCTTTTACTCACATGCCCACAAGTCTTATGCGAAGCTTGACCATTTCTTAGGCTCACAGGAAGTCGAGGCGGCAACCAAGTCCATAGAGATAGAGCCCCGTTCCCTTTCCGATCATTCGGCGATCCGAATAGATCTTGATATTCCAGCTGGGGATCGACCTTCCCACTCGTGGCGATTAAGAGAATCACTTCTCCACAGGCCAGCAGTCATTTCCCAGATAGATAGGGCAATTAAAAACTACCTAGATATTAACGATAATGAGGAAACACCCATATCCACTATCTGGGATACCTTGAAGGCAGTGGTAAGGGGAGAGTTCTTGGCTTACTCAGTGGCAGACAACAAGTTGAGAAAGGAAAAACGTTCCCAGCTCCAATGACAAGTTCAAGAACTTGAACAAATACACCACCGTACAGGCTCCCAGGGTCTGGCGACAACTGGAAGCTGCCAGGAAAGAACTGACTGGGTTGGACTGGGATACAGCAGAGTATTCTAGACTTAAACATGCCTTCTACATTGGTAGTAATAAAAGCGGACGAATGCTTGCGAATAAACTCAAGGGCCACCGTCAGGCTAATACAGTAGAGACTCTCTTATCAGATGAGGGAGCTACGATCCAGGGAGAAGAGGCAATAGCTTCGTGTTTTGCAACGTTTTATAGTAAGCTCTATGCCGCTCAAGACCCCCCTTCTCAGGGAATTGAGCCATATCTAAGAGGGGGGTGGGGGGTGGGGAGATTACTCGCCTAACAGATGATCAAGCAGCGATGCTTGACACTCCCATTAGAATAGAGGAGGTAATCTCCGCGGTAGCTAGATTGAAACCCTACAAGTCTCCAGACCCCGACGGCTACACTGCATCTTTTTACAAATCATTTTGCACCACGTTAGCGCCATTCCTCACCAGACTGTTTAATTCAATCTCTAGCCCTTTGATGCTGCCCCCCTTAATGATGGAGGCATCTGTGGTGGTTATTCCCAAACCAGGAAAGGATAGGAAGCAGTGCGGGTCCTACAGGCCTATATCGCTTTTAAACATAGACGCAAAACCTTTTACCGGGATCCTCGTGGCGTGCTTAGCCCCACACATGCCTAGCTTAGTAGACCCAGATCGGGCCGGCTTTGTGCCCAACAGGCAGTGTCCAGATAACACCAAAAGGATACTGCATTTAGTGGATAAGGCCTCCCATTCTCCCCGCGAATCTATGCTTTTCTCCATAGGCGCGGAGAAAGCTTTTGACCGCGTTCACTGGCCCTATTTAGCAGCCGTTATTAAACTCTTCGGTATGGGAGAGCGATTCTGTGCCTGTGTTCTAAGCAGTTATGGTAGCCCATATGCATCGGTTCGGGTTGATGCCAGAACATCTCCTCGTTTTCCCATTAAACGGGGCACTTGCCAAGGTTGTCCTCTATCACTCCTACTGTTCGCGCGCTATATGGAGCCGTTTGCCCAGAGGGTTAGGGACGATCCCGGGATTGGGGGAATTCAGTTCGGGGGCGAAGAACATCGAATAACGCTATATGCCGACGACGCGTCATAGCCTCGCTCGACAACCCCAGAGAGACCCTTCCCCAGTTCTTAACGGAAGTGAGACTATTTGGATCTGTTTCAGGGTTCCAAATTAATCTCTATAAGTCACATGCATTAAGCCTTACTGTTTCCCAAAACACGCAAGAACACCTAGCTCGCCTATTTGATATCCGGTGGGTGAGAGACACGGTCCCTTACCTTGGTATCCAGCTAGAACCAACCATAGAAGAGGTGATCTCCCTCAATAATCACAACCTTGTCATGCGGGTGAAGTCGGATCTTTCACGATGGCAACAATACCCACTCTCATGGATGGGTCGAATAGCTGCGCTTAAGATGACGGTCCTCCCTCGCATATTGTATGTTTTCCAGACGGTGCCCTTGTGGCCTCCGTCCTGGGACACTCCAGACGCTCCAGGGATTATTTCAGAGCTTCATTTGGGCAGGTCGGCGGCCTAGGATGAAGAGAGACAGAACTTGGCGATCTCCAGCGGAGGGAGGCTTAGGTGCCCAATGCACTCTCCGCTACTTCCAAGCCGCTCAACTCCGATATATAGTGGAGTGGAGCCGCCCTGAGTCTGAAAAGGGCTGGCTGTTCATGGACAGAGCCCATGCCAAAACCTCCCTGTGAAAGGTTCCCTTTCTGGATAAGCCCCAACGTCCCGATAACCTCTATTTGTCGGCGGTCACCTCGCCCACCCTGAGAGTGTGGGACGCGGTGGTGACACGGAAGGGACTCTCCACGTTCCCCTCCCCCCTCACACCAGTGGTAGGGAACCGAGATTTCACACCTGGTATGGATATAGTAGCTTACAGGGAGTGGCAAAACGAAGGGCAACGTTCAATTGGCCACTTCTTTGATGAGGACGACCCTATTCCGTATGAGGCTCTACGCACCGAGAGGGGAGTCCCTGAGGCAGAAAGATTGATTTAGGTACACACAGATACGGCACTGGGTGATGCAATCAACAACGAGAGAGGCAGGCCAGCGACACCTCACTAAGTTTGAGAAATGGCTCCTGACCAAGGAGACAGACAAGCGTCTGGTTTCAGAGCTATACTCCATGCTCTCACAGACCGCGTCTGACTCAAGCAATCCTGCACAAAACGTGGCCAGTAGGGAAACGGCAACAAAAATTGCCACGTACTGGTATTTAACTCCTGTTCGCCTCCATAGAGAGAATCCTGAGAAATCAGAAAACTGTTGGAGAGGCTGCAATAACCCTGGGACATTGCTTCATATTCTTTGGGACTGTCCTAAATTGACACAGTTATGGACGGACATCCTGATAGATATAGACACACATTTTGACACACAACTGCCTAGGTTTCCAGCGTATATCGTGGTGGGCCTTCCTAATCCATTAACATTTCCGCTCAAATCTAGAAGAGGCCGACACATAGCATTAGCAATACGGTCAGCATATCAATCTATACTGGCACATTGGGGTACGGCTAGAGTCCCTACAAGACTGAATTGGCTGCACCGCCTTGGGCACCTTCTGGGCATGCAAAGGCTATCTCTCACACTGACACAGCAAAGCGATTCTTACAGCTAAATCTGGAAGCCTTTCATTGCAATCTTGTCACAAGAATTCACAGAACTAACATGCCCGAGATATCTTAGACTCTTAAGGCTAACTACGGAGACTCAGTACGACACCGCTCCCTAGCTGGTACGTGTTAGACTTGGCATCTTTTGGCGTGTTTCCCCTGACTTTTTGCTTTCTGACCTCCCGGTTTTGACTCTGTTTTTGCTGGTGTAATGATTCTGCGCACTTTCCTCACTGCGGTCCAGTGGGAAAGTGCAAGTGCTCCTGTATAAAATGCGTTATGGATTGGTGTTTCCATGATTGGCCTATTTGGTTTATGTGTCAGTCCCTTGTAAAGTGCACTGCGAGTGCCAGGGCCTATAGACCAAATGCTGTTGGTGGGCTGCAGCACTGGATTGTGCCACCCACGCAAACAGCCCGTAAAGTGTAACTCAGGCCTGCCACCGCAGAGCCTGTGCGCAGCCTGGGGCTGCCATGACGACTCTGGCAAGTGCACACACTTGCAAGTCCCTAAACCTTCCCTTTGCTACATGTTAGTCACCCCTAAGGTAGGCCCAAGGTACCCCTGTGGGCAGGGTGCGTTGTACGCGAAAGGTAGGACATGCCCGGGTGTGTGCGGCATGTCCTGATAGTGAATTACAGCCTAGTTCGTTTTTCACTATTGCAAGGCTACCTGTTCCCCCTAGGCCAGAACGGGCAGTTTTGATTATTACAGCTTATAATCCTAACTGACCTCGGGAACATGGTAGAAATTCGAGTTTAGTATGCCTGGACTCAGAATGATAAAATGCATCTTTTAGTGAAGTTGGTTTTAACATTCTGTGTTTGAAAATACCACTTTTAGAAAGTGGGTGTTTTCTTGTCTAACCATCCAAGCCTGCCTCTGCGAGGTTGTGTATTCCTTGTCTGGAGTGTGAGTGACAGGGGCTGGGGGATGCCAGGAGACAGGGTGAGTCAGCACAGGGCTGAATAGCAAGATCTACATGTAGATGGGTGGGAGGGTCGCACCTGGGCCCTGAATAGGACAGTGCCTTCCCTCCACAATGCGGGCTCCACCTCCTGTGGTGCGTCTGATGTCCCTGGCCTACTCACTGAAAGAAGGGACGGAGACTTGTCAACAAAGTGCTCCAGAACTGGTTTGGACTAGGCAAAGGCCTCTCTGCCTTCAGAGAACAAAGGAATTTGGGATATAAATATTGGGGCCCTGACCCCATGAATTTAGATCTCGCTGGAATCAAGGAACCTGCCAAGACGAAGAGCTGGAAGAGCTGCCAGGAGGAGTACTGCCCCTTTGCTGTGTTGTTGCTTTGTTGGGTTGGCCTGCAGCTGCTGCTTCTGCCTTGGGCAGTGAAAGGACTGGACTGAACTTTCTACAAACTTGTGCTGAGTATCTCCAAGGGCCTGAAACCGAGCTGGCCTCCTGTTAAGAAGTCTCAGGGACTACAAAGACTTCACAAGCCTCTGGGTACCACTTCTGGAACGCTGTTTCAGTTGCCACAGAGGAAGGGAACCGCAACCGACTCCGTCAACCGAATCCATCCCTGGCCGGTGACCTGTTTGCACCGCAGACCGCATCGCCCCGCTTCCCATAGCAACCCTGGTCTCACCGTGGGCGACGTCCGACGCCGCCAACATCGAGCCGCTGCTTGCACCGTGACCTGTGGGCACCGCAGTTCGCATCGCATCGCTTCACTGAACCACCCGGACCCGACCGACGCGGTCGCTGCAACTGGCTCAAGAGTCGAGACCGCACCGCATTTGGGGCACCGCTCGCACGCCTGCGACGCACCGCTCCGACTCGCACCGCTGTCCGACGCCAGCTCCCGCACTCCGGCTAGGTCGCCTGCATCGCAACCTGTCAGCACCGCATCGAGCATCGTCTCACCCTGCATCGCACGCCTTGGACTCACCGACTCCGTCTGCACGACGCTCATCGAGCCGCTGCCTGCACCGCATCGGGGGACACCGCACCTTGCATCGCTCCGTCTTGCACGGCAACCGCGACGAACGCCGACCGGCTCGTACACTCCGTACCAGCCACAACGAGAAAGGTGCTGTAACCGAGTCTGTTCATGACTCTGCTGGCCCGTATCGACGCGGTCGGCTGGAACTGTTAGACTCTGGGGTTTTCAGCATCACGGTAGGCTCGGACGGAGCTACCGACTCGTACGTAACTTTGCTTTTGTGCTATTCCTGCAAAGAAGAAGTTACTGTATCAAGTATTCATTCGTAAAGTATAGTATTGTGGATTTTTGTCGTAATTGGTCTTGTCTTGAGTATATAAAATATTGGTTATTTTTCTAAACTGGTGTGGTGTCCGTTTGTAGTGCTTACACTGTATTACTGTTGGTTATGTGCAAATGCTTTACACACTGCCTCTGAATTAAGCCTGACTGCTCGTGCCAAGCTACCACGAGGGTGAGCAGGGGTTACTTCACGAGTGTAACACCCTTACCCTGACTAGGAAGAAGGGTCCCTACTTGGACAAAGGTGCAAGCCCTTGCCAACTAGAGATCCCATTTCTAACAGTACGCGATACAAACACATGGATTAGGCTGGACTTATTATTTGTTAGCTGTGGCACCCATGGGAAGGGGTGGGTGGGACAGGGAGGGGGAAGTGTTCTTTTTCTTAGTTCACTTGTTTGTTTTCTTTACTCTTTTCTCTTGATAAACGTTGGGCTGGAAAGGACCGAATGTTGACGCTCTCACAGCTGCATAGATGAGTGCCTTATTCTGAACGACAACAATAAAACATATTTAAACATAAAATCAAAAAAGAAATATTTAAAAAAGGAAAATCAACATTTTGGAACAAAAATACAGTTTTTAATGACAACAAGAAGCTTCTGTTTGGGGTAATTATTCATATTTCTCCTCATAAACCTTTTGTATTTCAAAGTTAAGTGTCTATATTTCAGAAATTGGCAAGCTCATATTTTGGGCTAAATGATTGCATTTCAGAAATATATTTGATGCTCATATTTGAGGAATAATTCATGCTGAGTTCAAGAGGATTATTGCTTATTTTGGATCTCTGAGACCAGAGGGCTTCTACTTCTGTGGCTGTTTTTTTTTACCTGTGTGGAGGCATTTCATCATTTATATTTTTATATCAATACTGCTATCTACGACCTGAGCTGTAAGACTGATATGATCAGTCTGCTGACTGATCCTGTACGTTCTATATAATTGAGCAGTGGCATTACTGCGTGACCCTAAATAATTTGTGTGTCTGTGTCTGTAGTCTCTGGCGTGTCATTGTGACATTTGTATAACTTTAGATTTTTCCAACCTGTCTCTACCATGAAGATGCTTAGTCATAGCATGACGATGTGCTGGGTGAAATTGTTTAATTATATGCATTTTTAACTAGCTCTAATAAACATAGCCTTTCAGCCAATCTTTATGTAAATTGTAGCGACAAATTTGCTGTTTTGTCACCACACTTTCAAAGGTTTCTTGGGTAGGGTGAGCCCTGACAACGCAGAGAGTGTAAAGCTTGCCTCACACACCACAAAATTAATGAAATATTTAATTAGTGTCCCATTAGACCCTCCGATATTGGCCTATTAATGTGAATTTCACAGTTTGGTCCTGTTATTTCTTTCAAAATGTGCTTAGGGAGAACCCTTAACTAACTTAAAGGACGCTGGGCTCATAAAATGTTCTCTCTTGTTCTGTTCAAATTAAGACAGGTACATACGTCCCTCCACTTTCAAAGCATATTAGCTACAGTATGTTACCATTACAACACATCCAATACAACAAAACACAGTTACAATATTTTTACAACGCATTGTTGTTTTCAAAACATGCATTTCCAAGGCATGCATCTACAATAAATTAGGTAATGGATGCATTGTAATGGTAACATACCACTAAGGTAAATTACGTTCATATGGACATTTATAATTGCAATATTGTGTTAACATCATATCTTAGGACAAATTAATATTATAGATGAGTGCGGAGACTGTTTTACTTAGGTGTGCCTATCTTGTAGTGATATTATCTGAAATTGAGGAAAAGGGTCAAGGCTGAGATAAAATGGAGTTTATATCTTAATTAGTTGATCAGATTATTTACGGTGTTCCTAATTACGAATGAAGATTTATTACTCGATTTATTACTCGAATTATATTTGTTCTAAGATGTAGTGCTAACAAACACGGGCAAAAAGTAAAGAGTTAGTTGGAAATAGGACAGTATTCTAACATTTAATTGATTACGTGTGTCTTCTTAAAGTATTTACGGCAATTCATTTTTTTATATCCTATGTGTCAGATATAATAAGAAGATGAGTTACAGTTACAAAAAGTATATATGTTGTTGGGACCAGAAATTCAATTTTGTATATGTTTTTACATAAGAGTATTAATGTAACTATGATTTTCATATTGTTAGAATGACATAATGTTACAAGATTGTAATTTAGTTTAAGTATAATTTAAAGTGTTTACATACATTGTATGTATTGTTTGACAGCCCCGAAGAAGCAATTATAACGTGGAAAATGTGTTGGCTCTGTCTATTATTTGGATGTGACCAAAATGTTACTTTCTAAATTGAATTACGGAGGTAACGGATCAACAAAATTGTACTTGGAAAACGTTGATTGATTCGAAGAATAAAAGAAAACCTGCTTTCAACAGGAATATTAAGAGCGTTTGGACTTTTGATGGTGTTTCTCTCCGAATGATAATGACTGTTTTAACATATTGTATTAATACACAGGCTTGGTAATGAGTATTCTGAGCTAAAGCTCTGGGCGTGAGCCCGGTTACTCTTTTCACATTGTGTATCTCTCTCTCTGTACGTCTACTTCCCTACCTGTCTGTCTGTTTATCTATCTGTCTATCTACCGCTCTGTATGTCTATCTACCTCTCTGTGTGTCTATCTATCTACCTTTCTGTCTATATTTATATCTATCTATCCACCTATCAGTCTATATAGGCAACTCTGTCTGTGCAATCTTCTCAATGTACACAGCCCTCTCTATCTAGTTATCTATCTATCTGTCTTTCTATCTAGCTATGCAGCTCTATCTGTCTATTGACTGCAATCCTCTCTATTTGTCTTTGCAAACCTCTCTATGTATCTGTGCTTTATGCCCTATATTTGTAATAAATATTCACAGAAACATTTTTTTTAAAACATTAGCAAGAAGCTAGTGGCCAACACCAGGCAGATAGACTTTTTTAATCAGGTGGAGCCAAGCTGCTCTGTTGATGTGACTAAATGTACCCATACTGCATAGCTTGTTACAGGGGTTACCAGTCTGACTTTATCCATTAGTCTGTTGATATGTCATTTAAATTTTTCTTCCACCCACTCCAACACGCATCATGGGCCAATGGAACAGCCCACTTCAGCCATTGGCTGATTTCACTGATTTACTGCATGCTTCTCAGTCACAAGAAGCACATCTACATACAAAGTAGTTCCCTCCAGTGTCAAGGGCTACTATGGTAATGTGTGCTTTTTTGAAACCCAAAAAATATTTTCCCTTCAGGCAATGTTTTGTAGATTAATGAGGGCCCAGTCGTTTCCCCTTAAAGTTTCACAAATATCAAAACAGAATTTAAAAAAAAATTGCTTTGGCAATGTGTTTCTTTTGTGTGAAGCACTCTGTGAATTGTCAAGCTGTCGCCCTCGTGGTGGTCTCTGTTGTCCCACTGCTTCTCCCATCACCCTCCCTCTTGGGGTTGCATGTGTGCTTCCAGTGGCGGCTCGCATAGGGCGTGCTGCGAGGTGGTGGGGCGGGGAGGGGCAGGGTGGGGGGTAGTAAACTCGGACATACGACGGAACGGAGGAAAGTAATTATTACGTTCCTCCGTTCCGTCGTATGTCCAAGTTTACTACCCCCACCCTGCCCCTCCCCGCCCCACCGCCCCACAGCATGCCCTATGCGAGCCGCCACTGTGTGCTTCTCCCCAATGCCTCCTCCATCCCGCCCCCTCCGTGTTGCTTTCCCCAACTCCCATGTTGCTGCTTCCACCTCTCCCCCCACTGCTGCTTTCATGTCCCTTACAGCATCCCACCCAATTGTTTTCATGTGCCTTCCTGTGTTGCACACCAGCATCTACAACAGAATTTTCACCTTCTATTCTTTTAAGAAACCCTATCTCATGTTCTGATTTGAACCTTGGTTGGTTGTCCCAGTATCATTCAGAGAAAGTTCAGAAGCACCTGCATGAACCCTCATCTAATAATGTTAAAATCGAACAAGAAAAAATAGAACGATGATACGGTTCGAGGTATGGTACAAGACAGTCAAAGGCTTAGGTAGGGGTTCAGTAAGGGTCAAGATACTCAGATTTGTTTATAATGGGAATTCAAAAAATTCCAGTCCATGTAGGATTATGGATAGGGCCGATCTGCTGCCAAAGAGGATGATGCGAGATGCTGACATCTGAACTGATTGCCACAATTGTCAAGTAAGCTGTGAAAGTGGGTATTTCAATGACTTGGATGTTGGATGTTTCAAGGCATCTCCCAAATATACCTTTGAGTTAGTAGGTCATCCATGGATTTTGGGGAGGATCATATAGAAGATCAAATCAATGACTGTGTAAGGAGCGGTAGAGTTATCAGGAAGCAGAGCCACTTGAGGTATATTATGCTTACTTGCTTACAGTGTGCCTTGTGATTGCATCTCTTACAGTTCAATTGTTTTCTGTGTTTTAAATTCTGTCTCTCTTCCTAGATCCTGCACTGGACTCATCCTCAGTGTCCCATTTCAGGTCATTCGCCACCCATCTTATTGAAAAGCGCCTGTAATTAATGTGCTCTAAAAGTTCACTTATTTTATAAGGAAAGGATTTGTGGTGAATTTGTTGTATTGTATTGCCCTGATGTTGCCCTTTCTTTTTCCTTCCCTTTCCCTTATGTTTCTCGACCATGTCTGTCTATCCTTGTGCGAGGGCAGCTCATGAATAACTCACGCTTGTAGTGAAATGCCTTCTAAGCTCTGCCACCGCACTTTGGTGCCACAATAAAGGATGTTTCTTACTAGGAGTCGATTAACTCCCTCATTGCTGCCTAGGGCCAGCACGCACGACAGGCCCAGTTCTAGAGGGTGGGCCAGGCTCACCCAAGGAATACCCTGGCCCACCCAAGGCTTTTCAGAACTGAAAAACAAGCTTTTTTCACCTTAATGTTTCACAGGGGCATGCAGCCCCGTTGGTTCTCCCTTATCGTTTATTTTAATGATTAACACTATTGACATAGGATACTTTCAGGCCTGGGGAGAGGTGTGAAGTCAGCAGAGTTTATTAGCTGCTATGATGCACAAATGACCAGCATGGATATCCTGAAAAATGAACTATGATTTTGGTCTTATTGCATCGTATTTTTAAACTTCAGTGCTTTGCAAAGTAAAAACCTGCCAAAGTCTTTTAAAAACATGAAGAGCTGTAAAGTGGCTCTGCATTGCAGCAGAAACATTTCTGCTGCTGCACATGACCAGGAGCATGCTGCAGTCTTAAAGTTCTGCATCTTAAAGATTTGACAACCAGCATCCCTCCCCTTCCCCAAAGCCGGAAGCACATCAAAGAAAGCGATGTATGTTGCTCTTTGGGTGCTAATTATTGTGCCAAAAATGTCAAACATGGACAGATGCCAATGCCTAAAATATGTTGTTTTTTGGCAGTACCCACTCATCTTCATGTCCCACCCATGCTTCTTTGCGGCACTCCCAAAGAAAAAAAAATCTAGAGCCGGGCCTGACCCACAAGATGTTCTTATCCTCTGCCAGAAACTTTGTATCTGTGCTTTGGCTTCCAAATGAAAAGAGAGACTAAAAGTCAGGAGCGGCCATCAGACTCCATGTGCCCACCTGAACTGAGCTATCCCTAACTCCTGCCCCAGTGCATCACTTCTGACTGCATCCCTTTGCTGCTGGTACCCTATTAGTGGGCCCGAGGCTTGGGAGGGCCCAAGTAAGGGTGAAAGAAAGACTCCACACTACACAGAATAGGTGAAAAGGGTCAGGGCTTTAAGTGGGATGAAAAAACTAGGGGGTCTCTCATAGGGGCGTGGCCGCTTTAATTAAGGGCTTGGCTTAAAAACACCTAAGCTAAAAATCCGTGCTTACCATAGTGCGCCGCCCGACTGGTATTTTGGTGCTTCTGTCCATTCATCCAGATATATAACACAACAAGTAACATTACACCTACAACAAGTCAGGACTATTGGCTTTGTCAATTGTTGTTAGTTGGATAAGATAAATAAGCAACAACAATCACTTCGTTATATAGAATATTGAAAATACTACTCTCGCTTGTGGGAGAGGTTGTGGCGTAAGGCTAGAGCAGCCGACCTTCGAGCTGAGAAAACAGGTTCGAGCCTGACGTCCTGTGATTCAAAAAATGAATATGCCCTTGTGTAATGTAACTGGTATTCATGTAAAGCGCTCCAAGTCCGCCCTATATAAAACTGAAAAACAAGTCTTTTTGAAGTTACATCAAAGGCAGTTGTAGTATTGCAGACTTAAAGTGTTTTTTTTTCACTCTGAGGGTAAACATGGAGAGCCCGATAGGGACTGGCACCTGCTTTTAAAAACTGCTGGTGCTGAGCAACGGCAGGACCCGGCCCACTTAAAGCCCTGAAAAAGGTGAACCTGCTCCAAAGGTGTCACTTCCTCACCATAAAGAGACTATGACGCAGAGGCTCCACTACCCTATTCTCCAAGATGATGCCACACCGAGCACCAGGAAATAAAAGAAGTGAGTGGCAAACCAGTCCGTATTGGCGACCCGGTAGCCTCTCTAATGGACAAGGAAAAGACCCCTGCCATGACCTCTGATCAGGCTTGATCACACCTGGAGGTCACTAAAGTAACATAATGCATTAATCGAACCATTACAAAAAAAACACTGACCGAAAAGCTACAACAAATTGGTGAAGGTCTAGAAGGAGCACATGGGATAAGCTGAACACACACGCTCAGGAGTCTCTGTGCTTATTGTCTCCCAATGACTGCCAGGACACAGTCACTGTCCCTGCCAAGAAGAATCACCAACACCATGCACATGCCGAAGAGGCCCATCCATCACAATCCACTCACAACCCCATTAGTATATGAAGTCTGCCCTGCTACCATCAGGAAGACCACCTTTACACGCAATAATAGTCCAGACATCCATCAACGACCCACCATGACTCTAAGAGCAACAGTTAGGAATACGGTGACCAACTGGCATGGGTGCAAATTCAGGACGGTAAGTGTAAAAATTCGGGACAAAGGGTCAAAATGCCTTACAAAAATTCAGGACAGAAGGTCAAAATTCAGGACAAAACTTCGGGATAAAAGGTACGTTTTACAGACACATCAGAAGAAGTTGCGCAACCACTTAAGTACAAGTCAAAATAAGTTTATATTAGGTTGAGACAATCGTGCACTTCACAGTTTTTTGGTAAGCGTGCAGCTTTGAGCAACTGTGCAAGTCTTTTTCTGGTATTTCAGATGATAATAATCAATTTATTTAGTTACTGCACTGGGTTGTTGAAAAGAAGACGGAAGGTAAGTTTCTCATTTACTTTATTGCCAGCAAGACAGGAGCAACGAACAGCTGGACCATCCAGCACAGGAACAACCGTTTCTCTGCTGCACCTCCCGTTCTGGAACTCTACGGTGGTAAAAGTTCCCTAAGGCCACGAGAGGCACAGAGAGCCAAGTAATAAATAATAATAATGCACAATACATGTACAACCCAACACATCTTCCCCCTATACAAATGGAAAACAAAAACAAAAAATGGAAACACAAACAAAAACATAATACAAAGGTTCATAATAAAGAAACAACATGGCAAGAATAAACTGAGTGCAGAGCATGCTAGTGCATAACAGTCATGAAATTTGTTGGGTAATCTCGTTGCCCTGGAGGAAGGAACACAGGTATTATAATCATGACACATTCAACCTTGATTAGAACGAGGCGTAGAGCGATTTGGAGTCAAAGCATTGATGGAGCAAGGTCTCATAAGAAAGAGACTTGCTCGGAGGCAATGCTCTCATTTAACTCATTAACGAATTACTAACCATGTCTTGTGAATAATAAATACGCACCACATAAACACGTGGGTTAGTGAAGCTTGCTTATGTGTGTACTAATGCGGATAACAATGAAAACGGACTAATACCGCTTTAAACGGGGAAACTGTTGTGCGCATGCGTCAACTGCATCTACGCAGTATGACGAACTAATGCTTGGAGGGAAATTCTAGCGCATGTGCAGAAGGCACTAAGATGGAGTCTTGAAGACTCACGTGCATGGCATCTGCTTAGCCGAAACGAAAACAAGCTATTTTATTAATGCTAATCCGGGGAAAGTATTAATAAGTAAAGGGGAATAGAGTAGAGGTGGGAGGTATACAGTGTGACCATTTATTTGTGAAATTAATATTTGTCTTTTTGACTTTATTATTAGTGCGCATTTGGGCCTCTCACGTATAGCAGAATTGAGCTGAGTAATTCAAAGTCTGCGCATGTCTACTGAAAGTTAACCCGGAAGGAGGACACGAAGGTTGAATAAAAGCCAAGGTCGAAAATGATGTGCCCTGAGAACGGAGGGTGAAGAGTTCAGCAAAGAAGACTCTTATTCATGCTTTTATAAAATGTTGCAAAATAAAGTTTGGACATGTATGGGAACGCAAGAGATGAATAAAAATTAAGGGGATGGGTTTGCGAACAATGGTTTAATAGAATAAAGTGACATGTAAGCATGGTGTGATGGAGCTTCCCCCCTTGCCTGACCAATCATATTTCGTATTTTTACGATATTGAAACTTTAGTGGGTGGTACATGAAGAACGAAAGGTATAATTGAGGTAGCTTTAGTTAGTTAATTAGCAGAGCTTGGGATGCTGTCTGGGAGTCGGGGATGCTGTTGCTGGGAGAGATGCTGTGAGATGCTGATGAAGAATCAAATGCAGAACCTGAAGCAGAACTTTCTATCCTAACTTAATAGGGTTAGATCAGAAGATCGCAGAAGAATCTCCAGGAGGAAGAGAGTGTCAGAGAGGGGTGCGGCGCAATCGTCGGTATTCTAGAGAGGTCAACTATCCTGTCCTGAATCCTGTCCTGAAGTCTTTGTCTCCTGACCTATCCCGGGGACCCTTACCAGCCCTTTGGCCAGGGGGTTTGGTCTTTCACACCATTCTTGGTAATTATAACTTCATGTTATTTGCAGATGTTCTTTTCTCTCTGTCCTCTCCTTTTCTGAGCATTAGTCATTGTATGAGTCCGAAATATATGCTTGATGTTTAATCAATTGAATTTTTCTCTTCTAAGAATAATGGTGACTGCACTGTAATTTGAGATGGTTCACATGCATTTAATTTAGATAAAGATTTAAAACTTCCCGAGTCTGTAATCATTTACTTTTAAATAAAGAATAGTTAAGGGTTATGTTAATTATCACCATCAATTAGTTCAACTAATGGTCCATCGACCAGAGGAAAGAACTTTTTGATCAGTGAAAGGTTAGTTAGGAAAGTTAAATAACTAATCCTGAGAAATATGAAATTTTAAACTAAAACCCAGCGGTCTACTCAATTGTGTGTTTATGGGCCCAGGTGAGTATATGGTAGTGGAGTATCTGTTGTTGGTATACCGCTGGATCAGCATGAGATGACTTAGGAACAGAAATCTTGTTTTTGTTCCACCATCTTCCGTCCTCCAATTGTACCGCACTCTTGTTAACTCTCACAACAGACTTGAGATCAGAGAACTTGGATTCGCCTTTAGGCAAAATCCGGTAACATTTGACCCTGACTTGATCCCCAACTTTTACAACCAGCTCCCTAGAACCACGTTGAATGTACTTGTTTTGGGCTTCTATTCTTTTCCTGCTTACTTCTTTTATCTTAGCTGCTGGTAATTCGAAAACACCCATCCACTTCCTTAACAATTTTGAAGATGGAAAACGGCCCCTTAGTAAGATGAACAGGGAAACCTCAGTATCAGAATTAGGGGTGGTGCGTATAGCCCACAACAAATTTTTAAGTTCATTTTTGCAATTTAAATTAGATAATTGTATGTTGTCTTTGATCACCCTGTTGAATCTCTCAACGAGACCATTACTCCTAGGGTGATAAAGTGAGGTTTTGGTGTGTTTAATACCCATGAAGTTTAAAAACTTCTCAAATTCTGAAGAAGTGAATTGACAGCCGTTGTCCGAAACTATCTCATCAGGAACACCTTCCCTCGCAAATAAAAATTCAAGGAATTCTATCACACAAGCAGTGGTGGGAACTTTTACAAACTTCAACTCTGGCCAGCAACTATGGTAATCCATTAGAACTATCATCACGAAGTTGAGACACGCGAAATTCGTGTCCCAAAAGAGTTGCACAGCTGGATACACATTTGTAAAACAATTTTACACGTACTCCATAGTGTTGCCAAAGTTCATCCAATTTTATTTCCATTTTTTAACCATTTAATCCGTCACGTCAAAGAGAGGAAGTCCAAATTTTTCATGCATTTAAATTACACAGGAATTGCCCATCCGGGCCTATTCACAGACACGTAAGTGAACTCCATCCTCCAATACATATTGATTCACCCAATGTATTTCGGTCAAATTTCGACCTTCTTCAGGGGTATCTACAATGATTAAAAAATGAGCATCAATCACACACAATTTAAATACAATTGAAATTAATAATAACCCCGTGTCCTATGTGCATAACATTTCAAAAAATAAACATACATATCCTAAACCATAGTGCTTGCTGTTTAACTTTTCCTCCAATCAATCCCCACTTTGTGCACCCAAAATCAACCTCCCCAAACAGGAAAACCAAATGAAAAAACAGAACTAAATAACCTTGAAACCACTCTTACTCTACTCCGAGCCGCTGGTGATTAACCCCTCAGTTATGTCATCCATCTAAGATCTCTCTCCCCATTACCCCCGTTTATTCTCGTGGTCATTCAGCACTTAGTACAGCCGCTATTCAGTTCAAACATCATTGTAAAACCACCCTCGTAAACTCGTGTCTGTTGTTTTTAAACCAAATGAATCCCCTCGGTTGTGCCGTTTATCTAAGTCTCTCCCCATCGCCCCAGTTTGTACTTTTAATTATTCAGCAGTTGTTTACAACCGGAAAAATAATTAGCTCAAACAACGTTGTAAAACACGCAATCTACCTCGTAACTGTTTATGAACCATGCGTCTATCTGAATCTCTCCCGAAACCCCAGTTTGTACCTTTAATCTTTTAACGATTCTTTGCCATCGGAAAACCACTCGGCTCAACTCACTCGACTCAACCTCCGTTATGCAACCACCCAGGCTTGAGGGAGGTTGATTTTGGGTGCACAAAGTGGGGATTGATTGGAGGAAAAGTTAATTAGCAAGCACTATGGTTTAGGATATGTATGTTTATTTTTTTAAATGTTATGCACATAGGACACAGGGTTATTATTAATTTCAATTGTATTTAAATTGGGTGTGATTGATGCTCATTTTTTAATCATTGTAGATACCCCTGAAGAAGGTCGAAATTTGACCGAAATGCATTGGGTGAATCAATATGTATTGGAGGATGGAGTTCACTTACGTGTCTGTGAATAGGCCCGGATGGGCAATTCCTGTGTAATTTAAATGCATGAAAAATTTGGACTTCCTCTCTTTGACGTGACGGATTAAATGGTTAAAAAATGGAAATAAAATTGGATGAACTTTGGCAACACTATGGAGTACGTGTAAAATTGTTTTACAAATGTGTATCCAGCTGTGCAACTCTTTTGGGACACGAATTTCGCGTGTCTCAACTTCGTGATGAATTCTTACCCATTGCGCACTTGGAACGGAGCGCATAAAGAGTGAATGCATGCTAAACATGACAAATGGATTATGGATTAGAACTTTGACAAACTAAGGTGTGCTTCAGACTTTTTTCAGATGAATCCATTAGAACTATACCATATTCGGAAACGCCGCTGTCAGACAAAGTTAAAGGGCCAATAATGTCAATGGCCAGCTTGGACCAAGCCTTGGAAGGAATGCTTACAGCTTGAACAGGACTAGGAACTGTCACCTGGGACTTGTCACTTACAGCACAGTATAAACAGTCTCTCACAAAATGCTCTACTTGTTTGTCTAGACCAGGCCACCAAAAGTGTTCTCTAATCCTTTTTTTCATGGCACGCATGCCAATGTGGCCTTCATGAACCAGGGTAAGCACTTTGTCTCTCATACTCATAGGAACCACAAGTAAAGAAGAACGATACAGGAGACCATTGACAACAGAGAGTTCATCAAAAACGTGCTTGAATTTACTGATGAAATCATCTTGAGAACATTCTCTTGTCCAACCTGTGTGAACCATATCCATAAGTTTTTTAATGTCTAAATCAGTATCATACGCGTCCCTCCATTTATGCTCTAAAATGGCTCCATTAGAGTGAGACACAGCGTAACAAAAAATGTCAGACTCAAAATTCTTATCGTTATAATCGCCCACCTCATGCGTACTACCGGGCAACCTGGACAAACAATCTGCCAAAATATTTCGAATCCCCGAGACATACTCAACATTGAAGTTATGTTCTAAAAGCCTATATTGCCATTTGGCAATCCGAGGAGTGGCTTTATCTCCCCCCTTGGTAGTAAAAAGCTGGACCAAGGGTTTGTGGTCCACTCTTACAGTGAACTTGGAGCCCCATAGATATTGTTTAAAATGGACAATGCCCCACAAGCAAGCCAACACCTCGCGCTCCACAACTGAGTACGTAGCCTCAGCACCCTTGAGACCTCTGGAAGCAAAAGCTACTACCTCATCCCTGCCATTCCTATGTTGCATAAGTACAGCACCAAGGCCTTTCGGACTGGCATCGGTCATGATTATAGTGTGGTCATTGATGTCGAAAGGCTTGAGAGGAAAGGCGTGTGCAATTTCTTTTTTGATTAATTGGAATTCCTCAGCACAATCAGCACTCCATTTGAAAATGACATTCTTTTTAAGGAGATTTCTCATATGAAAAGTTTTGGCAGAACAATTAGGTACAAATCTTGCATAGAACTCGATGAGTCCCATGAAAGATCTCAATTGATCTTTATCGTCAGGTGCACAAAAATCCTCAATAGCTTTAACTAGACTGGCTTTAGGCTCGACACCCTTAGCAGATATTCTGTATCCTAAATAATCCACGGAGGTTACATTTAATTTACACTTTTCAAGGCTGAGAGTGACACCTTTTTCCTGTAAGATGGAAGAGACAGTATGCAATCTTTCATTGTGCTGATTTTGATTGGAGCCATAGACTAACACGTCATCTTGAAACGCCATCACCCCGGGGATGTCATTGAACATGCTCTCTACAATCCTTTGAAAGACTGTGGATGCGGAGGCAAGTCCGAAAGGCATGTGTTTGAATTGGAACAGGCCTTCCGGGGTGATGAACGCAGTGTAGTGCCTGGAGTTGGGGTGTAAATCAATTTGATGATAAGCTGATGTCATGTCAAGTAGGCTAAAGCATTTACCATCCTTAAGAGTAGTGGTCATCTCAGTGATGTTGGGCAAAGGGTGTTGATCAACCCAGTTGTGACGATTCAAATCGCGAAGATCAACACACATGCGCAACGCCCCATTCTCCTTCCGTGGTAAAACAATGGGGGAAACCCAATCAGAAGATTCAATGGGTTCTATGACATCGCTAGAACATAGTTTGTCTAACTCTTTTTTAAGTGCATCACACAAGGCTAGGGGTACCTTGTGAACTTTGTGTACTACCGACTTGGCACAATCAAGCAATTTAATTTTATGTTTGAATCCTTTAAATAGACCTAACTTGTCATTAAAAATTTCAGGATACGCAGACTCCCATGTTTCTTCCTTGACAGATTGTACACAAACTAAATCCTTCTTCAATATAACTTGATGAGGATCATTGGGGTCCAAAACAATCCCTAGGTTACCCTGGTCATGCCACACTAGCAGACAGGTATCGTCTTTAGCTACATATATAACACCTTGAGCATTGCTACCTTTGAAACACAAATTGGCATGAAATTCACCGAGCACTTCATTGGTTTTACCACCATAACCAATAGGACGAACTGATGAATGCTTTAAAACCAACCCTTGGGACTGAAACAATTCTTCCCATATTTTGTCACTTATAAGTGTGAATGGGGATCCAGAGTCAGCTAACATCTTGACATCCTTTCCGTTGACAGTTAGGGAACATAAAGGTCGTCTTATTCCTTGCGAAATAGCAGAGACAACATCAGTGCACTGGGACTCTGATATTAAGCAAATTTGATCCTCTTCACTTAAAGACGACTCTCCCGTGAGCTGTTCAACGTTGAGGATTTTTTTGGAAGATGACTCTGGATTTACAGATGGTCTGCCGCTAGATCTACAAACTTTGGCGAAGTGTCCTTTCCTAAAACATTTTGCACAGGTTTTGTTCAAAGCAGGACAGAATCTGGCATTCCCAAGGTGAGAACTGCTACCGCAACGGTAACATTCCCAACGTTTATTGGTGGGTCTGGTGTCAGTTCTCACATATCCTCCAGATTTTTCTTGGCGTGGTTTTTCTTTTGATGTCTTGCATTTACTTTTAACGACCAGGACATTTTGTGTTGGAGAACTAGTGCTGGAAATCGACATCTGTTCCAGATAAGAAGTAGTGCTCTCAATCCTTGTGGCTATTTCCAAAGCTTTTTGTAGAGTCAATTCAGGTTTGGACAAAAGAGCCTCTTGTACTTTTTTGTTATATGTTTTCTCTACAAGCTGGTCCCTAATAATTTCTTCCTCAAATGCTTTATAATCGCATGAAACTGCTAGGATTCGTAAAGCGCCAACATAGCTGTATGCAGACTCTCCAGAAAGTTGCGCTCTTTTGTAGAATTTATGCCTCTCTAATGTGACATTCTTACATGCTTTGAATCTGGTGTCAAGAGATTTAATAGCTGTGGCATATTCATCTTCAACACCATCACCTTCACCTTCAATTAACAAAACTAAAACTTTTGGAATGTGTTTAAGGATACTGCGACCTTCCGTACCTAGACAATGTCTTAAAATTGCAAATTTCTTTTTGTGCGTAAAGGAGTCACCATCGAGGGCATCTAGGTATGCCTCGAAACTTTCTTTCCATTTCTCCCAATCGGATTCTGGAGAGGCAGGATTGGGTGAAAACGCAGGAGGAGGTAAAAAAGATTGTTGCATGACTGAGAAAAATGATCCAGTACAAGGCAAAGGAAGAAATGGTGTATGTCACTGTATTCTTCTAATAAAAACACACACGGTGGGTGTGTCGCCGAAGTTAAGGAGACGACACACTGTAGAAGAGGTGTGTGTGTGTCACCGTTGTATTTGCAACAAAATTATGGTATAGAAGTAAGTGACACACAATGGAAACGTAGAAAAGGTGTGTGTGTCACCGTGAAATTCGTACACTGTGTATAATAAGAGACGTTAAAAGTTAATGGCACAGTAAAAATGTCAAAGTCAAATAAGTGAAGATAGAAATACAGTGTTGCAGTAACGATGTGTGTGGAAATGCACACGATGGAAGGAGATGATAACGTAAAGATCTAAAACTGGTGTGTTGAAGCGCATTAAGAAGGGTCTTGAATTAATGAGCTGTGCAGCTGTGCGTGTCAGCGAAGAAATAAAGAACACGCGGTGAACACTTATAAAATAGGCTGTGCGCATCAGCGATTTCTTTACGAGCTGTGCGCATGGAGAACACAATTCTAAACAGCTGTGCGCATCAGTGTTGAAGGCGTTGAAGATAACACTGGCGTTACTATGGTAATGCAATGCGAACAAAATGAAGCAAAATGGCGGCACGCAACGTGGGGACGCTGCGTAAAGCGGAGCCAGGCAAACAGGCAAATCCTCACGAGGATATGTGTGACGCATAGTACGTCACAAACAGGGGCGAGAGGCTGAAATCAACATTCTGTGGCGCGCACGGGCTTGCGGCACGAGGAAAATCCAACTGCGAGGCAGCTTTGAAAATGTTTAAAATGAACAAAGTCTCACCACAACCTCTGTCAGAAATGGGGTTTTTCTCTCCGGCGTATTCAGCAGTGCGGCAAAACGACCTCCATGGACAGGTAGCCTCGACGACTTCAATCAGGTTCGCTGCTTCGGGTAGTCGGCTGGAGGCAGAAAGGCGAAAGCGGAGAAGCTGCAGGATCCGCACGCGTGGATGTCTTGGAGGCAACAGGAACTCGTCGCCAGTGAAAAGAAGACGGAAGGTAAGTTTCTCATTTACTTTATTGCCAGCAAGACAGGAGCAACGAACAGCTGGACCATCCAGCACAAGAACAACCGTTTCTCTGCTGCACCTCCCGTTCTGGAACTCTACGGTGGTAAAAGTTCCCTAATGCCACGAGAGGCACAGAGAGCCAAGTAATAAATAATAATAATGCACAACCCAACAGTTGTCCAGTCTGATATTTTGTTTACAACTCATGGTCCTGAGCAGGCATGTTTGGTGAGAGAAGTGGTCAGGAAGATCTGCTTGGATAGACTTTGTTACTAGCATCTCATATCTGAGTGCCATTGTGAGATGTAAAGCGGCACGCATAGGTGAACTAAAGGGAGGATTACTGTGATGAACCCACTATAGGGTACGCATTATGGGTGTTTCAGCAAGTGGAACTTAAAATATGGAAGCTGACTTTGCTTATGGGGGCTTTGCAGAGAGTTGCACTAGCTGACGGAAGTCACAAAGGTGCTTTTCCCTGTAGCTTTCTTAAAGAAGGCACTGTCGATACACTATTACATAGTTTATTTTTGTTGCCTTGCCTATTGTTACAAACACAATATACATCTCAAGCACAGCTCATGGCACTATGAGGCTCTTCCTAAAACCTTACACCTAAAACAAGACATGCAAACATTTACAATTACTAGTGTAACATTCAAGTAGCAGTTGGGTGTCACTCAAAATGTCATATGCATGATGTATAGATCCCACACATAAGCACACAGCAAATACAGAATAGTAACACATAGGCAAGGGAGTAGCCAGAAAATGTAAATACCTCCCACTTTGAACTGAAGCTCTTAAGGCACCAAAAAAGCAAAGTAAGTAATCACAACCCTCCCCAGAGGAGCTCTCTTGTTCAAGGATCTAGCCATTCATCCTTCCATCAAACCCCTGATATCCACTGTTTCAAATTTACATTCTGTCATCTATTAATTCTTTCATCCATCATTCAGTCTTTCACCATTCATTCTGTCCTTCCATCTGTGTGCCCATCCATATCCAAACCTTTTCAACCATTTGTAAACCTATCCATCATCTATCCTTCCTTCCATCATTTCACTAATCCATCCCTCCATTCACCCTTTCCCTCATCCATCCATAATCCATCCACCCTTTCACCCAATCCAGCCTTTCACTCATCCATCCACTCTTCCACCCACCCATCTATTCACTCATACATCCAACCATTTACCCTTTCACCCATCCAGCCATCCTTTCACTTACTCATCCATCCACCCAGTCACTCATCATCCACTCATTCAACTTTTCACTCATCCACCCTCCCTTTCCAACTTTCCTCTCCACCCTCCCTTTCACTCATGTATGCATTCTTTCACTCATCCATCTTTACATCATTCTTTTCACTCATCCAGGCACCCATTCACCCATCCATTCTGCAATCATTCATCTATGCTTTCACTCATCCATCCATCCATCCTCCCTTTCTATCTCCATTCCCCTTTCACTTAGCCACCCATCCTTATATTCACCCTTCACCCGTCCACCCACTCGTCCATTTACTCATCCATCATGAATCCATCCATTGACCCTAACACTCATCCATCCTTTTACTCATCCATCCATCCTTTCTCTCATCCATCCACCCTTTCGCTCATCTATCCATCCTTTTGTCCATCTACCCTCACTTACACTCACTCGTCCGTCCATACATCCACCCTTTCACTCATCCATCCATCCATTCATTCACCCTTTCACTTATCAATTCATCAATCCATCCATCATTTCTCTCATCCATCCACCCATTCACTCACCCATCATCCACCCTTTCTCTCATCCATCAATCCTTTTACTGATCCGTCCACCCTTTTACCCTTCCATCTACCCTTCCACCCATACATCCATCTATTTACCCTCATCCATCCTTCCACTCACACATCCATCCATCCTTTCTCTCATTATCCATCCATTCACCCTTTCACTCATCCATTCATCCTTTCACTAATCCATCCAGCCATTTATTCATTCCTTCACTTATTCACTCACCCACCTTTTCACATTAATTATGAGCTGAGCCTTTGTCTACTGGGTTGCAGACAGAAGAGGCCCATAAAGAACTTCACCCTCGCTGTAGTTCCTAAAGCAAGGGGTGGGGTGGGTCAGGGTTCACTATGTCCCTGCACATAGGCAATCTGAAAACTTGGAAGTCATGAGTCATGCATGATGCACAGTGCCAGGACGTGAGGTGACTGTGACATGGTGTTGTTTCCATGGCTTTAAGTGAGATGAAAAAACTGGGGGTCTCTCCAAGGGGCGTGTCTGATGTAATTAAGGGTGTGGCTTAAGACACCTAACCTATAAATATGGCCTGAGCATAATGTGATGCCTGACTGGTATTTTGCTGTTTCTATCATTGCATCGAGTAACATTAGACCTACAACAAGCCATGACTATTGGCTTTGTCAATGGATGTTAGTTGCATAAAATACATAAAAAAGCAGCAACTATGACTTCGTTGTATTTAATATTAAAAATGCTTCAGCTCTGTAATGATGAGACTGGGTAAGAACTATAGAAAAAACCCAGTCAGGGAAAGGAAGCAAAAATCTCCACCGCGATGGAAACGATCAGAAAAACTTAGTTTTTCCTAGAGAACCCTCACTCACCAGGGTTGCCCCTTGGTGGCATGCTTCATCATTGGGGTTCATCCCGATCCGCTGTGATCGAGGCGTGCTACAACCAAACAGATACGCGGGAGCACTATAGAGATAGCATCTATGATAAAGACTGTAGTTGGTGAGGGAGTGGGAAAGATGTGCAAACAGGTTTAAAAAGCCTGACTAGTAGGACCCTTACTTTATTCCTGCCTGTAGTCGGTATAGTTAAAATCAGGGGGTGCTGTTTGAAGAGGTAATTGTAATAGGTTTAACTCTTCAAGGTGGTCTCCGGGGCTCCAGTTAGCCAGAATATGCCGAGGACGGCCTTGACGAAGGTGTGGCTACAAGCCTCCTCCCCTCGGGCACGACCATGACGCACTAATAAGGCATCCAAAATATAAAGAATGACGTCACAGGTTTAACAAATCGGATGTATGTTATGTGAATTGCGCATGGCATGCAAAACTAAGTGATCCTTTTAGAGGACAGCACGGAGTGGCACCAGTAGGAACAGGTTTCCTATCGGTCCTGAAGAAGAGCCTTTAGGGGAATGTCTCGAAACATGTTGACCACCTTGAAGAGTTAAACCCATTACTATTACCTCTTCAAACAGCACCCCCTGATTTTAACTATACCGACTAGAGGCAGGAATAAAGTAGGGGTCTTACTAGTCAGGCTTTTTAGGTCTCAGGCCTAGCGTTGCAGGGCGCAGCACTGCTCGCGCAGCGCGAGACCCCTTGTATGGGCTTCTGAAAGCTGACCACACACTCGTGCGTGTGGTTTTGCTTTCGCCGGCTGCCATTGGCTTTAGCGTGTTTTTAAAAAAAAAATAAGGCACGCAATTGGGCAAAGGCGGGCGCATGTCCCGCCTTTGCTCCGCCCATTCCCATCGGTGTCTAGCACGTGCAGCAGCGCGCATTCGCCTCGCTGCCGCGCTCCCTTTCCCCCCGCTCCTCTGTGGTGCGCGCGCACCACTGGTTTTGCTTTGTTGTTTAGTTAAGTGGGGCACATGGCAGGAAAACGAATATAGCCTGCAGAATAGACTTTAAACATATATACATCGTTAAATAAAATATGACTTTTGTGTTTTAAACGTTCTGGCATGGGTCACTAAGGTTGGTGAAGTGGTTTACGAGACTGCGCCTCGGCAATTGAGGGTTGAGTGACGCGTGCGCCGGTGCGTGTGTACGCGTGCTTGTTGCCGCGTGCAACGCGAGCGTCAGGGAATTGAAGACTAAAAAATAGACTAAATTCTGTCGGCTGCAGCAGCTCGCTGTGCCCCCTGGGCATACCAGCTGCCGCTTGATGTCTAGCACTGTGAGAGCACCTTTCTGACAGGTTCTCAGGCTCGGCTCTAAGGTCAGCGGATAATTAGCGCCGGGAGCCTGCGATGCACGCACTGACAGCTGCACTCTTTAGTGAGTGTGGAGTGTCTTCACCTCCGCGGATTCCAAGGAATGCTGCATGCGTTTGCTGACGAGCGTCGTCTCTTACAGGAACTGCAGCACAGGTTTCAATTGTGTATGGACAGAGTGTGGGATAGGACGCATATGCACGTTGTGATTTATGCATAAGTGCAAATAGATGATGTCGCAAATCACCTTTGCGCTGGTCTGCCGGAGGTTTTTCACACAATTTTCGCCAGTCTGCAAATAAAGTGGTAATGAAGGGGGTCACATGATCTTTATGCATGGTATTAATACTTGCAGTTGGTATTGGTAATTACAACTAGTTACAACTTAATGATGGGAGTTGCCCATGTTAATGATGGGCTAGAACAGGCAACTGTCGAGCTAGAAGTCAGGAGCGAGAATGCTGCCTCTCCTTTCTTTGGTGCTCGTGCCCTGCCTCTTCTCGCCCCGCCCCCTCTTCCCTTATCCATGTCGTCCTGCATCGTGTGGAGCAGTACTTCATGACGCTCAGGTAGGAACTTTGAACAACCATGTGTCGCTGTCTCTTCCCTCTTGCAAGTATTTCCATCATTCACCAACACTGATACACCATTCCTTCACCTTGTGATTTGCACCATATCACACATGTGATCTTTTACTAGCCACACACTTCACTCTAATACACCACACGATTCCTCACTCACCGTCATATGCAATCATACGCAGTTGCACATGCGGAGGGAAGCTTGCACTGCTGCTGCCTGTGATGTATATGCGAGGAAACTTGGACTGCTGCTGTTTCTGATATGTCCGCTTGAGGAAGCGTATTTGCTGCTACATTATCAGTAACCATTCTGTGTGTGGCAGGAAACCATGCACTGGTTTTGTATGTATGTCTGTGCAGCATTGTGCACATAATGGAAGCTTGCACTACTGCTACAGTTTTGCCCTTGTTTTGCATGGGCGAGGAAACTTGAACTGCTCCATTGACCTGGAGGTGTTCTTTCTGTCAGTGAGGCATGCGCTGCTGCAGACCACGCTGTACATCTGAGTGTGATGCTTGGTGACAATTTCTCTCACTGTGCACAAACCAGTATAATTTGCTTTATAGCTGTTTGTTTCTGTCATCTTTTAAAGCACAGTACCATTCACCGCCCCCACTCGCCCTCCTTTTCACCGCCCTCCCTTTCACCACTTTCACCCCACCTCCCTTTCACCACCCCACCCTCCCTCCAGTTCACCACCCCCAACTGCCCTCCCGTTCACTACCCCCACCTGATTGCCAAAGGCAATAGCTTGCCCATAAGCAAGACATATTGGCTTTGCCAGTGCTTGTTTCATGTTGTAACCTCCCGTGAGGACTGGCCCTTTTACCTGTGTTATTACTCCGTATGTTTTATTTACAGTCTGTGAGCACTATTTTCTTACATGACTTTCTCCTACCTGCTGTTGCAGGCATGACACGCTCTTCCCCAACGTAATGACTTTTTTTTTGCAGCGCAGCACCCTGTGCTTGGACTTTACCAATGGTGGCCATGCAAATTTTCTTTTGTTATGCGCGGCGCGCCCAACTCTATTTTTGCAACATTGTATGCTTTTTCCCAGCGCTTCATTTTTATTAGCAATGGCGGCGCGCTTGATATTTTCAAAATGCGCGGCTCGCCCGACTTGTTTTTATCAGCAATGGCGGCAGCACGTGATATTTTTAAAATGAGCGCCTTGCCCGACTTGCACCTTTTGATTTATAAACATGTTTATTTTTTTTTAGCAGCGCAGCACGCTTTAACAACAGCAGCCGCACACCTTTGTTTTTGTTGGAGTAAGCAGGCTGTTGCGGCTGCGCACCTTTCTTTCCAAAATGTTTGCCTCGCCTCACGTGCATCTCTGCTGAAACTTGCTGATTTGTAACAAATGGGGGGTTTTTTTCAGCTCAGCGCGCTTTAACAATAGCAGCTGCGCGCCTTCATTTTCTTTCCATTAACCAGAGGGGTGGAACCGGTCCATCACCACAGCTTAAAGAGGAGTCCTCAAAACGCACCCAAGGATGCCTCTCCCCGCTCTCCTACAGGCAGCCGACGCTGCCTCAGAGCAACGCTGCAGCTGCTCAGCATGGCATGACCAGATTGCATTATATAAGGGTTCTTTGAATATAGCAGGCTGGCAACTACAGTGCTTGTTTCCTGATGCCGCAATTAACTACCCTGAAAGGATAAACATTGATTTCCTTAGTGACCTTGAGAGATGACACTAGCGTGGAAAACAGCAACAAAAGCGCCATTTTGTGCCACGTACATTGATGCCTAGCCTGCCTTTCAGCTTGTGATAGCTAATGCTGAGTTTCTCAAAGCAGAACCTCTTATTCATTCCTCTCAGGTTCCTGGTTGACCTTGTACAAAGTTTAAATATGAACTCATTTTCTTTCTTACTCAAAACCTTGTGTATTACATTTTTGCTTCCAAACAGTGAAACTATCGATTTTAAAACAGAATCTTTTTTCCCCTTCGTACTGTGTTTGTGTTCATACATTCACTACAATTCAAACCAAAACACCGTGATAAAAGACATTATCAGTTACAACGCCAATAGCTCTAACTCTTACAAATGCGAGACCTATTGCATTGCAAATGCTTGTTTAACCTGTTAGCACATCTTTCCCACTCCCCCCACCAACTACAGTCTTTATCATAGACGTTATCTCTATAGTGCTCCCGCGTATCTGTTTGGTTGTAGCATGCCTCGATCCGCAGCGGATCAGGATTAACCCCAATGATGAAGCATACCACCAAGGGGCAACCCTCGTGGGTTTTTCTCCAGGAAAAACTATGTTTTTCTGATCTTTTCCATTGCGGTGGAGATTTTTGCTTCCTTTACCTGGCTAGGTTTTTTCTATTTGTTGAGTACATAATTACGAGGAGGGTGAACCCAGTCTTTTTCCTCTTCCTCCCCCCTTTTTGGACATGTGTAAGAACTATAACTTCTTTCGCCAGTTTCTTTTCATGAACTGGCACATAGCAGCATGGGCGTTTTTGTACATTTGTTTTGTACATTTCTTCCATCTAACCTTAACAGAATGCCCTGCCCTAGACCGCAGCAGGAGGAGGCCACCACATGGTGAAACAGCTCAAACTGACCCATTGTCATTCTGCATGTGACAATCAGCCAGCATACAGAATGACAATGGGTGGGGTGGGACTGCTCTTGTGCTCTGAGGATGAGTGTGAGGTGGCCCCATCAGGGAGCTTTGGCTTCTCGCAGGGGAACAGCTCTGTTCCCTGCGAGGCCCAAAATTACGGACAAAAGGCGTTCGTAAATGGGATCCTCACGGATAACGGACGTAAGGTCCAAATTACGGATGGTCCGTGAAATTTACGGATGGTTGGTCACCCTAGTTAGGAAGCTACAACAGTTAAAGATAATAACTTTTTAATAAGTTATAGCCCAAACTTCTCACCTGTGACTATGCTTCTGGGTGTCTCACAAAGAGGTAGCCCTGCCAACAGCAGCTAATAAGATACATCCAGACACCCGCGTCGTAAGCGTTCCTGAAATGGCGACAACCACCCTACCACTTCCTCTTGGAAGTGCATCCCCTCTAGCACTTTCAGAGGGACATTATTAACTGGATTCAGATCATCAGTACCATGTAAAAGGATCACGCAGCGTCCCTGGTGCTCCGGAATTTCAGTGTTCTCATGTGTGACATTTCAATACTTTAAGCGTGACACTTTGATGGACACTTTAGCTCATGTAGTGCAAAGCACCTTGTCCAAGGCTACAGACTTTCTAAAGTGGCTTTCCCTGAAGTAATGAGTATATTTTTAACTGTGGTATTTTCTGTTGTCTAAGCTAGAGATTCCAAATGGCTGATAAATCTTTTTTCAATTTTTGGCCCTGCAAAACTTCATAAAAGTGGCTATGCACTTCAGTGAGAGGAATGAGGCAATATCTTAAATTGCAAGCATATAGCCAGTTCCCATTTCTTAGCTCTAGATTAATTTTCTTTTGAAAATACACACTGACACCCAAGTAAAAATTGTACTCAGTCACTGTTTCTTCCTCCCTAAATGAAAGGACAAAGATGCACTGATTTAAATGTGCTCCTGCTGCCACAGAAAATCATCAGCAGAGGTAATGTTGGCAGTCATGTTAGTGAAAGAGTTGAAGCCGTGTAAAAATGAAATTTATTCTTGTTATGGTGAGCATCAACAGTATTAGACACTTCTGCAGGCTTAGATTGAGATAGCCAGAAGGAGACCTTTGCGTAGATCCATACAAGTGGGAAAGTGTGTGCATGGCCACATCCCTGTGCAGTTCATGTTCCTTCACCTGAACAGATGCCTGGTGCTCTCTCGCAGGAAGATGGAAGATACAGCTAGCAGTATTAGGGAGTGTGCAGAGTCTTTGGCCACTTAGGGCACCATGATTTGAGGGCGCCATGATTGGAGACCCCATTTTGTTTGTGGTGCAACCAATCCATACATTAATGATTATCGCACATGCACTAACAGTGGCTCCTGTGGGAAATCCCTCCTACTGTACTCTTGAAGTTCAGCTGCCCTCACAAGCTTAATACTTTACTCCTCCATCCACTCACTTTGGAGTTTGTCTGCTTCAACCAGCACAGGGAGATAAATATATAAAACAGCTCACTCCCTCTGTATGTCAATAGTTTGCGTTTGATGTTCCACATGAAACACGATTTCAAACTGCAGTGGACCAACTTTTACATTTCTAAAACATAGCTGTCAAGTGGATCTATCACATGCTAACATCTTCACTCCAAACCAGTACTTAATTTGTAAAAAAAAAAAAGGAAAGGAGGCTGCCAGCACCAACAATGCCCAGAGACACGTGAAAGGTGAACACGTTTTGCAAAAGAAATGGGTGACATCAGCTGTAAAGTTTGCCATCGTCAACGCTCTCACCTCTTCCTGCTTTCACACCCTCAAAGTGCTCACAGAAATCATCAAATGGTCCCCGAAGGCCTCATAACCAGCAAGCTGGTCTAGAGCACCACACTCTATGTCTGATTCACCGCCCAACTGACTCGAAGGGCTTACTTCTTCGAGTAAGTATGTGTATATTATATGTTCTAGTGCTATTATTGCACAAAAGGCAGTGGCATAAATCCCATCTATTACAAGGGAACCTCAAAATATGGAAAATATTTCACAGATGACAGATGACTACAGATTTCTTTGTCATATTGATAGTTTCCAAACCACTGTGCAGAGCTTTACCATTATCCAGGCTACCAGGATTATGCAGCGCTGAGGTCCAAGGCTATCAAAATTATGCGGCAAAAAGTGTAAATTGTGTGTCACATCATCTGGTGGCATCATTTTCATCCATTTGAACTAGAAACAAAATTTTTGGTGACATCAGCAAATTTTGGAAATTATGTGGCAAATTATATGGCAAATTCAGTAAATCCTTAATTATGTGGTAAACTCTGCAGCTACAGATTCGCATAAATCCACTGACTTCACCATTGTCTATTGTTTTATCAATAATTTATTTGTGACAGGTAAACAAAACCTGAACATTCTAATTCCAGTCAATGCCCACTGTTAGCTGCACTTTGAATAAAAAAGCCTATAATGTAAAATATACATAATAATTACATTGTCATTGCCATCTCAGGGTATTGGTGACATTAACAAACTACAAGGCCAAAAATATCACCAGAACCCCTCAATGACAGTTACCCGTTTCGTCTGTATGTACTTAACTTTAAACCGTTGTGTATACGCAACTAGATAAACCTCAACCCTAAGTAAGAGACAACATAAACAATTTAACAGCTAAATACGAAAATAATTTGCATTACGTCTATTCATTAGACAGCATGAGGAATACGGGCTAATGGCCATGGCAAAATATCAATAGAATATGAGTGTTCACAAGGATTAGTGAAATCGAACGTTGGAAACATTTACAACTGCATTCTGAATCTTTAACCTTTTTTGAATGTTTTATTTTAATAACTAAGGAAGGAGATGTGCTCTTGTGGCTAAGCTGTTGATCTGGGGAGCTCCATTTGATTCCAACTCTGCATTGACACAAAATTGTGCAGTTCTGGGAAATCACTTAATCTCACTGTGCGTAAAATTGAAATGTGTGAGATACTAGTGCAAGTGTGTGTAACAAAAAGATTTAAGCGCCCACTTGATGCATACAATCTTGCATCATTTTCCATCACCTCCCATAATGTGCAACGCTCTGTAGCTCACCGGCTAGGTCCATGCTATATAAATTCCAACACATGCATGTTTTTACACTGTGACCATGTATCCCACTTATTATGCTCTCTGGACAGCCGCGGTCCGTGCAGGTAACAGTGGTGGGGCAGTGGAGCCGGGTGGGGGATTTCGAGGGACGATGCAGAGGGAAAATGAAATAAATCATTAATTTTCCCTTGTCTTCGTCTGTCGGAATCTCCCCCCACCACCCCACCGCTGTTACCTGCAAGGGCCGCGGCTGTCTCTGGATACCCTTTTTTTTAGCTCTTGGTGAATCCTCCTCATAATGTGACAGCCAAATAGATGCTCCTCATGTTTTTCTTTAGCTTACATTATTATTCACACATATCGATGGGGTTCATATAAGTCTACTTCTCAATGTCTGTGGCAGCCCTCTTGTGAGCTTATTGGCATCTCCCCCCCCCTCCGCCCCCCCCCCACACACACACATCTCCTTGTTTCTTGAACGCTTCTGCTCATTATGCAGCTTGTGCTACATTTAGTTAGAAAAGACACCTTACCAGTAAGCCTTGATGCTTTCTTGTCTCTGTGTCAGACATGCACAGGACTGGCTGGGTACCAAACTTCTTGCAGACATTCAATGCTCGCAGGTCTGGTGGACACTCTCTGAGCTCCAGCACTGCTCAGTGTGTCAGGGGAATGCGTTGGCAAAAACAACAGATAGGGATTTAATGTGTCAAAGAAGGAAAAAACAGGCGTGCACAAGATGTTTGGTACCAAGCCAGTCCTGTGCTTGTGTGGCAGAGAAAAGAAAGCACTCAAGGCTTACTGGAAAGGTGTCTTTTTTTTACTAAAACTAGCACAAGCTGCATAATGAACAGGTGGTTCCAGGAAACAAGGTGTGTGTGGGGAGAATCTCCACATGAGCTCATGAAAGTGCTGCCACAGATAGTGAAAAGGAGGCCTATATGAACCCCATTGAGGTGTGAAGAATAAACTATGATAAAGAGGAGCATCTATCTGTCTGTTTGCATGCATTGGCACATTAAAGCCACACCTATTGACCTTGCCATAGCGTATTCTATGCTGGCTTTGAAGCTGTCTCATCCCCGACGGTATGAAATGGTAGCCCTATCACCACTGTTTGGCGTAGTAGCGCCCTCTCCCGTAAGTTCGGGTCTAGTTGCAGCCCTGGCAGGCTAGTTCCAGTCCATGTACACTAATACAGGTGCAGAACATAAGCAGAAAAGAGAAATTATGTTCGTCAGGCTTGTGTCTGCTAGTCAACCCAAAAACATCGATTCCTCAGTGTTTTTAAGCAGACGCCAAAGGAATACGTTTCCACCAAAGATTCGTTTCTCTTTTACTGTACCATTACTGCCATCTAGTGGTATTTATTCTTAACACATCAAAGAAACACATGCTCCCGCGGAATCATAACACTGTTTGAGAGATTTAGAAATCCAGCATTAAGCCTTACTTACCTCCGGAATTCTGGAATTGTTCAAACAGCAAACAAGGCGAAGAAGTCACTAATCCTGGACAGTGATTTTTCAAAGTATTTCAAAAGACTTTTTATATGTAAGATTCCTCAGTGGGCCAGCATTATTAACATAAGTGTATTTAGACTCAGCGTAACGGAGGCTCCTGCAACCCCAGCTGTGCGGGGGGGCCCCCAAGGGTTCCTAGTTTTGGAGGGGGTCCCCTCAGCACTTAAGCCATGCCGTTGCATGCCACCAGAATGGCGCGATGGTGCAATAGCATGGAATATGAATAGTCAAATGCTTCAGGAAAGCCACTCTGATTTCCTGAGCATAAAGAAATAGAATTACAAAACTGTTAAGTAAATAAATATTGCTGGGCAGACAGAGGCCCAGAGAAAGGGCTTGGCAGGGGTGTAACACAGGCCCCTGCAGTGAGCAGCGGCTCCTCCATTAGGGCGGAGGAGCGCCGCCGCACTGCTTTCTCGCAGTGCGAGAAGCAGAAAATAAAATGGTATTTTAAATACCATTTTATTTTCTGCTTCTCGCGCTGCGAGAAAGCAGAAGGCAGGGGTATGCCTGATTGGGGGCGGGCGGGAGGATATGCCTGGTTGGGGGCGGGCTGGTGGGGGGGTCGGGGAGGAGTGGCTTGCACCACTCTAAGTACCCTGACTGTTTGGTCGGCCCTATGGACGGCCAAAGCAGTCATGCGCACTCTACATTTTCTCTATGTAGGCTGCATGCAGCCTACATAGAGAAAATGGCCTCCCTACAGGTGCCCAGCTGGGCGCTGTCCGGGACTCCGCACCAATCTCAACGCTGCCATTGCAGCATTGTGATTGGCTTACAGGAGGGGAGGGAGCATGCCTGTTCCTGTTCAGGAGCAGGAAAACGCGGACCTGGCCCAGGAGCAGAGGCGGCGCGGGACCGGTCAGGTAAGTTTTATTTTTATTTTAACAACCCCCCCCCCGCGGTAACCCCCGCGTGATAACCCCCACGCGACCCCACCCGCGAGAATTGCGAGCCACGACTGCTCCCATTGTGCCCAAGACCAATGGATATCTGTCCAGCCTGGGAGACTCCGGGGCGACACATCACGTACTGAAGGAAAAGCAAATATCTGAAGTAAAAGGGAACTCTTTCTTAACGTGCCATAAGATTTTGTAAATGATGGTCCGATTTTCCATGGCATAGTGGAAAAAACTATACAGAGAATTGTTTTGTTCTACTTTCATTCCACAGGTGAACAATTGCCTCATAGCTGTGGAAGTGTGGGTTCTGCGGTTGCTGCAGCACCTCCAAAAAACAATCATACCGGAGTTCAGAAGGTGAATGAGCAATAAACATGGCTTTAAACGTTGTGGTTATCTTTTCACATTTGCTGCACCATTCAAAGACAAAGGTCAGACTATATCTTCTGACAAATTGATGATTCTTTGGAATTTTGTGTTTAATTTTATTTCTCTGCAAAGTGAGATGATTTTGTAAAAGTGATCTAATTGATAATCTTGCTGGGGTTCAGGAAATGAAAGGAAAGACTGTAGGATGTCTCTTTTTTTCCAACACAACAAAATTTGAATACTTGTATCACCAATTAGGAAAGTACAGATGAGACACATTTTTTTAATTCTGAAATGTTATGGAAGCAAAAAGATTGATGGGATCAAAACAAATGAAGAAACTTTACATGGCGTTGTGCAAAGGATCAATATTCACTGAAACACAATTTCCACACATTATTATTTGTGTGCTATATAGTTTCACCAGAAAAATGGCAAATTTAGTGGTCATTTCAACAGAAAAGGTGCTGCCTGTAAATGCGCTACCACTCTCCTGCTGAATTGGCATGGCACATTTGCTACACTTGTTCTTTTTATGGCACATGGATTTTTTCACAGTCCCTAGGACTTAAGTGATGTAACATTAATAGGAGCTCCCCCACTCTGAAAATTGTTCCAGCACCACTGGACTGCCTTGAACATAAATGTTCTTCCTAGACTCCTGCATTTATAATATTAATACTTGTTCAGGATTGATTTTTTATGCTTAGATGAGGCCTTCATAACATTTCATAGGCAACATAAGAAACTACAAATCCTATGCAAGAACTTGGCCATTCTGGACCTGCGGCATATGATAGATCAGCTATACTTTCAATAGTGAGATGTTGAACTTAAAGAGACCGCAATCTAGGGTGGAAACCCCAATAACAAGCAGGTTGTAATAGATAATATGCCTCAGGCCTTACTCGAGCTCATTCCCATAAAAAGCCATCTCCATTGAGATGAGATTTCACCTCATAAATTCACTCCAGTCTCATGGTTTACAGAAATACCTTGAAACCAGGCCATCATAGTTTGCAACCCTGACCTTGCCTGTCTCTGATGGAAGATTGTCCCTCTGAGAAAATGGATTATTAGTTGGAGTGGATGGTAGTCCACAACAAATAATAATGTCTCTATTCTTATTAGGTACCATAATAATTTCAGTGATTTAAATCTGAGCTCAAGCCCTGGTACCTATGTCACACGGCAGACAGGTGTAGCTTTAAGATAATGAGTAAGGATTAGAACTATCAAAATAGTTACAGATTTGAAAACACAACACAATAAGAAATCCTACTCCAAATCATAAACAAAAAGAATATTTAATGAACAAAATGACAACATAATTACAAAAATCCAGTAAGGGGAACCAGAGATATAGCACCAAAAGCACAAAGCTCAACCAAGGGAAATGGTTGCGCTAGACCAGGACAAAGGTATGTTTTAATGCCATGATAGAGTGAGAATCGGATACAAGGACCATAATTGTCCCAGTCAAAGAGATACCTTTTGACTTAAAAAGTTTCTGAGAAGGTAGTGGATCCAAAGATGAGTTCATCGACAACGGGTGCTGAAGGACAAGGTCTCTGTGACGTTGTTAATGAAGACAGGAAAAGCTCAAAGTAGAAAACGTCTGCAGTTTGTGCCCCGGGCGCCACCAACTTTCATTAAATGCTTCTTGTTCTCATACCCGGTGAAGAATCTTCTGAGTTAGACTCTTTTCTGGAAGTCAAAGTCCTTCAGAGGGGCAAGGCTGGAAGCTGTAGCCATGGAGGGTTCGATGTCTTTGGATGCTGGCCGGCATCGGGACCGCTGATTCGGATTTGAACTTAGCAGGAGCTGTGGTGAAGTCAGTCCCACCTGCGTTGCACCCTCAGAGGATCGCCTTGGCAGGTTATCACAGTCTTCTGCAAGTTCTTCAGCAAAAATTCTTGAAAAGGTTTTAGGGTTAGGCAGGAGAAGCACACTTTGACAACAGCTAAGGGTTCTAGGAACTCAGGACAGCACTTAGAGGAGGTCAGAAGCCACAAACAAGGTCCAGCACATGTCCAGTTTAAACTGGTCCGCTGTGTTCCTTCAGGAAAGTAGGTCTCTTGTAGCTTTTTGTCCATGTAGCTTAACAGGAGGTTGGCCAACTGACCCTTGGAAACCACTTCTTTGTCCTGGGAACAAGTGCGGGCATGTCTAGCCCTTAGGTTCTCCTGACAGGCCCCAACATGAGGTGCAGTCTTTCTTCTGTCTTCAACAGGTTCATTGTTCTGAAGATGGGTGTCTAGAGGTACCACGTTCATGCCTGGTAGTAGCCTATGGGTGTGGAGACTTCCAGCACCTCCCTGACCAATAGGGAGAAAGTTCCCTGGAGTAACCCTACCCTCTTTTGCAGTTCCGGTGTGCCCTACTGCAAACAATCTCACTGTGGCTTCTCTACCTAAAACCAACATCACAGAACGTTTCTACCCCTGCAGACCTATTGTGGCCACCTTAGAGGTGTAGCTAGGGAAATTAGAAACACAGCCTCTTTTGTCACTCAAAACTGGTACTGGGGACCACTTCTCTCTCATTGGGATTGGAGCCTGGCTGGTTAGGAAGACAAAGGGGAGGCAGATCCAGGTGCGAGTTACATCTGCCAGTAATGAGGAGGCGTCCTTTTAATATATGCAAGAGGCTGGGCACAGACCTCAGGCCACTCTGTCAAGGGAAGGCCAAACTCTCCCCACTCCCATGGCCTTTGTCTCAGCTCTGGGAGCCAACTCTCACCTAATCAAGGAGATATTCAGCTCCTGGGTAACATCTGGAAGCTCATGCAAGTGGGTTTCTAGAGGCTTTCAGCAGGCAAAAGGTGATTTTTTAGAAAGCACCTTTAATAGTAATAAGATAGACATTTAATATAGAGCATGAATCACCCCGAAGGAGTATCTCGGCGCTGCACTACTGAGCAGATGGAACTTCCTAAAACAGCCAGGTCTTCAAAAGCCTTCTTAAAAGCGATAGTGTCTGAGCATAACTGAAGATTAGTGGGGAGTTTATTCCAATGATAGGGGGCATTGTAGGAAAAAGATCTACCCCCCTGATTTGAGGTCCGAATGCAAGGGATAGTCAGAATAGCCTTACACAAGGATCTAAGGCATCTCGCAGGACAATAAGGTATTAAACACATGAACAAGGGAGCGGGGCAGGATTTGTGAAGTGCATTATATGTCAGACTACAGAGTTTAAAATGATCTGTTTTCTGATAGGCAACCAATGGAGATTCCGAAGAATAGGGGAAGAGGGGAAATGGGAGGGAAGATTACAAATTAGTCTAGCAGCGGTATTCTGTGCCACCTGCAGCTTCGTCAAAAAAAAGTCATTTACTGATGTCAACAGAGCATTCCCGTAGTCCAGGCGACTGATTATGAGAGCTTGGACCAGAGTTTTTCTGGCACTGTCTGGGAGCTAAGGAAGAGCCTTTTTTAGAAGCTTCATAGAGGCGAAGCATGAGCCGCAGGTGGAGTTTACTTGGTCCTTCACTCCGAGATTTTTCACAGATGCTTAGGAGACAGGCTGGGCCCAATTCAGGCGGCCACCAGTCAGCCGACAAGAGCTGTGATGCTTTCCCAAAAAGCATGATCTCGGTCTTGTCGCTGTTCAGTTGAAGATAGTTACTAGACATTCATGCAGCGACTTCCTTCATACAGTTAGCAAACTTGATTTCCACTTTATCTGGGTCTGTCCAAAGGAAATGAGAAGTTGGGTGTGGTCAGCAAACAACACTATCTCCACATCACAGGCTCTCACAATACGGGCAAGAGGTGCCATTTAGATATTAAAAGGGGTTGGACTTGGACACAAGCACTGGGGTACTCCCCTATGCAAGTGCATACTACGAGACTTGAAAGGGTCCAGGCAGACCTGTTGTGTTCAATTGGTAAGAAAGCTGCAGAGCCGAGGCCACCTGGGAGGGGAAACATCTCAACATAATCTCAGCCTATCTCCCACCAGCCCTAGGCAAACTAGCACTACAAGAACTGGGACAGATACTTATAGCTCTCCCTCTGGGCACGCTGGTTCTGGGGGGAGACTTTAACATGACTATGGACGACAAGGTCGACAGACACCCTCATACAGTTTCTCCCAGACGCCCCACACCACTAGCAAACTTTGCTCACGCCATGGGAATTACAGACCTGTGGCGATTACTGAACCCAAAGCAAATTCACTTCACGCACTATTCTAATACACACAATAGCATGTCCCGAATTGACTATTTTTTTACCCTCCTCTCTGACGTAGGGAACTTTAGATGTCTTCAGGGACTCCCCAGGGGAATATCCGACCACTCTCCCCTTGTAGTGGACCTCACCTTTTACAAACCCGTGGACCGGGGACCCATAATTATTAACCCATGGCTGCTCACTATTCCTGACATCAAAGAGGACCTGGCCGCCCATACAGATCACTACTTTACTGAGAATCTTGGATCGGTGGACTCAGCAAATACCATTTGGGAGGCTTACAAGGCGGTCATTAAGGGCCGGGCGTTGGGTTTGAAGATAGGGTACCTGCGGAACCAAAATGAACAGCTGCATCAGAAGGAGAGTGAAGTGCTCCTTTTAGAGGCGGAACATAATACTTCCCCTACTGTTGATACGGCCCAAAAACTCCGCAATAAACAACTAGAATACAGGGAACTAGCAAGAGAGAAAGCCCAAGCAAGGCTATTTCAAACTAGACACAGGGTTTATGAGCACGGTGAAAGGGCCGGGAAAATGCTAGCCTGGCTAGAGAAACGAGATCAAGAATCGCGGTGGGTCCCGGAAATCATATTGGGAGATGGAAAAACAGTTACAGATCCTCAGGAGGTGGCTGACACGTTTGCGAACCACCTAGAAGATATATACACTTCTAAAACCTCGTATTCGTTTGAGGAATCCCGCCAGCTTTTAGAGGAAATGGCCCTGCCACGACTGTCAGATGCCGACAGGGAAGCCTTAGATGCTGATATCACGGCAGAAGAGGTTTGTGGAGCTATTTTCGCTCTGAACTCAGGAAAAGCGATGGGACCCAACGGGATTCCCATTGAATTCCTGAAAGGGTTGGCTCTTAAGGTTGCTCCTCACCTCAAAAACATGTATGAGGAAAGCAAAGAGAGGGGAATCCTTCCCTTAGACCAAAGGCTAGCTAATATTGTTGTCATTCGCAAGCCGGGCAAACCAGGGACTACTTGTGGGTCATACCGACCCATCTCACTAATTAGCTCGGAGGCTAAGGTGCTGGCTAAACTTCTAGCATCCCGACTAACAGCTGTACTCCCATCTTTGGTCCATGAGGACCAGTCAGGCTTTATACCAGGTCGAAATACCGCCCTAAATATTCGACGGGTCCATAATGTTCTGGGCAGACAGCCTTACCTGCGCGAAAACGCGGTCATACTCTCTTTAGATGCCACCATGGCGTTTGATTCAATAGAGTGGCCATATCTGTTTGAGGTGTTGGCTCGACTGGGCTTTGGCCCCAATTTTAGACGGTGGGTAACACTACTATACACAGACCTGCTAGGACAGGTAAGGGTAAATAATCACACCTCCCGCACATTCGCCTTGCATAGAGGCACCAGACAGGGCTGTCCCTTGTCCCCCTTACTGTTTGCCCTCACTCTTGAACCATTGGCCCACTGGATAAGACAAGATGTTGTAATAAGGGGACTAAAATGGAGTGAGGACATAGAAGATAAAATCTCATTATATGCTGATGACATCCTTATATATCTGGCATCCCCTCGAACTTCCCTAAACAGACTGTTTGATGTTATCACGAACTTTGGCAAATATGCAGGCTACTCTATCAACTGGTCAAAATCAGTCTTACATGTGCTTCACGGCCCTCCACCTCGCCTGCCTGAGGGTTACTCAGTCCAGTGCACATCGACAGGCTTTAAATATCTGGGCATCTTCATCACCTCAGACCCTAAACTGTTTTATGACCGCAACCTCCTGGGCCCCTTGCAGCGGCTACAGGATGATGTGCGACATTGGCGATCGCTGCCCCTATCTCTCCTTGGCAGGGCAGCTCTATTTAAAATGCTCTCTTTGCCCAGATTTTTGTATGTCCTTCAGAATAGCCCCTTCCCCGTAACAGATCATTACTTCACAGCCATAGAGAGTGAGCTCCCTACCCTACTCTGGGACGGGAAAGCCCCGCGGATCGCCCTCCAGAAACTTACCAAGAGCTGGTACGACGGAGGAATTGCCCTTCCTGATCTCCGTCTTTACTACTGGGCCTCTCAATTGGTACCAGTTAACCAATGGATTCATGGCCCCCCAACAAACCCGGCCTTTCACTTAGAAAAATACCAAACAGGCCGAGAAGGATATATGGGAGCCCTCTATAGCAAAATCCGAAGGGGCCGTTACCTAGGACCCATGTCGCAAACAGTGGCGGTCTGGCACCAGGCTAACAGACGTCTGGGGTGGGCGGACAAGTTCACCAAGGCTACTCCGTTGTGGTCTTCACAGAGACTGGGGTCGCTCTGCTTTCACAAAGGATTTGATAGGTGGGATACTATCGGAATCACTACACTGGGGGACCTGGTGGATAAGGGGGAACTCCTCACATTTACTGACTTGCAAACCAAATATACACTCGCACAAGGAGAGATCTTCCGATACATACAAATCCGACACGCCATTCTTACCACTATCCCTGACCTCTCTACCTTACCCGACGCATCCCCTTTAGAAGACCGATTACTCATAGACCCACTCAGGACCAAAGCTGTATCTAGCACATACCGTAAACTCTGCAATAATTTACCAGATACCCTTCAGGTTCTGAGAACGCGCTGGCAGGCAGACTTAAGGGAATTGGACGATGACGAATGGCAGGCCGCCTTGATGTCCCCTAGGGAAATAGCTGTGAACCATCGGTTCCGCCTCATACAATTGAAAATACTCCATAGGACATACCTGTCGGGCACCCTATTGGCGAAAATAGGTAGCAGAAGCGAGGCACTATGCCTGAGGGGATGCGGACGGGAGGGCTCCTTTTAACACATCCTCTGGGACTGTCCTCTCATTCGCCCTTTTTGGGAAAGAACCAGTACTAAGATGAAAGATACGCTGGGCAAACACATTCAGCTGTCGCCAAAAACAGGGATCCTCAATGTGTGGCAACCTACTGACCTCACGGAAATCGAACAGCAGTGGGTGGCGTTGGGGTACCTATTAGTAAAAAGGGCAGTGGCCATGTCCTGGGGATCCAACACACCACCATTCACGATAAGTTGGGTAGCAGAAATGGACAGATGTATGATCATGGAGAAAGAAGTTTACAAGAGGAGGGGCTGCCCTAAGAAATGGGATAGAAAATGGGGAGGATGGAACGCTTATCGGGGGGAAATTTGTACTTCTCCCACAGAGGAGATGGCAATGAGACGAACAAATGCTGAGAACCTGTACTGCCCTAATATGTGATGGATTTGACATTGACGTAATATGTTGTTTTAATCATATACCTTACGATCGTATTGCTATGTGGATCTTGTGCTTGATTTTCAATAAAAAGTTTATAAAAAAAAAAAAAAGAAAGCTGCAGAGCCAATGCAGGGCTCTGCCGTATAGCCCAGCATCATGGAGCCAGCGAATTAAGATTGAATGGGAGACTGTGTCAAACGCTGCCAACAAATCCAACAGCACCAGCATAATAGGGGTACCTGTGTCAAGAGAGAGCCTGATATTATCAACCACGGCCAATAAAGCACTCTCTGTACTATGAGACTCTCTAAAACCAAATTGTGAAAAATCCAAAATTTGATTTTAATTTGAGAACGGCGGTGAGTTGTTTGATAACAAACCTTTCTAGAGATTTGGCAAGGAAAGGTAACAGTGAAATTGGTCGATAGTTGATGGCATCTTTAGGGTTTGCAGAGGGTTTCTTGAGCAATGGAGACACCAATGCGTGCTTCCATTCCTTGGGCACTGTAGCTGAATTCAGAGAAAGCTTATATAGGTCTGTGACTACAGGAGACAAACATGTTGCTAAACTAGCTGTCATTCTAGGGGGACATGGGTCCAGAGGTGAACCGGACTTAGCATGGGTAGCATATCCAACACCTGACCCTAAGAGCAAAGCGAGAAATTGCTCAGGCTACCCGTGGCCATCGGATGGAGGTGATTAAGATCAAGATTATGCTGAGAGCTGTCTGAGATAGCTGGCAGATTTTTATAGATAGTTTCAATTTTATCTTTAAAAATATTAGCTAACTTATCACAGAACTTCTGGGAGGCCTCGGTAGTAGCAATACAGGCAGGGGGTTTCCCGAAATTATTTAAAGCTTTAAAAAGTTCTTTGGTGGAGTTCCCTGCTTTTTCAATTGAGATTGCGAAAAAGGCTTTCCGGGCGGCCCTGATCTTATTGTGGTAGCTTCCCAGACTGGAGCAATAATCAGTTTTATCTTTGAGAGATTTAGTGCTTACACATTGATTTCTCTTGACGCAAGGCATCAGAGTACCATGGGGCAGAGCTTCTGGAAAGAGCTGTAGATGAAAGCTTAAGAGGAGCAATATAGTCATTAGCATTCGTTAAGGACTCCTGGTAAATAGATAGTGCAGTGTCCACATCTACAGAGGAAAGAGATGGAGAGTTGAAAATCTCTGTAAAAGCAGAGAGGGTGACAGAGTTCCAGTTTTGCAGTGGCTTTTTTGTTTGTTTTTATAGGCAAATTACAAGTCTTATTCCATGTAATGGAGAAATAGATCAAAAAGTGGTCTGACCAGGAATTCGGCAGCAGGAAATCACAAACTACTTCTTAAGTATTCGTAAAAATAAGATCCAACCTATGACCAGCTCTATGTGTAGGGCCGGTCACCAGCTGCTTCAAACCAATGGAGAGCAGATCAGCTAAGAGTTGGGTGGCACAGGGACCATCCAGATTTTCCCCATGATAAAATAAAATCCCCTAATACTTAAAACGTTTTGGTGGCCAAGACGTAAGGGGCAATGAAGTCAATTAACGATTGGGGGAAATCCTTCGTGCCACCAGGGGGGGGGGGGCGATACAACAGTGCCCCTTTCCAGACTTCTGTAGGTGAGAGTGACAATTTAAAAATACAAATCTCAAGCCACCCAGTACATAATGTATCAATAAGCTCAACCTTAAGGGAATCATGAAATGCAACGACGATGCCTCCCCCTGGACGGCCTATCCTGTCGGATCTGACCAGGGAAACATTTTCAGGGATGGTAAGTGAGATGCAAGGGATAGCGGAGGCACAAAGCCAGGTTTCTGTGAATAAACAGATCCCGGGATTAGATGAGGAGATAAAGTCCCATATTTCTATGGAATGTTTAGCCATGGATCAAAAATTACCATACAGCCCTGTATTTTCCTGGGTTTCTCAAAGCCGGGAGGGGAGCCGGAGGAGGTAAGGAGATTGTAGGGCATGCCAGATGGCTTAGAAAAAATCTGTAATGGTGAGGATGTTATCTCTAATATTGGCAGCTCGACAGGGGCTAAGCAAGAGGCTCTACAGTTTATACATGAGACAGGGCCCTCAAGTAGAGGGAAACTAAGGCTACAGCTCAAGGGGGAGTGGAAAGAGTTAGCCATGGCTGTCCGGAGTTGGAACAGGTCTGCGGAAGTAAAATTCCCTTCCATCATCAAACTGAGGTAGCCCTCAGGGCCAGAAGGGTGAGATGTACAAGGAGCAAGAGATAAAAAAGAGCAAGGGATAAAAAGGGCAAGGGTTCTGGCGTCTGGCGTCGTACCTTTTGTAAAACATTTATCACAAATATGACTTTGAAATTGAATTGGGCTTGTGATAAATATTTTTGAAAGTCCAAGAATGAATTGTTTGTCTGGTTTGTAAGCAAAGATAACATTATTTAATTTTAATATCAACTACCAATGCTTTCCTATGGAACATCTAACCCTGCTACAGTGAAAATGGCTTTTTAGGCCTTTTCACTGTAAGACATGTTTAACATTAAACTTTTATTTGTCCTACTTTTAAATACTATGCACCCTGACATATGCACATTACGGCCTACTTAGAGGTGACTCATTTATATTTAAAGGGACGATTTAGGACTGTCAAATGGGATTATGCTGACAGGTCAAATCTGCTGTTTAAACCAGCACAGCCAAGTTACTGGTAGCAAGTCTGCAGTTATGTTTTGCATTGTCACCTTAGTGGTGGCACAATATGTGCTGAAGTCTACTAAAGAATTTTAACTTACAGGCCCTGGGTACGCATTGCACAATATACTAGGGGCTTGTAGGTAAGTTAATTATGCCAATTCAGATTATACCAATGAACATGTTTGTAGGGTTCAGAGCATGCACCTTCACAGGGCACTGGACAGAAGTGTCCCAGTGGGCAGAATCCAAAAACCAGCAATAAAATCTAGCAAAAAGTGTGGATGGCCATGCAAAAAAAGGGCGTTTTCCTAACGTCACTATAAACAGAGCCTGGATTACAAGGTGTTCTCCACATATCTCAAAGACACTAACCCCTTTGAAAACCCAGCTTTGTCAATCTTCAAGATCACCCGCCGCATCAATTTTAACACGTTCCATTCTCATTTATCTATGTATGTAAGACATCACTTTTTGAACAATAGCCTAGAGATCATGACACCCCAGTACTGGGAGGGGACTGGGCAGAAGTGTGGGGACCCCAAAACTACTGCCTCATATTGCTTCTAGAAGTTGGACTTATGGTAATTCTGAGAGTCAACAGTAAACCTTTTTCCCTCCCATCTGCTCGCTCAGGAGGCACGGACCATTGCACGCGACAATAGCAAAAGCAGATCCCAGCACTTTGGGTCATCTGTTCTAACTATGTCAGAAAATCCTGCACTTTTAGAGAGGATAATTGCAACCCTGAATTCTCTGTATGAGATCGCTATATGGAGGTGTTCCAGGAGGCCCCGTTTGGACCGGACACACAATCTACCATCCACTGAAATAAAACATACTCATTGGATAAAACATACACACTCTCCAGTTTGTGATCCACTACTTAGTGCTGCATAACTGGATGAAGAAGCACCTGAGAGCTATGGCATGAGAGCGGACTCTGTCCGGTTTGAGAAGTGTGCACAGATAATGACTGTATTGTAATTGCAAGATACCTTCTTAGTAGCCAAGAAACGGGTAGCCAGGTCACGTAGATTAAAGATGAAGAGTTATTGAAGAAGATATCTCTTAGGTTACAGGTTATATGTAATGCCTAAAGGAAAACCCCACCAGGAGCAGCATCCTCACTGCTCAGCCCACTCTCTCCAACTGACACTCTCACAGGTACAGGCACTCATCAACATTCCATTACATCACACACACTCTGGCTGAGCAGCAGGGAATTGAGAAACTATGGAGAGGATGCGTTATAGCTACATCAGACTGTTTAAGCAAAACTCGAGGAAAGTCACTTGCTTAAAACATGGCAGACATTCAAGATGATAAGACTTGACCTGGACTCTTGGTCATTGAGCCCTTTTGTTGGCATCAGGCACTGCAAAAAAACTGTCATTTACTGTGTTATCTAGGCACAAGCATTCCCCCACCGCGTACTCTGAATAACGAGTGGACTTATCATCTGGTCCCAAAAAATGTTCAATCACTAGATAATCACATTTCATACTCTTTGCCAATATCCAGTAATCAGATGTTAATTTATTGCAGTTCTTGATAATCCAACTGTTCTGTTCATTTTGTGCTTCTCGATGCACAGGGCTGTGATGTATGCTCTCAGAGCAAGGCTTTGCAACAGAAAACCTTTTGATTATGTTTGACATTTATTCTGCCAAGTTTACATATGACTTCTTCTGCCCTTACAAGTAAATATATTTAATAAATAGACTTCATACGTTCATGGCCACAGGCAACTTGCATTGTGCATGGCAAACGATGTCATCCTTTCAACGTTACAGTAAGCCCGGCACAAGACACCAGTGTAGCAATATTAACCTTGCTGTCCGCAACTCAATTTGAAAACTTGGATCTGAGATTGTACTACAATTTAATTCCATAGCTAGCTAAAATGTAAGTTGTGTTAGCAAGATTAATGATTTTCCCAGTGCAATAACTACCTATAATGTCTGGGAGCTTATATACTACATATAGTCTTCCAAAAGAGCCTTAAGCACATTTATGTTAGAAATCCCATTATTTTCCAAATGTTCATACTCGTATTTGTTGTGCATTGAAGAAAACGTTGTCTTAATTAATTGCCACTATATCTGCACTGTAGAGTTCAGCTCACGCATGCACTGTTTGGAAATCAATTGATAAGCTGCCTGGGCTGAACCAGTAATGTCAGTCTGGAAACGTCAGAGTGCACGTTCAGAGAAACAAGGGTAGGCTCCAGACTCATGGCCTGCATTGCAGGGAACTGGAGTAGCTCAGGGCTCATTACAAATATTTTCTGTTGATCATTTTGCAATCACACCTAGAGGGTGTCACTTACAAGTTGTTGAGACCGGGCCAAAAGCATTTAGAAGTGTGGGAGTCACTGGATTTCCACAGCTGGAGTCTTATCTGACAGCCAGTCCACCACTGGGCCACCTGGTCACTGGATTTCCTTGCCAAGGGAAGCTTTGAGGTCCCGGACTGAGAAAATAACAAGCATTGGCAAAGCCAATAGGTCTCGACAATACCGGAGCTATTAGCCTTGTCAATGTCAATGTGAATGTCTTTTAGCTCATTGACTGTTCAGCATGGCTGAAAGTTTCTCAAAGCCCAGAATCACAGGATGTTGAGCTGACGCCTTGTCTCTTCACCCCCATGTTCAGTTTGTTGTCCTGCCCCTCCTAACACAAAAAAAGTGTTATGATGTGACCTGTGTTGGCCGCATCATAACACTTTTTTCAGTAACTTTCAGCCATACTGCGCAGCAGATGTGCTGCTAGAAAACATGGCTAGAAACATTCACACTGGCATGGCCAATCGCTCAGGCATTTCTATTGCCTTTCCCAATGCTTGTTCTAGGTTGACAGGGTCTTGCTGAAGAAATGTGGAAGTGAGAAACAGTTGAGGAGCTTTGAAGTGAAGTGAGGATGAGGCATGATGGCCATAGCTGCCAACAGGGGAACTGGGGAGCCAGTTTCGAATCTCGAGGTCGGCTGAACAATTTGGGATTCTGGGCAAATCATTTAAGCTTCCCCCTGCCTACAACAATGAATGTGTCATTGTGTAATGTAACTGGTGAGCACTTAAAGCGCTCCAATACCATTGGCTGGTGTTAGCACTATGGCAAGATAGAGGATGGAACAAGCTCTCCAATACCATTGGATTGTGCAAAAAAAATAAAAGCAGCAGCGACAATGGAGGTAGTTGGGGGACGGGTCAAGCAGGCAGTGGTGTAGCAATGGGTGCGGGGGAGTTTGGGGGCAAGGGCCACAGGAATCACCAGCAACGTCCCCGGCTCTTAGATTCAGCCTTGCTACGCCACTGCAAGCAGGGAAGCAGGAGGGGCTGGGGAGATGGGCAAGCAATGACGGAAGAGGGCAGGAGAAAGAATTCCTATACCATCGACTTCTGTTCACGCAACAAGTGTTGTTCATGTTTTAACAATTTTTTAAGAAATGCTTGTTTATGTACATGCATTTTAGTGGTATGTGTGTATGTGTACAAGAGAGGCGGCCTGAAAATACAAGTACACCAATGGAGTGTTTGAAAACAAAGAAAAAAATAGCTCCGCAACCCGGGAGCAATGTAAGGTGACATGTACTAGGTTACTAGGTTCATGCCGCCCACATGCCATAACAAATGACATCAAAGAAATGAGAGTGGCGCTGAAGTTTATCAATGGCAGTAGATGGCCAGCCTTTAAGCCCACAGCACAGATAGAACACAACACCTCTCTTTGAGACAGCGCATGCGCTGTCTAACCAAGACCTAAAAATAGCTCTGACTCACAGAAAGAAACCTTCCTGTGTGCCAGGACCAAAGATTTTTGTTTTAATTGAAACAAACACGGTTGTGATGGTTTGTGTAAAACAAAAAACTTTGCAGAGTAGAGCCAGTAAACATTGCACCCATTCGGCAAACTCCTGTGCCTTGAGTGCATCTGCTGCACTACAAACATATAGGTGCCTATTTACGAGAATATCACTCAGTGCATTGCTGCGCTCAACTGCATGACAGGGAAAGGGCAGGAATGTGCCGTATTTAAGGCAACACAACCCATTCCTGCCTTTCCCCCTGAGCTTGCGCCCTTTTGGCAGTCTAGCGCCAATGCAGGCACCCTTGCACCATGTTGCAAGGGTGCCTGCGTTGCATGCAGGAGTGTTTTTGTGCAGGAAGTTGTCCCTTCTTGCACTGTATTGGTGGACATTGCTCATGCTTGGTAAGAAACTGCTTGATTTAACAGTCTTATAGGCTACCCAGTAAATCAGTCTTTCACTTGCTAAACCTAAGGCCACCAAAGACTTTACCACTATCTAATAAGGCCACATGACAGGCAGAGGGATCTTTAAACTTCCTTCACACGTGTAATTGGCTTAATAATCAGTCTATTTCAGTAGTCTTGAATAGATTGGAAATATGACTATATCATTGAATTATGAAGTACATTCAGACTATGAGTAAACCCAATATCCAAAGCATATGCTAGCATGGAAATTTGTCTCCTCAACGTTTTGGCGATGGTTTATTTTTAAGCAGAATGAGAGGTAAGGAACTCCTCAACTCATATACTTCACGACAATAATTTTTCAGGAACTCAGGTCCGCGACTGGATTCTGGTTAGTCTGTTTATTGTAAATTTTGAAACAGATTCAAATATATCAGCCTTAGCATAATAGTATAAAAATACAAAGAGAAAAGGATGAAGCCAAACCTCTGGAACCGATTCACCCCGTACAACAAAAACAAAACTACCAACTCAGTTACAGCAACATAGGTTATTGAAAGGCAAAAATGTCATTTAGATTGCATCTAGCTTTCAAAGAAGAAAATTCCTAGTTCCCTAATTATCCCTACACTATATAAAAGGGGAAACCTAGACTGAGCATGATCCCAAAGGAAAGCAAAATTGTGTCAGCCATCAGAGTCCTCCTGAGAGAAAAACTCTAACTATGTTTATGTAGCCTAATGCCACCATCACCCAGAGAGGTCTGTACCTAGAAGCGTCTGCACGAGAAGTGTCAGATGTCCCTAACTTCATTAGTACAAAATCAACCATCCAATACAGGCACCTCCTACAACCTTTTGGGTAGCTTTCCATTATCCCAGCGGGCGCCTTCAATTCCTTTCTCCACCTCCTGCTTCACAAGGTAAACTTCCCACACGTTCTTGGTGCCATCTACGTCTCCCACGAGAATTCCTCTCTTCTTCATTATCGCATTCCTTCCCAGACCTAGCTATCGCCTAAACAATAGACCCTTCTCTAAACTAACAATGTCTTGTCCACCTGCAGTGGGAACACAAATACTTGCAACATTTCACTGTGCAAGCAAAAAGAAACTTAAACGCTAGTTGGGAATCAAGTTAAACAATATTCAGGCCTGTCATTAGGCTAACTGAGCATCACACGGGGTAAAATGCAGCTTCTCTGTGACTTGTAAAGTGAGTTATATCATAATTCTCGACATCATGAATAATCAATTTCTACTAAAATATGAATACAATGATAATGTTAGACTATTTCACGACACACTTGTAAAGAATACTTGGGAGTCAATACGAAGTTATCAGTTACAATTTTGACTTCTTTATGGGTCATTCTTTGCCCGTAGTCTTGTCAAGCTATATAAAGCCTAAGAGAAATTAGCTCATCTCGTTGATTTATCTGTCTAACAAGCCGGCTGTTGACTCATGAATCTGCCCTACTTGTTTCCTCTATTTTGTTCTCATCTTCTTCTCAGCCATACCCATTCTTCTTTGTACTGATCATCATCTTTACCCTACTCTTATCCTTCCTCAATTTACCCCTGTGCATTTTTTACTGAGCTTTGTGTTCTTGTTAAAAGTCTTTCACAAGAATTCAAAGCTCCACTCCTTGACTGCCCCTTTGTCACCTGCCACTTACAGTTTACGCCTTCATTCCATTCACAATTCTGATTTGAGTTCAATCTTCTGAATGCCGCCAAATTCAGGAATTCAACATAGGAGCAAATTGTGCACTCCAGGATTTTAATACAACTTGGTGAAATCTGGGTGGGCAAAAATGGCACAAGTGCTCTTTGGGGATCTCAGAATGGGAAATAACTTCCCCTAGTGGAACGTCATCACCAATTTGAACACAATTCAATGAAAATGGGTCCCTAACTGAACATCAGGTAAATACTGACCCATTCTCTGGATGTTTACATTCTGAATCTGGGATCAAGCCCAAATTGTGGCCCAATTGTATGTGATCCTTAAACGTTTTTCTATTTCTCTTCTTCCACCTGTGAAATTACATCTCTGATCGCTTGTTTTGCTAAACCATCTCCTATTTGGATCGAATTTCCCAAGTTTTCTATTGCACAATTTGTCAACAACTATCACTTCCTGATTCTGAGTTTAACATATTTCTTTATCTGATATATTCTTTTGTTCCTTCAATGCTACCTTTCTTGAAAATATAAATTCTGACAAATTTAATAATACAAGAATAAGTCATGTGACAAGAATGAGTCATGTGATAGATGATTGGATGTATAAGTTCAAGATAAATTGCCAAAGCTTATAAGATGAGTTATGGCTTGCACAAACTCACCGGTGACTGAAGATGTTCTTGTAGGACTCGGCGAAACCTCTTGACTTTGGCTATGCTTGTTATCTTTTGTTAACAGATCTCTGCTCTAGATTTGGTGCTTTGGCAAATAAAATATGGTAAAAAAAGAAAACTATAATATACAGAAACATAAATTATGAACTTTTTGCTTGGAAGGGGACTTATATTTCTGATTGCAAACTGATACCGTACACCCACTTCCAATCACCTTCTTTAACCATCGGGCTTAGTCGTGTTTGTGATAAAACGCTGTAGGAGAGCAAAGGGAACAAGTGCTGAAAAAGATCACAAAGCCTGGAGTTCTTGGGGTATTTGTGAACTGTCTCAAACACAAGTGACCACTTTTGATGCCAGACATCTCATAGATATAGGGGAGCTGGATGCATGCAAGGTGTCTGAAAATGTATTAGCCAACATCCTTTGTATGGGCACATATCCTGCTGGGAGTAATAGGTTTTTGGCTGGCGTAGCAGCAACTGCTCCCACTAGGATGTGCCTTCAATTCAAATTTTCTAACATCATCCCCTCTCTCCTTACACCGAATCCATTATTTTCGCAAATACACACTTTGTCATATGAACATTTATCCCTTGCACTTCTGGAAGTACATGTTGACATATTTTTGCAACTGTTGTACACAGCAGATTTGCTCATTTTATACTTGTGGGGCATATTTAATACTGCCCACCTGAACGTCTTTAGTAATGTAGTCAAAAGTGTTTTACAGTAAACAAAAACCCTTCAAAACTACTGCTGTGAAAGTTCATCCGTACTGTAACTGCTCACTCCCTATATGGAGCATCTACAAATAGGGCATTGTTCTGAAATGACACTGTGATATCTTCAGTGTAGTTCACTCTGACATGTCCACAGTGGGCTGTAGGCCAGGTGGCTTCTTTCAGAGGACAGTGAGCTTCCATGTCCCATCCAAGCTCTGAGGCCACATTGCAGTCATGGCCTTCTGTTGTATGGGGAAGCTTTAAATATTTTTCTCAGGGCTGAATTTAGTGTCTAGTCTACCCCTAAGAACATTTGCAGCAATAGTAAAAGAAACAAGCATTGGTAAATGCATTAGGTTTCGCCTATGTGATTAATAATAAGCTGTTTTTTGTTGTAAGTTGTAGCTTGGTGAATAGTTGTGTACTATAAGTTACTGAAAGTCTGTATAAGTGTTATGACTTGTCGCAGGCATGCACAAGGCTCCCTCTCGTCCCTGGAAGAGGATGGCTCCACACATCCATGACATCACCCCCTTCAGATGCACACATTCTAGTACATCATTTCTTTTGCTGCCTATGCCACTCCAGAAGGAACTGCCATGCCCAAATTACCAGACCAGGTCTGGGTCTTTAAAACCCACCAGTTTTAAGGTCAGAAGTTTGGGCAGACTTCTTGTAAAATCACCAAACATTTTTTCGACTAAAATGGGGTTCTCATTCTGCTAACCTAGTAGAGCTATTGAGAGCCAAGCAGAAAGGGAAATTTCTTCACCTGCTATGGAGAATACTTGATAGACTCCTGACCAATACAACAGGATAAGGGAAGCTATTTAAAAACCTCTATCGAAAAGTGTTACAAGGTGTAAAATTTGAGAGAGCAATTTATAGAAAAGAAGACAGCTCCGGTTTAAACCTGCTTGATAGAGAGTTGGAGAACATTGCTACACGTGTTGACATCTGTCAATGGATTGAGCTGAGCTTTGCTGTTCAAGAAGCATAGCTTCCAAAGATAAAACTGTAACATGGAGGGCCGGCCAGGCCTCATATTTGGGCATTTCTAGAGGTGATTACATGCTGAGGTGGAACCAGAGGCCTCTTTTCACATTCCTAATTCGTTGACAGGGACTCGGATATGAAACCAATTACCCTCTGCTCCAGGTTTGACCTAGCTATTCAGTGGCACAGTTTTAAAAATTTTGAAACAGAAAAATGAACAGTAACAGAGAAAATTCAGCCAGGAAAAAAGCTAGAGCTGAAAGACTGTGTTTAGAAGCAACATAGTTAATTCACTTTATTACTACTTTTCATAGGTGAACGAAAGCCAATAAATCTGTCTTAATTCCAGGAAGCCATTTTGTGATGGACTGTGACTTGGAGAATCCTATAGGCAGATAAGATAATGTGGAACATTAGTACTCTTCCCTCATAAACTGACACTCTACTAGTCACTGTTCATCGTTTAACTCTCTCCCTCTCCTCGACTAATCTCAGCACGAATGGCATCACATCAGTGATACCCAAAGCTCAGGGTCAGCCTCACTCGACCATCGCACACTCTTTATGACATGATGCAGATGGTTTAATGTGAAGCCCTGCACTCAGAAGACACACCCTTTTGATTGTTTTCCACTGCCCTATCGCCTGGTGATGGACTTCAGGAAGTTGCACAAAGGAGTGATGACATTCTGACAAGTGTTCGATCTAGACACCGCTAATTGTTGTGATACTCAATGTACTGCGCAAAGCCTACTGTTGTAGATATTCTGCATAGTTTAGTAGGTCATCAACACAGAGATTACCCTTTTCAAGCACCTTTGTGTTAGTAAGGGAACACAGGGCATTTGCGGTTGTGAGGCTGTGTATAATTGCTGAAACAACAGCCATGCCAAATACCACGTATCAGGCGTTAGACTAACGCATCTTAGTGTGGTGGTCCGCATCACTGCACTAAAAATGCATAAGTCACATATTTATAGCACCTGCTGACACCATTGGCGCTGCATGGCACAAGCCGAGACCATAGCTGCTAAGGTTTCAGATTGCTTATGTGTGACATTTTCGTAATTTCAGTGTAATTATGAGTGACATTCAACAACTATGAGTGACACTACCTTACAGGCAAAATCAAGCAATGAAGATGAGGGAAACATAAATATCAGAAATTACACCCATTTGAGCAACAAGAAACTCTAAGGAGATCTTAAAACTGCTGCAAACCACAGGAGATGAAGGGCACTAACCTAGTGCCCTGCCTGGAGGCTGTGTGGCGCTGTAGCCAGGTCCCAGGTTTAGGGGTTTTGAGGGAAAGGGGAGGTGTGAGAAGGCTACATATATGGGGTGCTGCCTGGAGGCTGTTTGTCGCCACAGCCAGGCCCCAGATTCAGGGGTATTGAAGGAAGCAGAGGGGTGTGAGAAACTTCATACACATAGCTGCCAGTTTTTTTCAGATTGTGTGACATTTCTATGGTTTCAGTGCACTTATGAGTGACACTCAACTGCCAAATGTGTGACACTCAGTGTGACATTTTCTCGCAAGTAAAACCAAGCAATGAAGGGCATAGAAAGAGATAAATATTAGAAATGACACCCTTTTGATCAATGGGAAGCCCTAAAATATCTTGAAACGGCTTCAAAACCCTTGAAATGGAAGGTTAAGATACTGATACAAAACTATTTTGTGCCCGGAAGATCTAAAAATAAATAACTCATCATAAGACATCTCACACCTCCATGCCATTGCACTTAATGTCACCCTAATAGATAAACACATGCTACAGAGATCCAATGAACACAGGGTAGATATTGTTCCAGTGGGTACAAAAATAAGCAACATCACCTAAAGCTGGTAAAAAAAATCCCTTTATCTGTCCATACTTCAAAGAACAAATATAAATAGAAAGCACTTTTAAATGTGTTCTCAAGCAGATTCATGGCTAATACCTAAAGTAAATAAATACAGAAATGACATGTTACAAATGAATAAATACAATTTTGTTTTCAGTTCTGTTTGGCATCACGTCCAGGCATTTGCAGACTCTCTACAAGTAAACTTGTCGTGGAAAGGTTTCAACACTAGGCAGAGTACTTGACTCACCTAACTGCTGCCATTCCAGAGCCTGGGAGTGTGTCTCAAAGCTGAGCGCTTCGCCAGCTAGCTTTATTTACACAGATGCTCATTCAAACATTGGTCTCTTTGCTTAGACCATCAACATATATTAGTATAGCATTATTAAAAGGATAGCAACCCTCCTGGGAAGTTCAGAAACTGGTGAATTAAACAAACAGCAGCCTGGAGAGATGTTCTGGTACTTTTCCATCAAGCATATAGCATGAATTCAGAGATTCTCTGGTACTGTCAGGTTAAAATTTATGTTGAAAAATTCTTGTGCTGTCCCATTATAACTTTGCCTTTCCCTTTGAAAAGTTTCAGAACTCTCTCAATTATAGGATCACCATTCTGGGACTGTAGAATACTGCTAAGGGACATTAAGAGTATGCAAGTCCTACATAGAGGTTCAAAAATTGTCCCTGCAAAGATCTGAAACTGTCCCATTGTAAGTGTAGCACGATTGCTGTGACGTGCAAGTATAGCCACATGAAATGCTTGCTGGCCCTGCTTATAGGTGCCCATGTAATCACAATTAAAATAGAACAGCCCTATATGATAACTGCTTAAGATGATAAAATGGTGTACATACCCAATTTTCTATCTAATGTCCTTCTGGTTGAGATGACTAACTAAACTGAAAGTACCCTCTTCAGATACAAAACCTTAAAGCTGGACTCACATTAGATCTTCATACTTCACCAATTAGCTTTATCAATGTTAGTTCAGGAATGGTCCTTCATTCAGCATATATCCACTCTTGTCAGTTTTTCATAAGAAATCGTGGCAAGTCGAACAAGCAAGAAGGGCAGGGGTATATTTTGAGTAATTTATGCAGCTCATAATAACCATCAGCAGACTCTTTCGCTCCCTAATGGTGGCATAAAGAGATACTTACCCAACACAAAAAGGCTTTTGAGCCAAAGGCCAAACCTGAAGGGGACAAAGCTGATCTGGCTAATTATCAACCAGTTTCATAGTTTAATACCTCTGTGAAATTGTTTGACCGGTTACTCTGATATAGAATTGAGGATGGGGTGGAGGCTACATTAATTCAAAGCTGAGTTTAGGAGTTCCTTGGTTAAAGTAGAACAATCTTGTTCATTTCACCTATTTGTTAGTAATTAGGTTGTGTTAAAGGGACCTTCAAGAGGGAAAAACCAATCACTTTACCCAGTTCTGCATCTCTAACAATCATCAACCATAGACATTACATAATGTTTGTTTTATGACATCTGCTGGGGTTTTGAGATCTAATGTGACATCGTCTACCGGTCGAATCCTTTAAGACGTTTTCTGAAGCGGGACGGGATAAACAAGGGGAGCGATGATTCTTTCGATGTTTATTACCACTTGATGTACTTGTTATGCAAGCAAACTTAAATGTCAATAAAATGCATTTAAACCTAAGAAGGTATTCTGTCTAGGCTATAGTCATAGACTGCTGCCTGGCTCTCAAGTCAGTTGATAGTGACCCTGTCTTGCAGCCAATTGCTTGATGGAGACAACAGTCGCAATAGGGAGACAACTGCATATTGCAGCTGAAGACAGGATCAAAATTGGCCCTAAGGACCAAGTTGCTGATTTATTTCAAAGACGGGGGAATGATTGATTGCAGGTGTTCTCATTTTTACAGCTGTATTCAATAAGCAACCTATAGCATAACATGGCAGAGAAGTAGATAATGTCTGTATGTATAAAAATGTTGGTCTACTGCTTGTAAGATACTCTAATTTCAACAATGGCACAGTATAATCAATCTGTAGTAGCACCAGAAGAACATTAGGTGCATCATAGTTTGTGTCCAACTATTACCCCAAGGAAATAAGACCAATTGTATTGTATTCAAATAGCGCTTACTACTTCTGATGAGGCATTGAAGTGCTCTTCAGCGAGTGGCACACTACTCCGAAACCCAAAAAGGATTAGTGGTGTATTATTATAGTGAAATATACGCTAATTTGTGCAGTGGACATGTTAGTCTGTTAGCTTGAATGAATAGGATAAAAGAGGGATAGAGGAAGGAAGAGTCTAGAAAGTGTTATTTGGGAGATCATAGTATTACAATGAGGCTTAGGGTGAGCCAAGGAGGGATAGAGGAGGGAAGAGTCTAGGAAGGGTTTTTGGGGAAATCATAGTAGTTGAATGAGTTTGGGATGAGTAAGAGAGTGGAGGTAGAGGATATATTGAGAGTGGTATAGGATGAGACATAGAGGAGTAGATCGGAGAGAGTCAAAGGTTTTTGTTTTCCCCTACAGTAGGAGTAAAATAAATTTATAAATACATAACTGCATAGAAAGGGTGTAGTAAGGAAAATAACATATTGAGATATAAAGTTGTATTGTAGGAAGTCCCATATGTGCATATGTGGATAGATAGTTAGAAACTCAGACTTTCATGTGTTGCTGTATGTGAAGCTAATTGTGTATTTTTAAATATTTATTTTATTTTTTCCTCAGTATTTCAATAGTGTTAGACTTATAAAAAAAAATGTTATGATCATATTTACATATCGTGATAGATAAAATGATATAAAACAGAGACGCATAAGCATCTAATAAAATAATATATATGAAAACTATGCAGTGACCTATATAGATGTTAAATGTAAAATAATATATATAAATTTTTTAACCATAAGTAATATATGCATGTGTTAAGCAGGCCTAAATAATATCTATATATTTAAACCATAGGTAGCATATACTTCTACAAAGAGATGCACATATCTATATACATACATAGGGCCTTATTAAGAATTTGGCGTCCACGGACCACCAGACTCGCAGGGGCGCGGCAGTGGTGGTCTTCCGACGGCCTTATTATGACCAGTGCGGTTGGGCTGCCCTGGGACCACCGCAACTGCCAGGGATCAGAGATCTCTGGCGGAGGGGCGAGGCGGTCTTGAGGCCGCAATATGCTTGGCGGGCCGATGCCGCCCCACCATGCATATTCCGAGATTCCTTACCGCCACGCTTTTCATGGCGTTGCGACCACCATGAAAAGTGTGGCGGTGAGGAAACAAAGGTGGCCCTACAGGGCCTACTGGTTACTCTGCGCCATGGGGTGCATGCACAGGGGCACATGGTGTGCCCCCTGTCTGCATGCACCTCTATGTTTCTGCACAGAATTAAATGCACAACAGTGTGCATTTAGGTCCGTGCAGGAACATATTTGCCGTTCCCATTGTGGTGCGGATTTTAAAGGCACCGCTGTGAGAACACCAGAGAACTGCCCTCCAGCGACTAAATTTATAATCTGGCAGGCGGTCTGTTTTGGCTTTGGCGGTGTGGGAGTGGGGCAGCAGTGTGGTGGCCCTGTTCTCACACCGCTAAAGTCATGATAAGGCCCATATAAGCAAAATATAAATGTTTAGATACATAGGCATATGCTGTACATTTGTGTTTGAGTATGGTGGTTATGTAGGAAAGAGGCAACTCTTGAGTAGTCTTCTGAAGATAAGACAGTACTCTGCTTTTTATGTTTGGGGGTAATGAATTCCATAGTTTTGCTGCTTCAACAGAAAAAAATGTACCACCATGCTTTTTTCTTGTATGCTGGGGGTTTGAGGTGAGGTGCTAATCTAGAGCGGAGTTTCCTTTGTTGTATGTATTTGGTGATTTTATTCCTGATTATAAGTGGTCCTGTTCCATGTATTGCTTTGTGGGTGGCACAAAGCATCTTGAAGGTGGATTTTCTGGCCACCTGTAACCAATTTATGGTCCTCAAGGCAGGGGAGATGTGGCCTTGTGGCTTTACATGTAGGAGTAGTCTGGCATAGAGTTCTGAATTCATTGTAGTGTTTTCATAGTTGATAAAGATGATCCGTGGTAGAGCCAATTGGTATAATCAACTTTAGATAGTACAAAAGAGAAACTAGCCTGGATCTTGTGTGGAAATCCTAGGTGGGGGAAGATGTGTCGCAGAGTTTTCATAGTAATGAAGCTTGGTCTTACTAACTTGTCCATTTGGGAATTCATTGATAACTTGGAGTCCATGGTAATTCCAAGGTTTCTTACTTCCTTAGATACTTTAGAAGGTGGTCCCAGATTGTAAGCCCAGGCACAGAGTGGGTCATAATGTGAGTATTTCAGTTTTTGAAGTATTCAATTTGAGAAGGCTCCATGTCACCCACTGATCAACCGTTCTAAGGCAATTGAAGAATTTTCAGTTTCCAATGGCAGCCCGAACCCTGCACAGATGGATCTCCGACAGCGCCAACACCATAGCCCCCTTCAAGAAAAACAACAACACCCACGCCAAGAAAGCTAGATGGTTTATCACCGAACTTCGAGAGTCCAGACGCACTTGCCGCCGCCTCGAAAAGGCCTCGAGGAACACCAAATCCACAGAAGCCCACAACAACTTCAGAGCCGCCGCCAACGCCCACCACCAACTCATCAGAAAAACGAGGAAAAAAGCTATTGAAGACAGAATCTCCACTCATGCACACAACAGCAAAGAACTCTTCAACATCATCAAGGAGTTCGCCCAACCCACCAGCGAGTCCACCGACATCCCTCCCTCACAAGACCTCTGCGACAAACTCAGCACCTTTTTCCACCACAAAATCAAGAGCATCTACGACAACTTCGACGAAGACAACCAACACACTGAACCCTCACCAACCACCCCTGACACCCTGAAGCCAGCGATCGACAACTGGACAGCCCTCACCACCGAAGACACACTGAAGACGATGAAGTCAATCCACTCCGGGGCCCCCACGGACCCCTGCCCCCACCACATTTTCAACAGAGCCGCCGACACCATCGCACCCATGCTCTGCCACACCATCAACTCCCTGGCAACCGCCTCGTTCCCCGATGACTGGAAACATGCCGAGATCAACCCCCTCCTGAAGAAACCCTCGGCGGACCCCACCGACCTCAAAAACTACAGACCCATCTCCCTGCTCCCGTTCCCAGCGAAAGTCATTGAGAAAGCCATCAACAGCCAACTCGCCACATTCATCGAAGAGCACAACATCCTCGACTCCTCCCAATCCGGCTTTAGAAAAAACTACAGTACGGAAACCGCCCTCCTCGCCGCAACAGACGACATCCGCACCCTACTGGACAAAGGAGAAACAGCAGCCCTCATCCTCCTCGACCTCTCAGCGGCGTTCGACACAGTCTCTCACCGCACCCTAATACGCAGACTCCACGACGCAGGGATCCAAGACAAGGTCCTCGACTGGATCCGCTCCTTCCTCTCCAGCAGAACGCAGCGGGTCAGACTCCCCCTTTCCTCTCGGACCCTACACCAACCACCTGCGGAGTCCCCCAGGGGTCCTCCCTCAGCCCTACGCTCTTCAACGTCTACATGGCTCCGCTTGCCCCCATCGTCAGAACCTACGGACTCAACATTGTGTCATACGCAGATGACACCCACTCATCATCTCCCTATCCAACGAACCCAACACCGCCAGACACAACTTTCGAGAAGGCATGGAAGCCGTCGCCAAATGGATGAAAAACAGCTGCCTACAACTAAACACCAACAAAACGGAAGTACTCATCATGGGCCCAAACCCCGACGCCTGGAACGACACCTGGTGGCCCCCTGCCCTCGGAAGCCCGCCCACCCCCACGGACCACGCACGCAACCTGGGAATCATCCTGGACTCAGAGCTCAAAATGGACCACCAGATCAACTCCGTCTCGTCCTCCTGCTTCCACACCCTCCGCCTCCTACGTAAGACCTTCAAATGGATCCCCCTCGAACACAGAAAGACCGTCACTCACGCCCTGGTCACCAGCAGACTCGACTACGGCAACGCACTCTATGCCAGAATAAACAAAAACCTCACCTGCAAGCTACAGAACATCCAAAACGCCGCCGCAAGACTGGTCCTCAACCTGCTAAGACACTGCTACATCTCCCAGCACCTGCACACACTCCACTGGCTCCCCATCGAAGCTAGAGTCACCTTCAAGATGCTCACTCAAGCTCACAAGGCCCTCCACGACACCGGACCAGCATACCTGAACAGCCGACTCAAATTCCACGCACCCCAAAGGACCCTACAATCAGCCCAGCTCTCCTACGCCGTGGTCCCCCGCACCAGAAAGACCAGATCGGGAGGCCGCTCCTTCTCCTTCCTCGCGGCCAGAGCCTGGAACGACCTTCTGCTCCACCTCAGACAGACAACATCGCTCCCCATCTTCGTAAGAAACCTCAAAACCTGGCTCTTTGACAGACCCCCTCCTTGATGGACTGGAACTTGCAAACCCCCCCCAGCGCCTTGAGACCCCTACGTGTGAGTAGTCGCGCTTAACAAACACCTGATTGATTGATTGATTGATTGATTGATTGATTGATTGATTGATTTTGGGGATTTCCAGTTTAAGAAGTATTTGTGTGTCATCTGAATAGTTATAGCATGTGAGCTGAAATTCATTGATCATTGCCGGTAGTGACTTCAGAGAGATGTTGAAAAGCATGGGTGAGATAACAGAGCTTCGAGGGACCCCTGCTTATGTGAAGTATGGTTTGGATGACAAAGGGGGAGCTGGATGACATTTGTTCCATTTTGAAGGTAGGATGCGATCCAGTCAAAAGCAGTCCCCTCTGTGCCAGCTTAGTAGAGTCTTTGGATTAGAGTGTCATGTTCAGCTGTGTCAAAGGCAGCTGAGAGGTCCAAGAGAAGTAGTGCAGGACCCCGTTTCAGTCTACTGTGTTTTTAAGGGCACATTCTGTGGCTCTTCCTGGACGGAATCCTTTTTGGAAGTCGGAAATTATGGAGTTACCTACAATGGATTTTGACTTCTAGGCGAATGCTGCTCTTTTATATCAGTTTGCCCAGGAAAGGTCCATTTGTAATTGGTCTGTAGTTGTTTGGGTCATGCGGGTCCAGGTTTGTTTTCTTAAAAAATGTGCATATGTATGCCTTTTTTAAGTCTTCTAGAAACATTCCTGAAGTTGAAGAATTATTATTGATTCTTCTTAGTGGTGTGGCAGCAGGTCTAGTTAAAAGAGTGTTCTTGAAGATTTGTGTTGAAAAAGGGTCAGAAGGGCAACTGTCTGGCCTGCTTGCTTTGACAAGATCTATAATTTCCTTTGTGATAGTTGTTTGAAGGATTGCAGAGGCTGGGTTAGCCTACCCTTAGAGGGGAATGTTGGAAATGGGTTGGTGCTGGTGGTTTTCCTTTCTTTTAAATAGGAATCCAACATGTCTGCTTAGGTTGGGTAATGATAAGCCAGTTTGTCAGTAAATTCTTGAGTAATGGGTGGAGTTCCTATTGTGCATTTAGGTTTATGAAATTCTGTGAGAAGTTTATAAAATTCTTTATTTGCACATTTAGCATTTTGAATTCTGTCTGAATAGTACCTTTTTTGTGTTTTTGACTGCTAAATTTGTGTATTCTGTTGGGTTTGTGTAGGTGAAGTTTGTCTTGATTGCTAAGTTTCTTGAGCCTGCTTGCAGTTTGTGTTTTATCTTTCTTAGTTCTCCATTCCTCTAAGGTTCTTGTTTTCTTTTGACTTGTTTTGTTGTTCTTAGTGGTATTTGGATATCAAATGCTTCCTGGAGTCACTCATAAAGTTTTTGAATGGAAGGTATTTTATCTAGATCTGTGTTGAATGTTAGTTGTCTAAGTATTCAAAATTGAGTGTGTTCCACGGTCGATAGGTGGATGCGTAAGGTGGCCTTATGTGTGCTGATTTGTGGTGTTTTGTGTTAAAAAGCTACTTGATGGGGGTCTGACCATTGAGTGGAGTAATCCTTTGAAAGGAAACTAGTTTTAGATTTGCAAAAATTGCATCTAGGTTGTGTTCAGCGATGTGTGTGGGCTTGTTGCCGAACTAATGCATGTTCAGTGTGTCCAGGCTAGTGATGATAGTTTTCGGATGGGGCATATTAGGTTTGTCAAACCATATGTTTTGGTCACCAAGAATGCATAGGTTGGAGTGTAGTGTCATAAGGTTTGAAACTGTGTCTAGAAACATGTCTGGAAATGTTGCATTACTAGGTGGTGGTTTGTAAGGCAGGAGGAAGTTACAGGAGAAAGTTGGTGTAGGGTTGCATCTGGTGATGAGGGCCTCACAACCTTGTAGGGAAATGCCGTCAGATTTGGTGAGATTTATTGTTTTCTTGAATTTAACAGCTAGCCCACCTCCTCTTTTGCCTATGCGATTTTGCATGACAGTTTGATAGCCTGGAGGAACGGCTTCATGCAACACCGGAGCATGTCATCTCCCAACCATGATTCAGTTATGAATAGTAAGTCAGGTTGTGTGTCAGTGAGTAGGTTGTAGATGTGGTGCTTGTTTTTAGAGAGTGATCAAGCATTTGTTAGTAGGGCAGCCTACAGCTTGGGTTTTGGTGGTGGCCAGACTTTGTTTTCTGTAAGAATGAGTAATATTCTTTGAACTTGTAGTAGATGTGTTATTAGAGCTGGTATACTGTATGAGGATAGCAGTAGTGCTGTTTTTCTATATCATAATCCTCATCCAACAGGCTTAAAAGGCATTTTATTGGGTCTGAGCTTGTAGGTAGTGGAGATGGTGGTTGGGAGTGAGTTGGTGAGCTGTGTTGTTTTTGTAGAGTAGTCTTGTTGTGCAATAGACAAGGAGATGCAAAGTTGTGAAGTGTGGCATGTTTTTTATTTTGTTTGTGTCTGTTTAGGGTGGAAGGTGTGTGGGCTAGGAGTGCTGGTGGAGCATGTGGGTCATGTTTCAAGACTCTAAATTGTGCAATGGATGAGAGGCGGTGAATGACTGATGTTGTGTTGGGATATTTGTGGTAGGTGTTGCTGAAGATAGAACATTTGGGAGTAAAGATGGTTTAGGATCTGTATTATCTGTGTAGTCAAGAGGTTGGGAGTGAGTGTTTCTATTTTGTGACAGAATATAGCATGAAATTGTGTGTGTGTGTGTGTGTGTGTGTGTGTGTGTGTGTGTGTGTGTGTGTGTGTGTGTGTGTGTGTGTGTGTGTGTGTGTGTGTGAGAGAGAGCTTGTGTGTGCTGGTGTGTGTGTGAGTTATGTTTTGTTTTTGTGCTGTAGTGAGATGTAATATTGATGTAGTGCATTTCTTTGAAGGATTTGGAAGTAAAATACTGTTGGTGAAAAATGTTGAATGGTAAAGGGGGTGGTGATGTGCATTGGAGAATTGTGTATGTGGTGCACGAGAGGGGATGGAAAAGAGTTATGAGTGTTATCTAATAACCAATAGTTGTAAAACAACCAACTATTTAAGAATTATAATATGTGGTAAACTATGCCCATCCTGAATCTACTTAAAAGATTACATGTGTGTTCATTGGAGACCAGGATTAGGTAAGGCTCTGTATTCAAAGTAGATTTCAACACAAAGAAAGATTGTACTCAAAGTTTAGCTTAACTCAAAAAAATCCCGAAGAGTCATCTCTGCTAAAAACAAAAGTGCTCTTTACGCAGATTATATCACTCTTAAATCTACTGCATGGGCGAGCGTACAAATCAGATTGTCCTAATTTAAGGCACATATTTCCAATGTATTTTAACCACTGAAAATTGTGTTCCATTCTCATACAGTCTAAAATTAATTCACAGTTCAGAGTGGTTGCTGGTAACCGTCACAGAAATCCATTATAGAAGTGGTGCCAACATAATTTCATCTTCAAATAAACCAACCCCATCTTCTTGTGAAAAGAAAATTGTGGAGACTCATGCAGTAACCCTAAAAAGCAGCTGTAAAATCTATTTTCTGCGACTTGATAGCAGGTTGTGTCTGTGTAACCTGCCTCCTCATAAAAGGGGAATGAGAGTTTCAAATTGTTTTTATGAGCAGCTCTGGTAGATACTAGACAAAAATATCACATGAGTCTGACTAATGATGTAGCATAGAACTGGAAATTGGCGACAATTGATGTCCTTTTTGAGTGTTTATTGTGAGGTACCATAAAACAAAAAAAGAAAATGACACAACTGACCACCAGTTCGCTCCAGCCTAAAGGAGGCAGGATCATTAAAGGATCTTCAATTGTAATGTCTGGTATTTACTCAGTCATATTCATCTGTGTCACCCCAAGACACACTTTCTTTTATCTAAGGCTAGCATGTGAGCCAAAGTTTTACTACCCATCATTGAAGTGAAATTATCCCCCGTGGCTTCTATAACATAATATCAAGATAAAAATATTGACATACAAAAATACCATTAAAAAAATATTGAGAACACAAATATTACCATCCTATTTATAAAATACAAAAATCGACTAGGAAAATATCACCATAAAAAACATCTAACAGACCAAAATATTGAAAACAAAAATAGATAATAAAGCATAAGAAACATGACCAAAAAACAAATATTGTTAACCAAAATATTGCTAAAATCATTTAAAATATAGATATTTATAGTTATTCCTTTAAAATATATGTATATACTCTGTAGTTATAGTTAGGACCTAGTCACTATAGGAAATGGATTTTTCGGTTAGCTAATAAGTTCAGCGCTGTTTGATGAATCCTCACAAAACTTTTTTTTAAATGATCCACCTCAGCTCCTTCCTGGAAAGTTTCAGTATGATTCATCAAGTGTGGGGCCAAGAAAAAAAGAGAGATCCAAAACTTAAAATCCCCATTAATTTTCCATTTGAAAATTTGAACAGGGATACAGCAAAAAAGGCTGAACTTACACTAAATTTGGCAGAAAGCTATACCTTTTCCAGAAAGAGTATTTGTTGTAATTCGATGTAAACCCGTTCAATAGTTTTTGAGAAATTGAGGTTCAAAAATGTTGCATATCTGTACAGTTGGGCGGGACACTATTGAGAGTCCTGCGATCACATAACTTCAAAACATAGAGCGACCTTATTGGCTTAGGGAGGATTTTTCCCCATCTGTCACCTAGCTCCTGTGAAAGTGAGGGCTTCCGCGAGGTATGGGGTCCCAACATGGTAGTCTTTTTTTCATAAATGGACCCCGGAGAGGCCAGGGCCCTGGGGTCAAGCCACATTCTTTTTTTAATTTTTTTTATTATGGGAAGGTGGGCGTGTATAGGCCAGCCCGAGTCGATTTCGTCATCGGTGTACCACAGGTACATTTTCATAATAGGGGAGACAGTATGAGGCCCCCCTCCCGAGACACAGAGAGGCCCTGGGAAGCCCATCACAGGGACTATTTTATTATTAAGGGGAGGAGGCATGCAACCCCCTCCCGAGCCTGCAGGAGGTCCCGGGGACACCATCCCCGGGCCTGATTTATTATAATATGGGAAGGGGAAGGCATGCGGCCCCCCTCCCCAAGCCTGCAGAAGGCCCCAGGAACCCCATCCGCCTGGGCCAGTGTCCTTTTTTGGCGAGGTGGTGTGCGTGAGGCATCCCTCCCCCGTGACTGGCTCCAGGGACCCCAATACCCAGAGCTCGATTGCAGTGACCCGGCTGCCCCCGTAGCCCCCAACTTTATAAAATAGTGTGGGTGCCCCGGGTCTGCACCAGGGGACTCACAAATAAAAAAAAAGAATTATTCACTGCTCAGGCAAGGAGCGCCTCATAATGCCCTAGGGCATTTCCACATTATATATTTTCTTGCTGATAATGCTCCTAGATGGGGCGGGGCACCACCAAACATTTTTTAAATGTGGTAGGCGGCTGGGACCCCAGAAACATTAAAAGAACACAGTAAACCTCCTGGGTCATTAAATCTATGACACAGGAGAGCTCATCATATTTTTTAATGCTGGAGCTATATTCTCTTCAGCTGGAGTGCGGAGCCCCTTGTGGTGGGCTCTATGGCTGCACTTTATGGCCTGAAAAATGTTGCAAGACAGACTCAAAGTCATGTTAAAGTTTTTTCAAAATAGTTTTATTGAAACATTTCTAGACAATCACTTTTTTAAAACATTGCAATATGTCAATTAATAAAAGATTAATTTATCATAGTTATTGGTGATTTAAAAAAAAAACAATAGGCTGCTTGATATATGTTGATGTGCTGACCTCCATGATAAAACCAATAGGCCCACTGACCCTTTGACAAAGTTAATAGGTCTGCTTTACTCAAATTGACACCCTTTATATTGTTACATCACAGAGTCACACAGTTAGACGTGCATGCCTGCTGAACTTGGATGTAGAACCTGGCCTCCTGCGCCCAACCTAAAGCAGGACCTGGCCTCCTGCATTCAACCCCACGCTGCTCACAGCCAAATACTGTGTGCCGAGGGGCAGGGGGTATTGAGCTCCCAAACCTACGCTGTGCATGGTGATGGACATCCTACTTCACATTAAAAATAATCATAGAAATTCACTGAAAAAATCGAAGGTTAAAGTGAGCTTATAGTTATCTCAAGTAACTATAGCTCATGCCCGAAAGTAACTAGCACTCGCGCCCTCACCATGCACTGCTAATACTCTCACATACAACATCGCTCATGACAATGCTCTATGACATCATTGATAACATGACTGCAACATCTGAAAATACATCATTGATGACAACACTGTGCATGGGGAGAACTCTAGACCCCCACTTTATTAACTTTGTTCTCAGCAAACACTCACTTCCTGAATCTTAGCAGCACAGTTAGCATTTAAGAGTTTAGTAAACATGGAATTGAAGTCTGTAGTTAGTTGTTGTGGTTCTTTGCTTCATACTAATTTACACCCATTTATGCATCCCACACATTTATTTCCCTCTCAATTACCTCACAATCAGGAATTCCCAACCTCTTCCCCATTGCTGTATGTATTGCAGCTTGTGATACCTCCAGGGAGCCTCTCTCCCTGATTTGATCTATCAGCTCATGTCCTGTCTGGTTTGTGATGGTGGCCTTAGACTTCCTTCTTGTATCCTGGTCTGTAAGGGACTCGTCACGGCAACATCTGCTGCAGAAACCAGTACGCCTAAGTCTCTGTACCTTAAAGTAGTGACATACTATATGGGTGGCAGTGAAACATCTTGTACCAATCCCAGCCTTCATGAAGTCCAGCCTGACAGAGATTTCCAGTTCAGTGTTTGGCTCTCTCTATTCTCTGTGCATTCCCAGATTTCTATAGTGAATGGGTAGTAATACCTGCTCGCTCACATAGGAGTTCAGGGAGGTTGTGAGCCCTCAACAAGCTGTCTTACCAGGACACCCACACATAGGCACAAATTGTATGCATCATAAAAGAGCTGCTACAAGTGACAAGAAATCATTTTACTGTGGGTGAATGACAGATTATGCCAACTGTATTAACAGGGTCCACATAATATACCATACATACCATCTTTCCTATTTGTCAACATTTGTTGTACTTGTTATAATCATCTCTCTGTTTTTATTAATGTATCCTAAGTGTTATCCATTTCCATAAATTGTCATTGATATCTTGATAAGCTCCTATTAATAATCGTTGTACTGGTAGACATTCATTATAAATTGTACAATATTAATACACCATAAATATCTCACAATATATTAGCTATTAGTGACTAGAAAGATCTTTTTCCTTTTAATTTGTTCTATGGCAACTGCTCTATATCAACAATCGTTATTACTCTGAAAAATATTTTTAATATTAATTTTCGCATACATTTGAACAGTTCCACTTGTGGTTCGAGCAGTTGGTAGAAATATTATTCTTTTTTGTACATTTCTGTTTTCTCTGGTGACAATTGGTAATATGGTATTGTAGTAATTAGATAACCTGCTTGTCTCTCTAACCCTAGGTTGTGTTCTAGAATATATCTCCTTCGTTCTGCACTAAATCTAATACCACCTATAGCTCCTAAATACTTTGTGAATGCTCTATACCAAACCTTCCACCTCACCGGAGGGTCTCCTGGAAGCTGTAAAAACGGAGGAGGAGCTTGAACACTCTGCATGTTAAATAAGAGTGTACAGGAATTGTACAATAAATGTCAAAACATACAAAATGACAGTGCTAGATAAACACAGTCAACATGCACAATTACTCTGTTAAAAAAAAGTATATTTATGGCTAAGTTTTCTTATGTCTGTTTCTGGGTCTGGAACGCAGGCTTCTTTTGTGTGCAGAGAAAAGGCGTATCACAGCAGAAGAAGACTTCATGACTCCACACATGAAGTACTAGTGCAAGCTTTCCTTGCACACATAGAGGTGTACTTGCAGTTGTCAGAACCTCGTTCATATGGCCAGTGGGAAAGCAGGAGCTGCAGGGTCCAACCAGGGGTTGAGGCCTTTTACGTCTGATGTACTGGGACCTGGCGCACTATGGATCCTGAGCAACTGTGCCAAGTACTTGACTCTCGGTGGTAGCGTGTGTCAAGCAGTAAACAGCTTCTCTGGGGGGTGAAGCCAGACACAGGAGATTGAGCACAGGCTCACAACTCAAAATATGTTCAGCAGCAGCAATACATGATTGTCCAGTCAAACACTTGCTTTTATGAAAAAAACAGTATTTATATTTGAACACAAAGAAAAATATGCCATTCACAAACAATATACACAGTTCCCTGAGGTCAGGGGTCTAGTGTTTTATAGGCAAATTCCTGAGTTCCACTTGGCTCTCGCTAGCGGTAGTGTTTATTCCCAATTCACTATAGGCAACATTCAGGTTAAGCCTCACTAGTAGTCCGAATCCCATTCCAACGCTTTATTAAAGTCAAAGGTGTTGCAGCACCGAAGCACTTTATGGCAGGCAAGTTCCCCTGGGGCCCCCAGCCTTTAAATCAGTCTTACAAGCAACAGCAGGATGTGAAAGACCAGAGTCTATTAGCACGCCACCATCGCGAGCACTAAAGCTGCAGTGGCTGTCTCCAATACGTTCCTCACATGTGGCCTGGGAGAGGCAGTGGTTGGGTGTCCTTTGGTTGTTCACGTGCGGTCCTGCAGAGACAGTGCCTGGGGGTTCTTGATGCTCCTCCGATGTTCGTAAGTTTCTTGGGAAACTCCCACAGTTGCAACACTCCAGGTGCTTGTCCTCCGTCAGGGCTTGGGACGGCTCAGGTCACCATGGCGGTCTCCTCCTTGTGATGATGATGTAGATCGGACCATGCTCGTTACCTTTTCCCAGTGGTCCCTACTGGCATATGAGGTCACTGTCCTCACTCTGTATGTGGGCTACAACCAGATCAGCACAGCAGAAATCTTCTTGGGGGCCCCACCTGGTATACGGGCTAACCAACTTAGCTCTGGACAAGGGCTATGGTCCGACTGGCATTGCAGCAATCTTAAAGGCAGCCTCACCTGGCATACGGGGTTACTGACTTCCAACCAGCACATGGGTGATGAACCAATTGGTGCAGAAACATTCACGGCTCTCTTCATAGCAGACCTCTCTGACATATGGGGGGCACCGACTTTTCCGAGTACAATGGCAACAACACAATCGGTTTAGCAGTAGTCTTCTAACACCTCGCCACAGGGATCGAATCTCCAAGATCTCACACTGGACCTCACTCCTTCCAACGCTGCCCTCTTCCTCAGAGGGCACCATGGTCTTGGCAAGTAGGCAGGCACTGATGCTTCAGGCTCCAGGGGTAGGTGGTCTAGAATTCCCCGGATGATGTCCCCTCACCCACCTGGGAAACTGGCAGGGCTTGGCCCCCAGTCCTGGTCACAGGCAGAAATCTTACATAGCTTCTCCTCCTTGCAAATCCCAACTGGCTGTTTCGCAGTTGGCAATTTTGGGGGCCTTGAGCTCCCCTTCTTATAGCCCATTTTCAGATACCAAATGTGATTTAGAGTCTAAGGGCCTGATGACGAGTTTGGCTGTCTCACCGCTGTACCGGCGGTCCGAAGAAGACCACCGGCTCAGCGGTCTCCCCCCTGCCATATTACAATGTTCCCGATGAGTTGGTGGTCTCTTGGCGGCGGTGTCCCGACGGAGTGACGTTTCACAGCTGGAGAAATAGGTAAGTACAACATATGTATATCTGAAACAAATATATATGTGCCGAAATGTAAATGTAGGTCATGTGTACTGTATGTTTTGTTGCATGTTAAATATAGCAAACTGTTACAATGCACTATATAGCAGAAGTGATGATGAAGCCTACATTTCCATCTGGTGACAATGGGGTTGCAGAACATTGTGATCTGTAGCAGCAGAACAGGAGGGACCTGAACAATGGCATCTGGCACAGATTCCAAAGTGGGACCCCGAAAAAATGTGAGTTTTTACCTCTTTTTGTTTCTTTTCATCAACTTGCGCATAGCGGTGTCCCCTCCAGGAAAAGTTTGAAGAAAGGGCAGATTGTAATTCGGACGGCGGGAACCTTGGTGGGATTGCCTCCAACTCCCACCTCTGGCTTTCCTGCCATCAACGCGGTAGAAGGAGTCTCTGCGATGGTGGCGGTCCAGCGGTGATCTTGTAGCCGAGTTCCCGCCAGGATCTCAATCAGGCGGGCAGACCGCCAAGGCAGCAGGTGGTTTGACTCCCAAAAAAGGGACAGTGGTGTCTTTCCGCTAAACTCGTAATCAGGTCCTTCGTCTTTGAAGTTTATGTGGGGGTCTGCTTCCTTTTGAAGGGCCCTTTCCTCTGCCCTGCTCTTTCTCCAGAAAGTAGTCAGTCACAGCAGAAGCACATACAAATCTGATAGCCCCACAACACAGGCCATAGGAGTGACTAGAGGTTCACACCTGGATGTCAGCCACCTTGTGTATCAAAAGGTTACCCAAGGGTCTCTGCTCTACTCTTTATGAACTTCTTATCATCCCCTTCTCCTTCTCGGGATGTGCCCAGACCCCTTTCCAGTGAACTCTCTCTGAATCAAAGAGCACCCTTTGAAGTGTACTGAAGAGCTTGGCTCTCCCTTCCTCAGTGTGTCCCACCCAGCTCCAAAAAATGGAACACAGAGTCTTCCATGTATTGTACCATTCAAAGCACACATACACCCAACACATGCATATAATGACAGGCAGGCTACGGTAGACCATTTCCCCAAGGCATGTGGTTTTAACCTTTTACTTACTAATCGCACCCGATATTAGTTTAGAAGCGCTTTTTAACTCTCAAGCATTAGCGCTCTTTAGCAGTTTTACTAAACTCCTTTGGTACCTTTAACTCCTCGGCTTGCGTCACAATTCCTCCTGAGCTCCCCGGACCATCTCGGCTCTGCCGATTCCGGAGAGAGTTCTGGACGCAGAAAGCAGTGACGTAGCAATTCCGCGACAGCCGCCAATTATTGGACAGTAGCGGTCTTGCTTTCCTGCTTTCTCTCCATAAATTGCAAGCCTGGCACTGACGCACAGCGGACAGGCAGGCTACGGAAGACCATTTCCCCAAGGCATGTGTTTTTAACCTTTTACTTACTAATCATGCTAGATATTACTTTGGAAGGGCTTTTTAACTCACAAGCATTAGTGCTCTTTAGCAGTTTTACTAAACTCCTTTGGTACCTTTAACTCCTCGGCTTGCGTCACATTTCCTCCTGAGCTTCCCGGTCCATCATGGCTCTACCGTTTGAACGGAGGGAGTTAAGAACGCAGAAAGCAGTGACGCAGCAATTCCGCGGCGGACGCCAATCCTTGGACGGTAGCGGTCTTGCTTTCCTGCTTTCTCTCCATAAATTGCAACCCTGGCGCTGGCGTGCCAAAGGCAAGCCCGTCTGCGTCCATCCGCGCCAGACCGTCGCCAGGAGCCAGGAACCCTGTATCTCCTTCCCCAGGTATTTCCCCAACACACGCAAGCCATTACAATACTAAAGATCCACTCAACCTCAGAAGCTACCACTCACACTGCGCTCCCCATCTCCCTATTCTGCTGGAAGGTCCATTTGCCTGTAAGAAGTGCAAATTCACCCGCTCCACCAATGCACATACAGCATCGGTAGATAATGAGAAAAACAACAAAGTGCTCAACTCCTCTATGAAATCCCTCCCCTCTCCCTCTGGACCCTCTAATAAATCATGTAATCTTCCTTCTACACTCAATTGCATCTATCTCAATGATAGGCCGATTCCCAAGCACTCTTTGGAAATTTGGAATCTTCTCACCTCAATACAACCAGACTTATGCTATATGAAAGAGACATGGCTGCACCAGTCTGCAATGCCTAGCATCCCGATATCATTTCCTGAGAACTACAAGTTAATTAGACAAGATCGAGAACTCAAATCAGGAGGTGCAGTAGCCATAGCCTTCAAGGACACCTTGAAAGTAGAAATGCTTGACTCCTTACTTATGAACTGGGTGGAACTGATCATATTTAAATTTTTCCCACCAAATGGCAACCCCTAGAACAGTGCCCTCATCTACCGCCCTCCAGGACAAAACAAGCATTTGCAATGCAATAGGTCTCGCATGTACGCAAGTTTAAGCTATTGACATTGTAAATGACAATGCCTTTTATTTATGTTTTAAAAACAAAAACAAAAATAAAAGGCATTGTCATTTACAATGTCAATAGTTCAAGCTCGCGTAAATGCGAGACCTATTGCATTGCAAATGCTTGTTATATATGGCACTAAAGAGCGGACTCTAGTCTCTTTCATAGTGCTACAACGTCGGCCAGCATTTACCAAAGACAATGACACCAGCCAATCAAAAATATGGGCGGGGCTTCCACGGCACTTCTACAGCATACCCTACTACAGCATGCCTCGCAGAGTCAGTAGCGCATGCGCGCTGCAACGCTAGGCTTGACCTAAAAAAGTGCATTAGCATCTTTCATAATACTCCCGAGATATTTTAAATGCGCTGCAGTCTTTGCAAGTCAGTGAATTCCCGGTTTCTATACATTTGTGAGGTTTTCCTGTAATTTTTGGGACGTTCTTTGGTGTCTTTTGCAATTAAATGACATTAAAGAATCAAAATGTACTCCTTTTAAACCATTTAGCCCCTTTTGTTGGGGTGCTATCCTTCTTGTCCGAAGTTCATTCGGAATCTCAGACTTGAACATCTCAAATGCAAGCCTACTAGGGAAAAGTAACATTTCCTAGTGGGCGGTAAAATTTCAGAAGGGCCGGGGTAGAATCAATCCTAGATCAAACTCTGAGTCTGTCCAGTGCTTTTTTTTGGAAATGATCCCAATATGTCTATCGCCGCCCCAGCACTTCTAGACTTTTATAGACATTACCTCTTGGGGAGTGTATATTGTTTCCTTGAGGCCCATGAAAGTAGGCCTTCCCTGTAGGCCTGCACAGGTGCCTCAGTGACGGGGTGCCACATTGTGGTGGGCTACCATAGGCCTGTTCAGGTGCGCCTGTGACCGGATGAGGTGTCACCTTATGTTGGGCTACTCTAGGCCTGCAGGCACCTCAGTTTGGGTGCCAAGTAGTGTTGGGATACCCTAGGCCTCCACAGGTGCCTCAGTGACCGGGTGCCACATTGTGGTGGGCTACGCTAGGCCAGCACATGCACCTATGTGAACAGGTGCCATGTTGTGTTTGGCTGCCCTATACCTGCACATGCACCTCTGTGACAAGGTGCCATGTTGTGCTTGGCTGCCCTATGCCTGCACATGCACCTTTGTGACAAGGTGCCATGTTGTGTTTGGCTGCCTAAGGCCTGCAAATGCACCTCTGTGACAAGGTGCCATGTTGTGTTTGGCTACCCTAGGCCTGCACATGCACCTCTGTGACAAGGTGCCATGTTGTGTTTGGCTGCCATTGGCCTGCACATGCAATTCTATGAGTAGGTGCCATGTTGTGTTTTGCTGCCCTATGCCTGCACATGCACCTCTGTGACCTGGTGCAGTGCTGTGTTTGGCTGCCCTAGGCCTGCACACACACCTGTGACCAGGTGCCGTGTTGTGTTTGGCTGCCCTAGACCTGCACGTGCACCTCTGTGACCAGGTACCGTGCTGTGTTTGGCTGCCGTATGCCTGCACATGCACCTCTGTCACCAGGTGCCATGTTGTGTTTGGCTGCCCTAGGCCTGCACATGCACCTCTATGACCAGGTGTTATGTTGTGTTTGGCTGTCCTAGGCCTGCACATGCATTTCTGTGACCAGGTGCCATGTTGTGTTTGGCTGCCCTAGGCCTGCACATGCACCTCTGTGACAAGGTGCCATGTTGTGTTTGGCTGCCCTTGGCCCTCAAATGCACCTCTGTGACAAGGTGCCATGTTGTGTTTGGCTGCCTTAGGCCTGCACACTCACCTCTGTGACCAGGTGCCTTGTTGTGTTTGGCTACCCTAGGCCTGCACATGCACCTCTGTGACCAGGTGCCAGTTGTGTTTGGCTACTCTAGGCATGCACAGGTGCCTCTGTGACCGGGTGCCACGTTGTTTTGGGCTACCCTAGACCTGTTCAGGTGCGCCTGTGATCAGGTGAGGTGCCACCTTCTGTTGGGCTACCCTAGGCCTGTGCAGGTACGTCTGTGACCAGGTGTCACCATGTTTTGGGCTACTCTAGGCCTGCACATGCACCTCTGTGACCAGGTGTTATGTTGTGTTTGGCTGTCCTAGGCCTGAACATGCATTTGTGTGACCAGGTGCCATGTTGTGTTTGGCTGCCCTAGGCCTGCACATGCACCTCTGTGACCAGGTGTTATGTTGTGTTTGGCTGTCCTAGGCCTGAACATGCATTTGTGTGACCAGGTGCCATGTTGTGTTTGGCTGCCCTAGGCCTGCACATGCACCTCTGTGACAAGGTGCCATGGTGTGTTTGGCTGCCTTAGGCCTGCACACTCACCTCTGTGACCAGGTGCCATGTTGTGTTTGGCTACCCTAGGCCTGCACATGCACCTCTGTGACTAGGTGCCATGTTGTGTTTGGCCACCCTAGACCTGCACATGCACCTCTGTGACCAGGTCCCATGTTGTGTTTGGCTACCCTAGGCATGCACCGGCACCTTTGAGACCGGGCACCACCTTGTTTTGGGCTACCATCGCTCCGCACAGTGTGCTTTGTGTGCAGACACAACCACCCACAGTCTGTCACATCTCAGACTTTCTACTCAGCTAGGACTGATTTCTAGGAATAAAGCTGGTCACGGCATCATAAGGCGATTTTCCAGGAGTGGAAACTGCAGCGCATGTGTCCCCAGAAGGAGCAGCCGGAGCCAGTGGCGTAAAGAAAGTTTAAGGGGCCCCCCTGCAATGTACACAGAGGGGCCCCCGCTCCGGATTTAATACGGAGCGCTCAGGCCTAAGTACTGTGCTGAGGGGGCCCCCTGGAGCTCGGGGCCCCCCGCACCGCGGGGATGCGGGGGCCTGTGTTACACCCCTGGCCGGAGCCGTAGGCCGGTGCCACAGAGAGCTCTTGTTCAGCCCGAAGGCCTGTGCAGGACGGCAGGGATGTCAGACTGTGGTCGGTAATTACGGCACCTGACCGCACTCGGGGGTAGGGCAGAGAAAACAAGTGGCGAGAGAGCTTAGCTACCAGATAACCACACTGGAGCTCAGTATTTCAGGATGACTTTGGTAGAAAAGCATTTCAGACCCAATAGGATTACATCTATGCACCCTTGCCTAATTCCTAACCTTGGAGCCAAATTTCCGGTAGATTTGAGGTTTAAACTTTAATCAGACATTTGAGGGTTCATTCTATTTTTTTAGGGTCTTGGGTGGGTACATGCAGCCGTGACATTGTAATTCTGTCTATTTGTTTGAATTATTTAACAGTTTTATATAGCGCTGCTGCAGTCAGAAGCGTCAGTGCGCTTTAAGACTGAACAACAAGCACATATGGCAGTAACAGGGAAGAGAAACAGTATGTGTATTTCAAGTAGTTTCCTGACATATGTCACTTCGGACAACATTCACTGTGTTTCTGGATGACTGGGGATCAATTAGAACCATTTCATGACAAGTTATAAACATTTCAGGAAGATTTGTAGTTAATGTGGCCGTTTCACGGATAACTGTCTTTTTTTCATGGTAATTTGGGGTTCGTTTTAATTTTGTCCTGTATATTTGGGGATGATTGAAAAAGCGGCCGCTATAATAAAAGCGTGCCCTGATTACATACTACGCTGTAAAAGGAGTAAGTTCAGCAGAAAATAAAGGCGCGTGGCCGCTTGAAAGCGGACCCCGCCGTAAAATAAATAAATAAATAAGCACGGTCGCTATAGTTGAAGCGGACCGCGCTCTAAAGTAAATAAATACATTAAAGGTGCTGCATGTCATGGGTGCAATGGGGGAAGCGCATTAAAGAAAATAGTGCTCACCAACCTATAAAGCAGACTGTGTAACGCCACAAGTAAAAAATCCAGTCCTGATGGGCGGTCACAAAAGGAGACAGGGCGGTAACAAGGAGGGACTAAGAAGCCTCATTATCAATCGGAAGCCAGCGTTTAACATGGACAATGCCACCAGCCAATGAAAAATATGGGCGGGGCTTCCACTCCACTTCTAAAACATACCCTACTACAGCATGCCTCCCAAAGCGAGCAGCGCATGCGCTGCAACGCTAGGCTCGACCTAAAAAGGACTTCACCCCAAAACTAACAGAGCGTCTGGCACCTTACGTTCTAGCGACACAAGACTTTCTCCTAATTGGTGACTTTAACTACCACATCGATGTAATCACAGACCCTGATGTTCCTATTCTGCAATCAAACCTTGAAATGTTTAATCTACATCTCACAAAAACTGGTCCCACTCACTCTGCCGGACATACGCTGGATCTTATTTTTTCCACTACAAAACTACTATACATTGACACCCCACTACCATTAACAAGGACAGATCACTTTCTGCTCAGCTTCCAGATCTCTACCACTACAGTCCCCATTAGACCCAAGGCCCACAATCCTACCATTGCGAGACCCTAGAAACAAATGACTTTAGATGCATTTCAAGCAGTTTTCCTACTACCATCACTGATAACTTACATGATATAAACGCAGCTCTCACGCAGTTCAACAACTCCCTTACTTATGCCCTTGATATCGTAGCTCCCATTAAATCTCAACCAAAGAAAAATCCCAGACACAACAACCCTGATACACAGCTGAATTAAAAATTGACAAGTCGCACTGTAGAAGACTCAAGCGCAACTGGAAAAGTTCCAAAACTAACACAGACAAACAACTATACAAAAATGTTACATACGTACCATGCAAAAATAAAGGTGGCACGTAAAGAATATTTTGTTCAGAAAATCAATCAGGCAGGGAACTCCTCCAAAGAACTGTTTAAAATAGTAATGACCTTTGCAAAACCACAGGCATGCTCCATCAGCATCCCAGCCTCCCAAAAATGTTGTGATAATTTGGCTACTCACTTCCAAACAAAAATTGACACTATCTATAAGAGTTTTCAAGTCAGTTCCGACTCACCACTCACAGTCTCTCACCACCCCAAATCAGTAGCACTTGACCATTTCAAGCATATCTTACCAACACAGATGTGGGACTTATTAATTAAAATAAAAACAGGGTCCCCGGTTGACCTCCGTCCTCCAAAAATCATCACCCTTCTTTCACCTCTGCTTGCCCCAATCATTACAGCACTATGCAACAAATCTCTGAACTCAGTCTCTGTTCCCAGACAATAGAAGGCAGCCCATGTTTCACCCATCTTAAAAAAAACGAATGCTGATCCAAACGAGCCTGCGAACTACCATCCTATCTCTCTCCTCCCCTTGTTAGGAAAGATATTGGAGACACATGTCAACAAACAGATCATCACCTACTTGGAGAGCAACAGCCTACTCGACATCTCCCAATCAGGCTTTAGACCATCCCATAGCACTGAGACTACTCTACTTGCAGTAGTAGACTCCATTAGACTTGCTCTAGATAATCAACAGCCAGCCATGCTGATTCTACTGGATCTATCAGCCACATTCGACACCATCTCACACTCAATTCTGGTGCAGCGTCTCTAACAGATAGACATCCAAGGGTTAGCATTGGACTGGTTGGTCGATTTTCTTAATAAAAGGGTTCAAATAATCTCTATAGAAACATTCCATTCCAGAACCATATCACTGAACAAAGGTGTCCCTCAAGGCTCTTCCCTAAGCCCTACAATTTTCAATATCTATATAACCCCGTTGACCAACTCATTAAATCCTACGGGTTCGAGACATTTTCATATGCAGATGACACGAAATTGATCATCTCATTTGGTCAAGCTATAGAGAGCATTAAACAAAAATTCCTCACCCGCATGAAAGAGATTGCTACTTGGATATCCCTTAATTGCCTCCAACTTAATGCAGGAATGGCAGAAATTATACTGTTTGGCAAAGCTCAGAGTACATGGAATGACGACTGGTGGCCAGCAGAATTGGGCTCTGCTCCCTGGCCCACTAGAATCGCAAACAAATCTAGGCATAATCTTAGACGATCAACTATCAATGGAAAACCAGATTGCCTCCGTATGTGGCACATGCTTTGGCACCATGCATTTGCTCCCAAAAAATCTTTAGATGGCTACCACTGAACTCACGAAAGACCCTCATCGAGGCGCTAATTATTACCCGCTTGGACTATGGAAATGCTTTGTTTTGTGCCTCCTGTGAATTCCTTCTGGCCAAATTACAAGTGGTGCAAAACACAGTAGCATATATGATTAATAACCTACCCCCTAGAACCCCCTCACCCCCCATACTTAAAGATCTACACTGGCTTCCTATCTGAAAGAGATCACTATTTAAATTGCTCTGCCTGACATACAAGTCTTTATCAGGACCAAAATACCTACGCAATAACCTCACCCCCTATATACCAAGTAGAAACGTCCGATCTAACCACCTATCTCTCTTATGCTCCCGACCTATTCACACAGCCAAATATGGAGGCCGTGCGTTCTCCTATCTTGCCCCACTCCACTGGAATAAACTTCCTCTTTCCATTCGAACATGCCCAAGCTTGGTGGAATTCAAGAAATGTAAACACAAAATGAGGCTGCCCCTAGTGAGGATTTCTACAGGTTTATAGAGTTGCAACTACATTGGGGGCATCTCACAAAAAGTGAAGGACTGGCCTCACACACCACCAGGTGTCATGCTTCATCATCGGCTGTCCTCGCCCTCTAAAAACTTGGTTTGATAGAGGGCGGGCTTACACCTGGAGACAGGGATGCACTTCTAAACTAGGTGGGGGCCCGTGACTAGTGAAGGTGATCTAAAAACCATTACAGTTGCCTCAAAGGCAGGCTTTTATTTAGTTAGGCAACTGTATAGTATTAAAATTAAAGTGACCGGTGATACGGGAACTAATCATCCCTTCACCGTAAGGAGTGTGGTCAACATGTTTCTGCTTGCGGTCCCCGGAGGGTAGATAGCATTCTTCAGGACCATAAAACTAAAGGGCTCTGTCTTTATGTAAATATTAGAAATAAAGACCAACCACTATGGGGGGTGCGGAGTCACTATCCCCGTTGGATATCGTGCATCTGTTTGGGTACCTGTAGAAAAATATATAAACACAAACAAGGTTGCGAATATCTGTTTGTTGTATTGCATAGTAGCGTTCATCACCACACAATATCAGGGCGCGTGGTGTTCACTAAGTGCAGAAACACGTGTCATTCATACGTGTTTAGGCATTTCATGACGAAGAGAGAGTTTCCCTCTACACTTACCCTGGGTGACTACCCTACTTGCTCCATGGGAGGACGAGTGGGGAAAGCCCAACTTGGCAGTCCTGTAAATAAACGGAAAAAGCGGGAAAGAAAAATTTTCTTAGAACCTGTTGATGGTGCATCAGGTCCATGAAATCGGTTATAACATAAAAAACCAAGCCTTTCTGGAAAAGAAGGTTTTTTTTGTAAATATACTGTAATAACAAAGAGGGCTGTTAGAGTTATTTGTAGAGCCATGGCACTGAATGGAAAAAAGCATTTTTGGGGGATGCAATGAAATCAAATATCTGTATTTGCGTGATTAAAAGCCGCACTCACATCCATGCATACACCTTTCATACTCTTACTGTATCGTAGTGCGCTTTCCACCGTGTTTTCTACAACTGTCCGCTTCGCCTCCCCGCTGGTGAATGGTAGGTTGAGGGAGCGGTCTTAAATAATGCTCCTAACGAGGATAATAGGTATCAATCATGAGCGCATTGCGAGCACCTGGAAGGCTTCCGGTGTCTAAGTGCTCGGTGCCTGGTTGCCTGGAAAGGGGCGTGACCCATGTGCCTATGATGAGGGCTGCCTTAATTCAGTCGTTGTATGCGTTAAGATTGCTGCGCTGTATGGTAATGCTCACCGTAACTAGAGGAACAAGTGTCAAACTCAGCCTCATCGCCGGCCTAGCGCATGCGCTGTGATTACCTAATTCTGTCCTTGTAAAAATATGCATTGTTTACGCCTACAGATGCGTGTGGCAACATAACCAATTCAACGCATGTATATCTGTTTCCCCTAGGTAATCCCTAGCGTATGTTCAATGACTATCGATCAAAACGCGGGAGGGTTCCTTGCTCCGTTGTTGATAGTGAAGGTCTAGATATATTAAAAATATATATATTAAGAAACGAGCGCAGAGTTGGATCATAAATCCGTGGTTAGCATGTTATCGCCTCATGATAGTGTTTCCAGAATTTAAAAGGTAGAGGGAGAATGAAAAGGGAGAAAGGCCCAAAACTAGGCATACTCTCTGATGATGTTATGCGCTTGCGTGAGGCTGTAAGGGTGTGCGTATAACTGGGATCGTGGTGTTACGGTATGCCTGATATACACTGATTGTTTCAAAAGGAAAAATGATTTATTCCTTGTTATCAACGGAAGTCTATTTCATCGTTTAAGCCTGTGTCCCATGACCGCAAGCGGTACACCCACCGTTGTTCCCTCACATGTAGCATTCTGCTAATGTCTGTTTTCTGTTTCTTCATGACTTCCAATACTACCCACTTTAAGTCCGATTCATTGTGGTTCAGATCTTGGAAGTGTTTTGTCAGTTTAGTGTTTGATTTTTTGCACCGAATGGTGCTGCGGTGTTCACTAATCTGTGTCTTGACTTTCCTTGTGGTCATTCCTACGTACATTAAATGGCATGGACATTTAAGGAGGTAGACCACATTCTCAGTATTGCAGTTACTGAATTCTTTTAATCTCCATGGGTTGTTGGTACCAATGTCTACTTCTTTTGTAGCCGAGGTCAAAGGGCAGCACACGCAGTTACCACATGGATAGTGGCCTGTAGGTCTCGGCTGGCTCCAGAGGGTGTTTAGGCACTCCGTTTCGTCGTGCTTGGTTTTGGAGTGTACCAGATCATCCCTATGGTTCCGGCTCCTTTTGAAAGCAAACAGGGGGGGATCCCAAAGCTGTTGTCCACTGTTCAAGATTGGCCATTTCTTCTTAATTATGTTTTGGATTTTATTCGACACCGGTGTGTATCTAGTTACGCACACCATGCGTTCTGATTTCTCTTTTTGTATGGTGTCCAAAAGTGCATCCCGGTTGTTGTTCCTGGCCCTCTTCTTGGCTTTTTTGATCATTTTTTTAGGGTAGTGTCTGGCCAGGAGTTTGGTCTCCAGATGTTCTGCCTGTTCTTTAAATGTTTCCAGTTCTGAACAGTTTCTCCGGATTCTGAGGAATTGTTCCACAGGCAAATTTTGGCGAAGGGCTTTAGGGTGGTAGCTTTCATATAATAGTAAGCTATTCCTATCCATGGGTTTGATGTGTACTTTTGTCGAAATACCCTCGGTAGTCAGGGTGATGTCCAGATCAAGGAATATAGCATGGTTTCTTTCAATGGTGTGGGTAAAGTTAAGGTGTATATCCTTGCTGTTGACCCACTCAACAAAAGCTGTGGCTTCCTCTGGTGTTCCATGCCATACAATGAAGAAGTCATCTATGTATCGCTTCCATGTTTTCATCTGATGGGCGAAGGGGTTGCTAGGGTTGAAAATATGGTCTTCCTCAAATTGATGGACGTAAAGGCACACCATGCTCGGCGCAAAGGTGCTGCCCATGGACGTGCCCTTGATCTGGTGGTATAGGACATCCTCAAACTCGAAATAATTCTCGGTGAGGGCCATCTCTGCGCATTTCATTAGAAGTGTCTTGGCGTCATGTATAATCCACTCATGGTTTAGAAGAATTTGTTCCACCTCTTCCAAAGTGCGTCTTTGAGGAATGCTCGTATAGAGCGCTTCTATGTCCATAGTTATGAACAAATCCTCGTTGATGTTGACCTCCAGGTCCCGTATCCGGCATAAGACGTCCTTCGTGTCTTTGAGATATGAAGGGGACTTCTGTACAATGGGCCTTAAAAACCAGTCGCAGAATTGCGACAGAGGTTCTAGCGCTGAGCCAATGCCTGACACTATTGGCCTTCCTGGGGGGGGCACCCTGTTTTTGTGGATTTTTGGAAGAGTATAGAATCTCGGTGTTCTCGGTTCGGTATTCACAAGGAACTCTGCCTCATGTTTGGTAATCCAGTCGTTGGTCATGGCTTCATTCACAAGGGATCCAATTTTATTCATGATTCGTTTTGTTGGGTCGCTTTGATATGTCTCATAGCTGGTGGTGTCTGACAGCAGGCGTAGGCACTCGTCTCTGTACATAGAGAAATTCATTAGGACAATCGCCCCACCCTTATCTGCCGGTTTTATCACCAACTCATGGTTGTTTTTGAGTTGTAGTGCTGTTCTTTCTCCCCTTAATAGGTTCTGGAACCCCTTGCTGTTGTTGAAGTCTATTTCTTCGACCTCTCTGAGGACCGCTTGTTCGAAGGCCAGCACATTGCATGAGATGTTCTGGGTAGGCGGTGAGAAAGTCGACTTCTTGCGTAAGCCTGTGTTTGAGCTTCCATCATCCTCTTTTTGTGAATCTCCAAAGTAGTCCCTCAGTTTGATTTTCCTGAAGAACTGGGCCAGTTCCGTGTGGAGTGAAAATGGGTCGTTGTTCGGGGTGGGGACAAAGCTGAGTCCTTTAGAAAGTATAGCCTCTTCATCTTTGTTGATTATGTGGTCGCTAAGGTTCACTATGTTTGTCAATCCTTGCTCGTTGATGGGCCGCTGCCTCTCCCCATGCTCCATGTGACCGCTCGCCCATTGGTTGTGGGTTCGTACTCCCATTGTACCCTGGGGGTTCTTCGTGATTTTTGTCTGCCTCTTCCCCTTCCTCCGCCCCTGGATAAAAAAGGCTGTGGGCCTTGTTGGAAATTGAAGCCAGATGGGTAATATTGTTGTGGCCAGAATCCAAAGGGGGGCATAGGTGGGGCAAACATTTGTTGCTGAGCGTTCGTGTATTTCCTGGTGTATTGACCTCCAGTGTTCTCATCACCACTGCTATCGCTTCTCTCATCACCCGAGCTGAAGGTCCAGTTCTGCGGTGTTGGTCTGAAGCGTGGTTGGCGTCTGGCGGCTTGTTGATGGGGGGGTTTATCATAGTATTCATCAGTGGTGTAGGGATATACTGTTTCTTGACTAAATTTCTGGACATCTTTCTGTAATTTAGTGATTTTAGATTGGGTTAGATATTCTCTGTATGCCGCATGGTCGGTGTTGATTTCCTCCAACTTCTTTTTGAAGACAGTTATATGAACTGTAGTCTTCAATTTGCTCTCGCTTTGTTGTATCTCCACCAACAGGGCGTTCGCTAATTGTCTAGCCGTGTTGATGATTAACACCAACCAGTCTTTGGTACATTTCCAGGCGATACTGGACCAATTAATCCTAAACTCCTTGTTATTTAGGAAAAGTCTTGGTTCGTTGGTAACTACGAGACCTCGTGGGGCAGTGTTTTTCCTCAAATATTCTGTCATAAAGGCCCCATGTAGGGCCGTCCGGATCTGTTACTTTTTCTTTGCTGAAAGTGCTTCCCAGTCATCAGAGTTCTTTACAGTCTGTGCCACCACAGTTTCTGCTAAGAGTGACGGAGTTCTTAGAATTTTCGCGTATGTATTTTCATCAAATGCCAGTTCGGTCTCCATTTTTAACATCATCCATTTTTAACATCATCAGAGAGTATGCCTAGTTTCGGGCCTTTCTCCCTTTTCATTCTCCCTCTACCTTTTAAATTCTGGAAACACTATCATGAGGCGATAACATGCTAACCAAAGATTTATGATCCAACTCTGCGCTCGTTTCTTAATATATATATTTTTAATATATCTAGACCTTCACTATCAACAACGGAGCAAGGAACCCTCCCGCGTTTTGATCGATAGTCATTGAACATACGCTAGGGATTACCTAGGGGAAACAGATATACATGCGTTGAATTGGTTATGTTGCCACACGCATCTGTAGGCGTAAACAATGCATATTTTTACAAGGACAGAATTAGGTAATCACAGCGCATGCGCTAGGCCGGCGATGAGGCAGAGTTTGACACTTGTTCCTCTAGTTACGGTGAGCATTACCATACAGCCGCAGCAATCTTGACGCATACAACAACCGAATTAAGGCAGCCCTCAACATAGGCACATGGGTCACGCCCCTTTCCAGGCAACCAGGCACCGAGCACGGAGACACCGGAAGCCTTCCAGGTGCTCGCAATGCGCTCATGATTGATAGCTATTATTCTCGTTAGGAGCATTATTTAAGACCGCTCCCTCAACCTACCATTCACCAGCAGGGAGGCGAAGCGGACGGTTGTAGAAAACACGGTGGAAAGCGCACTACGATACAGTAAGAGTATGAAAGGTGTATGCATGGATGTGAGTGCGGCTTTTAATCACGCAAATACAGATATTTGATTTCATTGCATCCCCCAAAAATGCTTTTTTCCAGTCAGTGCCATGGCTCTACAAATAACTCTAACAGCCCTCTTTGTTATTACAGTATATTTACAAAAAAAAACTTCTTTTCCAGAAAGGCTTGGGTTTTTTATGTTATAACCGATTTCATGGACCTGATGCACCATCAACAGGTTCTAAGAACACTTTTCTTTCCTGCTTTTTCCGTTTATTTACAGGACTGCCAAGTTGGGCTTTCCCCACTCGTCCTCCCATGGAGCAAGTAGGGTAGTCACCCAGGGTAAGTGTAGAGGGAAACTCTCTCTTCGTCATGAAATGCCTAAACACGTATGAATGACACGTGTTTCTGCACTTAGTGAACACCACGTGCGCTGACATTGTGTGGTGATGAACGCTACTATGCAATACAACAAACAGATATTCGCAACCTTGTTTGTGTTTATATATTTTTCTACAGGTACCCAAACAGATGCACGATCTCCAACGGGGATAGTGACTCCGCACTCCCCATAGTGGTTGGTCTTTATTTCTAATATTTACATAAAGACGGAGCCCTTTCGTTTTATGGTCCTGAAGATTGCTATGTACCCTCCGGGGACCGCAAGCAGAAACATGTTGACCACACTCCTTACGGTGAAGGGATAATTTGTTCCTGTATCACCGGTCACTTTAATTTTAATACTATACAGTTGCCTAACTACATAAAAGCCTGCCTTTGAGGCAACTGTAATGGTTTTTAGATCACCTTCACTAGTCACGGGCCCCCACCTAGTTTAGAAGTGCATCCCTGTCTCCAGGTGTATGCCCGCCCTCTATCAAACCAAGTTTTTAGAGGGCGAGGACAGCCGATGATGAAGCATGACACCTGGTGGTGTGTGAGGCCAGTCCTTCACTTTTTGTGAGATGCCCCCAATGTAGTTGCATCTCTATAAACCTGTAGAAATCCTCACTAGGGGCAGCCTCATTTTGTGTTTACATTATCAGGTGGAGGCTGGCTATCCCCTAGGCCCTGTGCCTCTGGTTCCCCTCCCTGGCTAATCACTAGGGCTAGTGTGTTTGGGGAATTCAAGAAATACCTAAACATCTGTCAGTTCTAACCGCCTCTTTCCCTCGCCTACCTGCCCTACAGCGCAGAGGTGTCCCTTCGGGGATGAGCTGTGCGCTATATCAAGAATCAAATAACATAACATAATGTACATGCACTGCACCATCCCTGCATTATAACATTCAAAAGCACACATACACTCTGCATGTGTGTAGCACACACGCACTGCAAAGCCCTCCACACCAACCCGATGTAGACCAAAGGTGAGTTAAGCACACAGCTGCAGAACTTTAAATAAATGAGCCTGTAGACCTCACTCCAGTGACACAGATAAAGGGGACCTCTACACTTCTACTGATCACTACACAGTATGCTAACACCACCATGCTGATGCTGCTTAAAACATGGCAAAGGCAGTAGAGTTTCACCACCATGAGCGTAATGCTGTGGGCGCCACTCCCAGGTCAAAAAACGACCACAATCCATGAGACAAACTTATGTCATAGTGCACACGCATGATTTGTGTTCGCCCACGACAATAAAAATCAGTGTCAAGGATCCAGACATCATTACAGTTGGGGCACTCAGTGCAGGGGTGCATGTCCATAACCATACAAGGGACTTTTCGGCCCCAACAGAAGTGGATATCTTAACATGCATGACTGTAGGTGTGCTACCTGTATGTCTAGGTGCGTGTATGTGTGTTGTTCTGGGTTTGTGTGTGTGTGTGTGCACATGCAAGCATGCATCTCTGTTGCACTATATACATGTACATGTATGTGTACCTGTCTCTCTGTCAAGGTTTGTTAAGATGAGGTAGCATATGTTAAGAAGCCCTTATGGACACTAGACAATTTCTTGTTAGTCCTTTCAGGGGTGAACTGCACACTTGATTGCAACTGACTTTGTCTCAGCCCTACAAGCCTTTCAAAGTTGCACCTAACTGCCCCGGTCACGAGTATCCCAGAGATTGTCCAGCACTACTGCTTCCTATAGGTTTTACCTGGTGCATGCCTGACTCTGCCTCAGCCCCATTGCTCTTTATATATGCACCTGATATGTTAGTGGTTAAACAACATGCCTACTAGCATTGGTGCCTGGCATGTGAGTGAATGCCTCGGCCCTACAGCATGTAAGAGACCCAAAGGACATGTGACTGACTTGCCCCCTACCCAAAAAAGATATACAGAGCAACGTGTTAATATGAGAAATGTTAGTGTTACATATTTGAAACGAACAAAACATTTCGAAAAATCATTTTAGTGCCACATTTTACATATTTTAACGGTGACGGCTTGTTTAACTGAATATCTGTTTCTTATCCACTTACTAAAAAACCCATGAAGACCGAACTCTAGAGAGCATGCTGTTTCTGTCAGGATCGATCATGCACTTACAAAACATTTAAGAGCATTTGTAATTCCGACATCCGTTAAAACCAAGTACCAATGTATCTTATCTTCGGCAAATGGCTCATAAAGTGATATTTTTTAGAATTCCACTAGGTGGCGCCCCATGCACAGAGGCACACAGTTTATATTATTTGAGTTAAAAGTCAAAATATAGACTGCGCTTTCAGTCTTCTCATCTCCTAAAATCTCCAAACATTAATTTTAACTTAGCAAGAAGCCACTAAAGTTCTGCCATTCTAAAAATAATAATATTAATGCAAATAATATTGTGATAATAATGATGATGATGATGACAGTAATTGAAATAAAAATAAAAGAATGGAATAATATTGATAAGCTGTTTATATGAAGAGAGCTTAAAACATCACTGTAAATGTCCCTACTAATTTATGTTTTTCAGAGTTTTAGAGTGCACTACGTGTAACATTTTGGTTACTTCTGAGTACAGAAGGGGATAGAAATAATGTACCTGGTCTGATGCAAAAGCAGTGTAGGGGGCCACCGTGTTCAGTTCATGTAGGACGATGCGGCCCCTGAGAGTAGAGAAGCCTCAGTTAAAAAGTCTGAAGTTCAGTTTATGGGAGGAGTTGGGTCTTAGGGATCTCAGACGCAGGCCAGAGTCACTCCCCAGCCTTGGACCTTGTACTCCCAGGCACCCTCCTTCTTGTTTCATTCGCGTGAATGGTTTGCTAGATCAAGCTTTCAGGAGATGACCCCAGGTTTCTTGTTGGGGTGTAGCTTGGAACTACATTTTGTCGATATTTTGGGCCTCTATTCCCTAAAAGCTTCGCAGACATTACAGAAAACCGTGAGTTTCTTCCTGGTTTTGACTGGAAGGAATTGGGTGCCTAGAAAGCAGCCATGATTTAGCGCCTCCTACAAAGGTTAAAGCGATACAAAAGGGGATGATGGACAGAACGTTTGAGCCAATCAAACACTCACCCCCAGTCAACTGATCTGGGTTTAATCCATCATCATTCTTTAGCTCAAAGGTTAAGGCAGTTTCTGGCTGCCTGCTTTTGTAATGCATTTTGAATTATGTCACATTAAACCAGGTGGGACATGATGAGATCTCTAGTTCGGTCGACCTCATAGGAGCGTTTAACAGAGTCGGGAAAGTTGAAGATTGATCCCTTTCCGTTCCAAAGTCAGTGCTTAATTTAAGCCGGTGGTTTTCGGTGCTCGGCACCGGCACTTAATTGTCCACACCGGCGCTTGTGACAGTCTGCCACAAGGTGGCACGGTCTGGCTAATTTAGAGATGACCACAACAACAGGTAATCATTAATTCAATATACATTAAAATGACTATTACCTACTTGTAGGAGTGTGAAGGTTAGTAGTTGTGTTGTTACTACCATTGGCAGCATAGCAGGGGCGGGGTGTGGTGCTAGCTGCAGTGGCCTCCAGACGAGAGCCCTGGCACTTATGTTTTTTTTTTTTTACAAATTAAGCACTGCCAAAGGGGAATGCCAGGTTCCTACTTTCAGTGCCTGGGTGGTTCCTAAACCAAGAAGCCATGAGAATGGAAGGGAGATGAGTTACTTGCGCCCATTATGAGGATCTCATCCTTTGTTCAATTCATACAGAGGAACTTCTCCCCCATCTACTGGTTGACAGGGCCCCGGTATGTGGTGATAGTGTTACTTGGGTTATTGTTTGGTAGGAAATAAATCTGGGTGTCATCCGCTTACATTTAGAGGTTTACTTTGTACATCTTGAGAAGCTGTGGAAAAGAGCATACATTGATGCTGAACAAGAGATGGGCGGGAAGAAGTCTGCCTGACCTTTGTCTGCAGTTGGAGAGAAACTATTGGACCAAGGATAGTTCAGTGCCCATTACTCCTGCCTCCTTGTCTAGCCACAGGAACCACTTGACCCAGGATAGCTCAGTACCCATCACTCCTTCCTCTATGTCTAGCAACAGAACCCATTAGACCCAGGATAGTGCAGTGCCCACCGCTCCTGTCTCGTTGTCTAGCAACAGAAACCACTGGACCCAGGATAGCGCAGTGCCCACCACTCCTGCCTCGTTGTCTAGCAACAGAAACCACTGGACCCAGGATAGCACAGTGTCCACTACTCCTGCCTCGTTGTCTAGCAACAGAAACCACTGGACCCGGGATAGCTCAGTGCCCACCACGCCTGCCTCGGTGTCTAGCAACAGAAACCATTGGACCCATGATAGCTCAGTGCCCGTCACTCCTGCCTTGGTGTCTAGCAACAGAAACCATTGGACCCAGGATAGCTCAGTGCCCACCACTCCTGCCTCGGTGTCTAGCAACAGAAACCATTGGACCCATGATAGCTCAGTGCCCATCACTCCTGCCTCGGTATCTAGCAACAGAAACCACTGGACCCAGGATAGCTCAGGGTTCTGCCAGTGGGGAAGGAGCGGAGCCAGTCGAGGGCGGTTCCCTGTATGCTGGCGTCGTGGAGTCTGGCTGTGAGAGAGACGGTGTCCAAGGCTGCAGAGAGGTCTAGTAGGATGAGGGCCATGGTGTGGCCTTAGTCGAGGAGCGTGCGGATGTCGTCTGTGGCAGTGAGGAGGGCAGTCTCGGTGCTGTGGTTGCTGCGGAATCCGGATTGGGAAGAGTCGAGGATGGCGTTCTCTTCTACGAAGTTTGTCAGCTGGGCGTTGACGATCTTTTCGGTGACTTTAGCTGCAACGGGAAGGAGAGAGATGGGTCGGTAGTTTTTCAGGTCTGTCAGGTCTGCAGAGGGTTTCTTGAGGAGGGGCTTGACTACTGCGCATTTCCAGTCGTCGGGGAACTCGGGTGCTATGGAGGCGGCGGCTCTGAGGAAGAGTTGCGGCGGGCAGGGGTCTGCGGGGGCTCCTGAATGAGTGCTCTTCATGGTCGTGGTGGTATCTTTGCTGGTGACCGGGATCCAGGCGGTGATGGTGGGCTGACTGTCGTCGCTGGAGGAAAGGGTGGTTTCTGGAGTCTGTTCGCAGAAGTTGTCTTAGAGGGCCTTGATTTTCAGGTGGAAGTAGGAGCCGAGCTTGTTGCAGAGGTCCTGGGAGAGTGTGACGATCGTGGCTTCGCTGGGGGGTTTGGTGAATTGCTGGAAGATGCTGAAGAGTTCCTTCGAGTTGCTGGAGTTGGTGAGGATTTTGTTCCGGATGAAGGTCCTTTTGGTGGATCTGATGAGTTGGTGGTATTCTGTCATGGCGTTCTTGTAGGTGGTCTGGTCTTCAGTGTTTTTGCTGTTCCTCCATTGTTTTTCGAGACATTTGAAGGTGCGTCTGGATTCTTGGGGGTCGGTGGTGAACCAGGTGGCCTTGAGGGGGCGTTGTCTGTCGGGGTTCCGGAGGGGTGCGAGCTTGTCTGCGCAGTTGTTGATCCACTGGTGTAGTTCCTTTGCTGCAGAGTTGGCGTTGGTCGAGGTGGGGGGGGTCGAGGATGAGGGTGGAGTTGAGGTGCTCCTCTGTGACCTTGCTCCAGTTCCTTCGCGAGGGGCGTGGAGTGGGTTTGTGAGCAGTGGCAGTGTTGAAAGAGAAGTGTACGCAGTGGTGGTGCGTCCAGAGGGGCAGCGTGGTGTGGCTGAAGCAGATATTGTTCCCTCCTGCGAAGATGGCGTGGAGGGTGTGTCCTGCCTTGTGGATAGGGGAGGTGATGCGCTGTTTCAGTCCGATGTTGGCGAGGTTGTCCAGGAGGGCGGTGGAGTTGGGATCGCTGAGGCTGTTGAGGTGAAAGTTCAGGTCTCCAAGGAGTATGTAGTCCACGGAGGCGATGGCATGGGGCGCGATGAGGTCGGCGATGGTAGTGATGAATGAAGTGCGAGGTCCGGGGGGTCTGTAGGCGAGGGTGCCTCGTAGCGTTGTTCTGGGGCTGGTCTGGATCTGGATTCTGGGGCTGCTCTGGATCTGGACCCATCACTCCTGCCTCTTTGTCTAGCAACAGAAACTATTGGACCCAGGATAGCTCAGTGCTCGTCACTCCTGCCTCGGTGTCTAGCAACAGAAACCATTGGACCCAGGATAGCTCAGTGCCCATTACTCCTGCCTCTTTGTCTAGCAACAGAAACCACTGGACCCAGGATAGCTCAGTGCCCATTACTCCTACCTTTTTGTCTAGCAACAGTAATCACTGGAAACATGATAGCTCAGTACCCACTAGTTCTGCCTCTTTGTCTAGCAATAGAAACTATTAGACCCAGGATAGCTCAGTGCCCGTCACTCCTGCCTCGGTGTCTAGCAACAGAAACCACTGGACCCAGGATAGCTCAGTGCCCATTACTTCTGCCTCGTTGTCTAGCAACAGAAACCATTGGACCCAGGATTGCTCAGTGCCCGTCACTTCTGCCTCTTTGTCTAGCAACAGAAACCACTGGACCCACGATAGCGCAGTGCCCGTCACTCCTGCCTCGTTGTCTAGCAACAGAAACTATTGGACCCAGGATAGCGCAGTGCCCGTCACTCCTGCTTCGTTGTCTAGCAACAGAAATCATTGGACCCATTTGTGTACAACAGAATTGAGTGGTGAACAGTGTTATATGGTAAGGGGAGGCAAAGAAGTGTGAGGGTAACTTTCTTATCATCATCCCTTGAGAGGGAAGGGTTCTCCTTTATGTTGGCAGTGGCTGTCAGTGCCCTTCACAGGACTGAACCATGATTGAAACCGGCGGCAGAGATACTTTAATTCTACAAGCTCTTTCAGCCGTCTCAACATCTCCTTTGTCAGGACCGTCCAGTGGAAATGGAGATTGGATACGGGTCAGTAAATCATGAGGATGTTGTGGTCTGTATTTGGTTATTCAGGTCTGGAGTGAAAGGGCATGCTTTAGAGGGCCCACCACAGCTGCTGATTGAAGGGAGGCATTTATTTTGTCCCTTATAAATGGGAGAACGGGATTAAATTGCTTAATGCGGCTGGCTGAGGACATGTCCATGCATGAGATGGACACTTTTATTTTGGTAGCCAGTTTGAGCATCTCACCAGGCTTTAGGTCTTTCAAGGATGTGAATGTGAGTAGTGGGGAACATGGCACAATAAGGGGAGTTGGAGAAGAGCCTACTGTGCAAGAGACGGACTTCCGTATTTTGTAAATTCTATATTCCAAGAAGTACGTAGCTCTTTCCAGTATGGATTACTCTTCATAGCTCTGGGTTGCCATGCTCCTGGATTATGTTCAGAACCCCTGCAATAAGTCTGTGAGGCAGGCCTGTTTGGCTCTCCTCAGCATCTTGTGGCAGCCCTTTCTGTGTATCTTGCAGTGAGTTTAGTGCTTCTCACACTTTAATTTGTGGTACTGAAGATCTAGATTGCGCTTGACGTATTTTAGTTTGCAGCTTCTTCATAGAGTCTTCTATGGAGTGCTTTATTGCCTTGCTTGGGTTTGCAAGGTTGGACAGAGACAAGAGAATCTAGAGCCGCCAGAAATGTTATATAGTACAGGCTGTTTAGCATGGATTTGTAGTCAGAGCTTTCAGGTTGTAAGGTTTTTATCTAAAGATTTCAATAGCGATGCTTTGATTCCTCTGTAAAGGCTTAGGAGGTGTTGTTAAAGTTGCTGAGAGGGGGTGTTTAAGTAAGTTCAGTCAGATCAGTGAGATAAATTAAGGCAGAAGTTGGGGTTGATGGATAAGTAGGGAGCGCTATGCTCCAATGAGGAATAAGTAATCTCATGGGTGACTGTACATGTCACTTAAGTAGCATGGGCAGACACTACCTCTGCCACTCACTTACCATCTCTATCCTTTAGTATGAATTTTTACCCCAGGACAAGGGATTGCCAAGTGATTTAGGGAAGCATTCCTCAGTGAGGCCAAATAGGAGGCAATTGAAATTGTATAAGAGCGCATGGAGTCCTAAAGAGTGCTTCAGGGATAAGCAGGTGTAAAAGAGGCAGATTTATATAAATGGTCTAGGAACATCAGACCAATCACATTCAGCACTGGTGACTTGGGGTGGGGATATGTTTTCCTGAGAGTGGGTCAGAACGTGGTTGGTGATGTGGTGGAAGTTGAAATTATAGAGTGGGTATTGCGTGGGGATCAGTGCATGGCTCAGGGGTGTCGGCCATTTTAGTTGTAGTTGGTTGTGACTTTTTGAGGTGCTCAAGTTCTCCTTCAATGCTAGGAGTTTCTGGTAGTTTGTTTGAACCTTCATAGATACATTGGCACAGTTAATGGCGCTGTTTCTAGATAGATACCGATATTGAGCCTGCGGGCCCCTTGGAATTTGAGGTCTTTATCAAGGTAAAATTATCTGGAGCTTGTGGTACCATGCATCAGTGTGGTTTGAGAAGAGGCTTTCCGTGATAGAGCTGGCGAAGACATCTGAAATAAGGAATCAAGGGTCTGCTCAGATGATGACATTTTTTTGTCATCTTTAGACATTGGAGTTGTTCGGTGGATGATAGTGCAGATGTGGCTAAACTATAGAAGCTTCTCCTTGTGCTCTTTGTTTTTCTGTGTGGTGGTATCATGGTGGCTGCAGTCATAGTGGTCACCTGGCTTGGAGAAGAATTTTCTTGCTGGTGTGTGGTCTCACGGAAGGCAGCTTTCTTGCTGTTTAATGTTGCTAGTAGATGTTGTAGGAGATATGTAACTAGGAAAGTCACACGACAGACTGGGACATGGGCGTCCCTGAGTTTCAATGAGCAATGCAGAGCCATGAGTTTGGCATTGTGCGCATGGCTGTTATCAACTTGTCAGTCTGAACCACAAACTCAGTTAGATGTCAGTGTAGGATGCTAAAGGTGATAAATAGTGCACTTGTGCTGCTTGAGCTGGGTGAGTCTCAGTCTCTGGCTGGATGAGACAGAAGATAACCAGAAAGAGGCACTAATTTGCTTGCCCGCTTGACGCAGATGCAGATGTTATTAAAGTTTCCTCTCATTACTTTTTCAAAACAGCACATACTCACTGAACAAGAAAAGCATTGCATTTCTATCTATGTCTTGTATAAATCAATGATAATATTGCAGTCACATCGACAGCGCTAGCACAATTGTCAAGCGTCGGACCCACATAGCACCTTGTAATTTGTTGAGCAGTTGCTTCTGAAATGGAATTAATTTGTATTTGTCGATCAATTAGCATTTTTCTTCGCAGCTAATGTTGTCCAAAGTCAACAGATGCCAATAACTACCCAACAGCTAATCATGCTCCCATGAAGGACGGGAGTTGTCAGGATGGAACTCAACCCACAGCATCACCTCTCTCTCTCCATCTCCTTTGCAACCTCCCACCTCTCAATAGATAGCCCTCAGAGGGGGCCAGATAGCTTGTTGTCGGGTGCTTGAGGTCATCAGGACCCAGTATGCCTCCAGCTGCTCTTTACAGGATCCCATTTCTCACAACCAATCAGTGACCTTTGGTTAGGGCCCTTTATCACAAAGAAGTGCCACTCTCCTCTTGGCCAGCAGCATGGGCAGAGCTATGAACCTGAGGGATGTAACAGGGCAATCCTTCACATAATCTTGAAGGGTTACTTCAATCTTAGATGATATATAAGGATTGACCATATCTGCAAGGGTAGTGACTTTTAATGTGCAGTAGTTGTAGACAGGGGACAGTACCATGCAAAGTGTACAAAGGTCACACCCTCCGAGCCACATCTGGCACTTTGAGAGCATAGACTCATCTGGTATAGCACTAAGGGCGTATAGTATATCTTGTGGAGGAACTTAAAGTATATCAGACACCAGACACAGTCTGCAGTTGATCAAGAGCATGCCTATTTTTTTTACAACAAAAAGCCCATTGGGCATCCGTTAGTGAATATTGGGTGACAAAGTCCCATTTCTGCTTTGCGGATGTGTGACATATTGGCAGACCTTTACCCATTTTTCTCTTTAATTTGAAGGCTTTTTTCTTGGATGTAAGTGTGCCCAACAGGTGCTCCCATGGAGTGAATGTCTGTGGTGCCTTCGGGAATTGCGGGTAAGTAGCTTTACATGTCACTCACACCCTAAAGTAAAGGAAGGTGTCTAATATGGTGTGGTTTTCATGGGTATTTACTGTTTTGAGAATCAAGAAGTCTCAGGGGAGTCAAGTGTAGTTCGGGAAACTGCTGCAGCGCCCTTGCTTCACAAGTCGGTGGCAGGGCCAGGTTGGCCATCAGCGACTTATTAGGTGCAAAAATCACCTCTGCCTAGGCCCTCCTGCATAGCTGCTCCCACGCCCACACCTCCATAGGCCTGCAAGGGCAACCGCATCCCATTGTGTTCAATTGGAGGGGTCTGTTGGAGTTAGCCTCCATTGCCAGGGGATGCTAGAATGGAGATGGATACTGCCAAAAGTGTGCCAAGTGAACTTGGGCGCAGAGGTAATGTAGCTCAAAGTGGGGAGCTGCCGGCCCTCCTTGGTCAAATGGTAGCATCAAATCTACTATTTAAGTCTGGGCTATTTATTCACCCAAACTAGATATATCATGTTCATTCTTAGCTGTTGGAAGAAGGCTTTGTTAAGGAGGATCAGGGTATTCGAGAATAAATATAATAGTGTGGGCAATGACAACCATCTTTGCCAGCCGACCCTACCCACTAATGACAATGGTAGCTTGATCCAGCGGTCCACCAGGTCTAGTGCCACGCCATAATTTTCTTGCAGCACCCGATCTATATCTACCCTCGTAGCGGGTTCAAGCTCAAAACCAATAGGACTCTAGATCAAGGATAAGATCTCAGACTTTTCCCAATTAATGGTGCCAGACAGGAGAAAGAATTTGAGAAACTCACAAATCACTAAGTATATATTGTCTTTGGGTTCTTCATATACAGCGTGACATCATCTGCAAATAAGGACACCAATATACATCACGAGAAGAAGACAATACCTCTGTCCACATGGTGCTGCCTAGCACGCCTAAAGGATCCATAGTCATGGCGAACAGAACATGCGACAGGGTTTTCCTCTGCTGCTTGCTCAAGCTATTGGTAGTGGGCAAGAAAGCTGCCCATTTTACCTGACATGAGTGATGGGGGACTGGTATAGTAATCTAATGCATCGAGTGAATGTGGTGCTGAATCACAAGTGCTCTAATAAATAAAACAGGTTTCTGGTCTGATCTGGTCAACCAATAAGTGGGAGCAAGGGAATTATCCAATTAACTAAGATCATGGCAAAGATTTTATGTTGACGTTGATTAGGGACAGTAGGCGTTAGGAGTCGCATTGATCAGTCGGTTTGTTGAGCTTAAAAAGAGGGAACATAAATGCTTCCCTGAGAAATGGGGAACTCGCTGTGGCCATGTAGGTGAAGTACAAGAATGTGTGCATATTCTTTGTAGAAATGGACCAATAGCACATCAGGCCCAGTGCTTTATCACTGTTGCTGCTTTGCTCTTGATTACGTCACACTACAGTATTTGCTTAAAGAGGGTCTTGAAGTTTATCATGGTTATTGGTAGCAGCAGATACAATGAAATGTTCTGGCACACTTTGGATTTGTATGGGTTGGGTCTTAGACTCGGAAAGCTACTTTCTTGGACGAGGCCGCACATAGCTCGAGGCTCTAGCTTGCTGGTACATGTTAGAGCAGATGCTGCTAAATGAGGAGCTTGGAATGTTGTACAGTTACTGGCAGCAGCAGGTGTAGTGATAATGGTGGTACTTTACGTTGGTGGAAGGCCCACACCCAAGATGGCCATCTTGGCACTCACAATATTTCCAACAAGAAATCCTTCCTTTTGCTTCACTGGCAATTGCTTGGGTAACGTTCCAACTCATCGTTTTTTGCCCACCCTACCACCTCAGACTTGACCCCGCCATATCCAAATCATCATTGTCCTACTCCAATAGGAACAGTCCAATCCAAGCTACCAAGCCATCATGGCCCATAATGTTCCATGCTATGCAATCTTGGTACATTGTTACCACAGCCAGGACTTACTGTTCAGAAGTTTGGAATCCTCCAATCTATCAGTCTTGGAACTCGATGAAGGACATTATAGAAGTCAGATAATTATTCTATACGTATTGCAAAAGGAATTAGACTTTGCACTAGAATTTTAATTCAGAATTTTTAATTAAAGATATGGACCTGTTTTGCATTTGTTAGTATTTTACACTAGGACTCATCCATTAGAGTTACAAACTCGATATTGCATTTGCAATATTTCTGCAAGAGGTGTTATAAGATCCTCATCTTGCACAGACTTTTTATTTTTATTAAAACACATATGGTACTGAGTTATAGATTTAAATGAGCACGTTTGTTGGTTGTTTTAGGCGAATTACATAAAATTAATGAATGTTTTTAGATTATAGGTAAGGGGGAGTAGGGAGGGCAGTACATTGCTTATATCTAAAGAAAGATTATTGAGAAAGAGGGAAATTCTCCAATATCACTATGTTATGAATGTAAATTATGAGCCTAACTATGTTATTGAATATTCCCCAAAATATTTTTTTACATATAAATAATATTCTGCCTTCCCTACTCTTCCCTTAACTGAATCTGTATCTGTGGATATTGGGATATTGCTCACCTGCTTTGGCATGGCAGTACATCACATACCTAGCCAATGCTGGGCAGCGCAATCCCTGTGATTCTACCTCTCTTGCATGCAAAACCTTCTCTATTATAGCTATGTTGACTATAATCAGAACCACAGAGTATTATCACATTATTTAGAATCTGCCTCTCTTTAGCAAGCCACATATTATAGCTCAGAATGTAGTTTGCAATGAGTATATCAGCACTATTTGCCTTTCCGCTCTGGAAAAGAATTGAGTTTCACTCCACTATAGATATTTGGAAATACAGAGATTGTCACTATATATGTGTATATGCATTGATATTTGTATACCAATTGTCAGCAGGTGTATCATATTTAATACCAGAAGATAGATATAATGTCAGAAGTTAGCTTTAATATCTGAAGAGAGATTCCAAACTCAATACTATAACAGTACTAAAAGTCTTCACTTGTCTTTAGATACCAACGTTCCTGCAGTGCGGATTAAGCCTAGCTATGCTACCAGGTAGTGTGAAGATATTCAGTGTCACTTTTGTAAGAAATGTGGGTTATTATATGGTGTGGTGGCGTGACCTCACTGTGTAATAATGTCACAGTTCTGTATCAGGTCCAGTCCAGTTTGTATGTAAAACCTTAGCTCTGTCTTGGGTAGCAGTGGCATAGAACAGTCAGGCTTTATCAAAGGAACAAGTGTAAAGCATTAAGAAGTACTAAAAACAGTAAATAAGAACAAAACGTGACAGAATAAAACTCCAACACCAATTTATAAAAAAGGTTGTATTTTTGTTTTTTCAACAGACACCAAAACAACAACAACCTTCTGGAGGGATACGGGAAAAATGAATTTTAGAATAATAATAACTCACTGCTTTTTCACATAGGGGAATAAATTAGTGTATTGGACTCCAGTAGCAGTTTAGGGTAAGCCATTACAAACAAGATGAAAACAGGTTTGGGGGTGATCATGCTAAAAGTGGCATTTCCTTACATTTCTCTCTTTTGTCCCTTTTCGCAGATCTATTTATGTGCATTACCAGCCAATTCCATGAATGCGGAAAATTAGTATGGGCTAGACAATCCGCAAACGGATCTAGGAAGTAGCGGGATAAGTAGTTCCACTCACTCTGTGCCTTTCAGAATGGTTTAAAGTGGGGGTATTGTATCGTCAGGGTTCGCTCGTGCACAGAAAACATCTCCTATTAAACACAGAATATGCAAATTGCATCCAGCAGCAAGCCAAGCACAGAATACAGGGGCATATCAGCAAGGGACGGCGATAATTATCGCAAAGCGCGCTTAGTGCTAGGATAATTATCGCCGTCTATCTCTGGAATTTATCGCCCTGGTAGCGCGTTATTAACAACGCGTTACTCCAGGGCGATAAGAATTCCAGCGATAGCGGTGAAATCGCCGTTTTGCAGGGAACATCGCTGGTTTTCCAGCGATGTTCCCTGCAAAGCAGCGATAACCTGCTGATACGACCCTGTGGTCGTATCAGCAGAATCCATCTCCCATGAAAAGTATGCTTAAGTCAGGAATTTAACAGACGTTAAATTCCTGAGTTAAAGCTGAGGTAGCGCGATTTTTTATCGCTGCACCTCCTTGTTAATATCGCGAAGCTGCCTTCGCGATATTAACATGTGTTGTTTTCACAGCCACGCCTTCTTTGCATCTCATTAGCGATGCAAGGCGAGGCTGTGAAAAACGGGCTCTACATCAAGGAAACACGCGCTAGCGTGTTCTTGATGATATTGCGATATAATTATCGCCGCTTTTCGCCCAAAAACGGACGCTAAAGCGGCGATAATTATATCGCCAGCCCTTGATAATATGCCCCACAGTTCGGTACAGTATGAGCAACAGCTGTGTAATTTCCCCTCCAAACTAATGACAGGTTTTAAGTGAGCAGAGCAAACAAAATGTGCTCTTCATTTATATCCAGGCTTCTCAAAGGATTGCATGTGTGCTTCTTGCTGGAAGAAGATTATGGAATACAGGAACGTAAAGAGATGATGTATGCAGAAATATTGGTGCATCTCTACTGAGAATTTACCAGAGATTATAAGCATTGCTTAAAGGACTGTGTTCACATTGCCAAGTCAGGCAGCATGTTGTTGGACGCCACACTCAGAGTGTGGTTAGGAGTCCTTGCTGCCCCAGCACGTTTCTGCTCTTGCGGCGCCTGGAGGGAGCGGCGCCCCATGCAGGTAAGAGTGGTGGGGCCGGGTGGGGGGATTTCGATGGACGATGACGAGGGAAAATTAAATAAATAATACATTTTCCCGCGCCATCGTCCGTCGAATTCCCCCCCACCCGGCCTCACCGCTCTTACCTGCATCGGCCGCGGCTGCCTGGAGGGGTATTCCATGTGTAGGGTCAGTTAGCAAAGGACTGAGGAGTTCAGTACTGGGAAAAGGAGGTTTCATCTTCATGTGCCATAAGATGGCCAAATCACGTCCAGAAAGGGTCATTGACAACCCTTTTAAATTGCCCTTTTGAAAATGGTGATCTGTCCAGGCAATTCTATCAGAGCTTCAGAATCCAAGATGAAGCATGCTATTTTCCTGTGGTGTCAGTACCTGTTTGAATCATGTATAGGAAGGCATTTGCTAGTGATGAATTCTTCGCAATCTATTCATAACATTATTTGCCGTCACATTCTCAGTTTCATTGCTACCCGTGTTTCTAGCTCTGTAAAGTTGCAGCTTCTACTGGATCTACTGCTGGATATTGGCTCAGCTCTTTCCTCTTCCCTGATGTCAGGAGGTGTTTGGTACCTTGCTATCAACTTCTGTATTGATGTTAACCTTCAACCAAGAACAGAAAAATTGCAAATACGTTTTTTGTTCCTTTAGTGTCACATATTCCTCAGGCAATAAAATAGGAGACTCAACAGACCTTCTCAGCGAATGTTAAGAAATGCCAAAGCTCCTAGCAAGTGAGTCTTGTTCAGGGAGCTATTGTGATATGATTAGCTACCCCTTTCATGTGGTTAACACACTAAAATGAAAAGTATTTGGACAGTAGTAAACAAGCACAGCATAGTGATATTCACCTTCAGTGAGTGATCTATAAGTCGATTTCTAATAATCAGTTGCATCAGTAGAGTAAAACATGCCTCCTCGTCCCAGCCCAGTCTAATCTTGTAGAAACTTAGGCCCACACCTCGTTCAAAGAGACTCAAGTGCCCTCGGGCACCAACACCTTTCTCCACCATCAGTCTTATACCTCACCCTGCCTCTTCTAGATCTCCAGCTGCATCAGTGCTTTTACACCATCTATATTACATGAGTAGCATTTCTTTAGAAGCAGATTAGAAACAAGATTAGATTCCAAGTCTGTCTTAGTGAAAGCATTATTGTGGCCCTAACCTCCTATGATATAGTGAAGTCTAAATCATTTGATGACATTGAAGGCTAACTGTTGAGACAGTATTAGAGCTATGAGGTTAAACCCACTGTATCACTGCGAAAATTTACAAAGGTCACGATGGCTTCTTTCCATAAGAAAATAATACCACAAGGCACAAGAGTTCAATGGAAGCCAGCTCGCAACCTTTGGGCTGGTGGTTGCTGGTGGGTCCCACCAGCACTGATTCTTGGGGACCAACACTTATTTTTCTTCATTGGACATTTACCAAGAATAAGAGAGGTGAAAACACAAAGAGGGGAAAAAAGAAAGAGAAAGACGGAAAAACCCTCACAAAGGGAGAAAGCAGGAACCTTCAAGGGTGAGATAAAGGGGCAGGAAGTGTCTGGCAGTAAATTAAAGAGGCAAGAGGTGTGGCGCAGCGGCCAGAGCGGCTGACTCCGGAGCCCGGTGATCACGGTTTAATTGCCGGTGGCAGCTCAGCTCAGCACCGTGTGACTCTGGGCACATTGCTCACCCAATCTCCCTGACGGCCCCCAGCGCCTTGAAACTTTAAGGGGTGATAAGTTTGCGCTTTACAGGTAAGGATTATTATTATTATTATTATTATTATTAAGGTATATTCATGCCTACTCAGCGTTGATTTTCCGTGCGCTGACTTTTAATAGTGCCAACAATGGGATTCTCAAAAGAGCTTTGGGCACTGGCACTCATTATTTTACAAATTAAGCACTGTCAGAATAGGTCCAAACCTACCAAATGCATGATGGTACAAAAACATCATGATAGAACAAGCGCTAGTTAGTACAGTGAAGAAATAAACTGTGTGAGAATATGAAGTGCATTTGCAAGCCTATCATTTATTCTGCAGGTGCAGGGGCACCTGGGACCAGGTGCGTCAAGTCCCACTGCATCAGCTGCTTCATTGCCATGTGGCCACTGACTGCCATGATGGCTATCTTTCCATATCCAGAGTAAGCGAGAGTCCGCTTCCTTGCTTGCTGTTGCGCCACAGTAAAGATGTACCAGGAAATTGTGATCAAAGGGGTGACAGCTCGAGCAAAGGCTTGACACAGTACAGATCTCATACAAAATGTATAAAGAGAAAATGAAGAACACTGTATAGAAGACCATCCATTACTGCACATAGTAGATTAAGCCCCCCACCCCCATTCAGGGACCAGGAAAAGGCCCAGTGTTGCTTCTCAGTAAACCACGTAGGCCCTCCATTCAACAAGGGCTCTTTCTTGCTTTGGTTCCAATAAGGGCGTTGAACGGAACAGCCTTGAAGGTGCTTCCAGACTGTCAGTGACACCCCTCAAAAACTTAGGACCCGGTAACAAATGGAGGGTATGATGGAAAATTGCACATATTCCTACCGTGACGCCTCTGGGTGACTGGTGACAAATATTACAGACCATATATCGAGGGGGGAGGAGTGAGAAGTAACGTAAAGGTTCACTTGCCCTACCAGAGCCTAACTATCAAAAAACAACGAGAAGGAACCCCTCATATAATCTGTCTATCCTCACTTGTGGAAATCCCCTAAAGCAGTGGTTCTTGACTTGTGGTCCTGGGACCCATGGGGGTACGCAAAGCCTACTCAGGGGCTCAGCAACTGCTTCAGAAATTAGATAATATTAACAGATTAATAAAGTGCACATAAGTAAAGAAGTAAAATTTTAAATCTACAATTTTTAAATGTTTTCTTAAATGTGAATGAATTTGACTTTGGAGGCTAAAAATTAAATTAGGATCCTGAGATTGACTCAGGGGAGCAGTGCAAGTGCTTCAAAAGTAATATAGGATGGATGATAAGTTCCCTCAATTGAATTTAGAAAAGCTTCAACCTTCCCATTAAAATTAAAATGTAGATTTGTTTGTGAATTAAATAAATCCTTTCATCATTTGTGTATGTATTTGATGAATGCTTATTTTGTATTTTTGTGTATTGTTTTGCCATTCAAATAATCAGAAATGCTTAGGTTGGGGGTCTTCTGCTTCTAGTAATAACTCAGTGGGGGACAGCGGATTCAAAAAATGATTCACTGGGGGTCCTCGTGTTCCAGTAATGATTAAGTAGGGGTCCACAGAAGTCAAAAAGTTAAGACCCACTGCCCGAAGGTGTTTAAAAACAACAGACTACAGTCTACTTGCTGCATTCAGTTTAGCACGTTTCTTGGGCGAGGGAGGGGGGTTAAGCAACTGTTACATTTAAAATGTTACCACTGCATGGACTTCTTATGTTTCCAGTTCTCAAGTCATCAGAATGCAGATGAAGGAGATCTATGTAATTTATCACATGATAAGGTGATAGTATAGGTGCTCTGCCTAGGCCAAGGACCCTCACAGATTTTCTTAAAGTATCCCAACGTAGTTTAAAACAGTTACTCTTGTTTTTAGACGGTGCTTCATTTGTTCCTGAGTGAGAACCAACATTCATTTTTGAGGATCAAGACTTATTTTTTACCATCAGAATCTGACACAGAGGAAAAAAAGAAGAGGAAGATGGGAAAACAGTGACAAAGAGAGAAAGAAGATATGAAAAAAGAACTTTGAGTGTGAGGTTTAGAAACATGAAGTGAAAGGTGGTGAAAGAGAGATGTACGAGGTCAACCCAAGGCAGCCTTGGTACTCAGTAACGCTGGCTTTGGGAAAGACCTGAAACGGCTCCAAAAAAAACTTTGGGGTATATTCACAAGAACGTGTGCTAAACAACTCCAAAAAATGTTAACGCAACTTTACACATCGCAGTCCATCGCGTGAAAATAACCCTGTGTTAACGTGGAATTCACAACACGGCGGTACCATGCGATAGTCTCCTGAAACCGCGGACAATGTCCGCGATACAACCACCGCGACGGCGATAAAAACACAAACCCCAACACCAAAAAACGTGCGACGAGCCCATTCGCGATGAGGAAATCAGCGATAAGCAGCGCCAGGCCTGCCATACACACACGGCAGGCGGGAAAATCACTACAAAAGGAGAAAAAACACACAAACACAAAATGACCAACACCGAAGCACCATGGAGGCAGCTGGAGCAGGCACAGATGACGAGCGCAACCCCACAAGTACCCCGGACGACCAGCCCGGGACCACGGTCACAGGGAAGGGCAAGGACAAGAAGAAGAGGAAGACGAAGTTCAGTCCGCAGGAGAATAGGATCCTGGTCACGGAGGTGATAGAACACCATCAACAACTGTTCGTCGCCTCCAATGTGTCATTGGGCACCAAAAATGGATTATGGCGGTCCATCGTGGACAAGGTGAATGCCGTCGGAGAGCACAAGAGGACAATGGACGAGGTCAAGAGGCGATGGAATGACATCAAGCGCAAGACCAAGGATAAACTCGCAGGCAACCAGAAGGCAGCAATGCAGACTGGAGGTGGGAGCCCAGCGCCACAGCTGGAGCTGGATGACATGGAGGAGCTGGTGTTGACAGTCATCAGTGTGGAGACCGTGGCAGGAGTCGGGGGACCGGACACTGCTCGACATGACACAACACCTCAGCAACAGGGTGAGTAACTACCAGGTACTGGGGGGATGGGGGGAGATGGCCACAATGGCACACATGCCCAATCAAGCAGAGCACAGTGCACACCCACAATCACTCTGGATCATGGCCCTGATCTACACACTGTCACAATGTACATTGCCATGCTGTCTGAATGTCAACATGTACCATGCGGCCACATACATGAGGACACATTGTAACACAGCATCTCCCCTTCACATTGCAGGGGCACCGTCAACGCCACCTGCAGAGCAGTCCCAGCCACTCTTCACTGATGACGAGGAGGACACCACCAGCATCGACACCCAAGCCCTCCAAGACATCATGGAACTCATCCGCCACTCACCTCCAGGACTAGGGCAGCCCAGCTGCATCGAGGAGACCCCACCCACTCCACAAACCACCCAGCAGGAGGCACCCACAACCCCGGCTGTCTCCCAAGACCCCCCGAACAACACATGGCCTTCCAACGCCGTGTGTTGGAGGTCCAGAGGGAGATGGCTGAGCAGGTGCGGGTGGGGTTCGACCTCATGGCTACCAAACTGGACGCCATCCATGGGTGTCTGAGTCCCATCAGGGACCACCTCCAGTCCCTAACGGACACCCACACGCCGCTCCATGGTCTCCAACGAGCCCTGGCTGACATTGCTGGAGTCATGATTCGGAGACAAGAACACCTGTCCGCTCAGAGTGGCTCCAGCGATCTCAGCCGTGAGATGGCACACATGCGGAGGCTCATGGAGGACATGGTGCGGATGGAGGCGGAAAGGATGGCAGCCACCGCTGCACATCAGCGAAATGTAGTTGGGATCTACCATGCCCTGCATGTCCTCATCATGGCATTGCTGCCACAAGGTGTGGCGCGGATGAATGCTGCTGCCCCTACACCATCCACATCTCCGCCCCCTGGTGTGTCCGTGCCTCACAGTGCGGCAGACATTCCACCTCCAGCACCTGATGTGTCACTGCCACACAGTGCTGCAGCCGGAACAGCACTACCCACAGGTGGGGCAGGGCACACATCCGAGGACGAGGACGTGGCTGGATTTGGGATCAGAAGGAGGCACTAGCATTCATTTCCGCCACCTGGCCTGTTGCTCCTTGGTGCCGCACATGCCCCCATGATCTCCCACTGACCCCCGATACACTCTGCGGCACTCACCTTGGACCACGACATGGACTTCCATATCCTGTTTGGTGACCAATGACACGGCGACCAGACTGCGGACTGTACTCTTCCTCATCCTCTGTCCTTGTCATTCCCGATGGACTCTGGCTGGCCCTCCACGGGCCCATATTGTGAAGTGGGGTTGGCATGGCCCTGTACTGCTCCAGCTGCTGAACTCCACTGGATGTGCAATAAACATTCAGGAACGCACTGCTGTGTCATGTCTTTCATCATTCAAGTATGAATGTGTGGATGAATGTAGGGTCAGTGATTCCCCCTAACGTCAATGATGCTCATCTAGTGGGATTCCAGTCACAGTGTGCTATGTTGCCTATTGCGTTGCGGGTGCCGTAGACACCACAACAGGGACACACGCATTAGTCACTTCCTTGTCCGGACATGGACTGCACCACGCCCCCAGCCCCCGAGTCGTTGTTGCAAGCCCTGCGCTGGTCCGGCGTACGCCAGGCCAGACCACTCTGCTTACGCTCCGAGGGGGGGGCCACATAACCACATGTCACAGGTTTACACGCTAGTGGTCTGCAGGTCGCTGGTCTAGTTGTCAGCATGTCGCGGCCACTCCCTGAGGGCAGGTTTGCACACACACCACACCCATCCGGCGCAGGCGTCACAGGCCATGTGACCCCGAGTATATGAGGGGCCGGCAACGTCACATTCCCCACTGCCGGAGGTGACTGGATGACGGACGTACCACAGGGCTCAATCATGAAGGGCCCATGAGTTGTTGCGCACAGGGTTAGTGGCACCCGAGGCCTTGCGGACGCACGGGCCCACCACCACGTGGCGCTGACTGGGGTTGCACAGGGTTAGTGGCACCCGAAGCCTTGCGGCCGTCACGGGCCTCCCACCACGTGGCGCTGACTGGGGTTGAACAGGGTTAGTGGCACCGAAATTGCTGAGCGGGTGTGCAGCCTGCGATGATGACGTGTGCAGTGATGTGATCTCTGCCATTGATGCCTCAGGACTCAGCTCCATGTGTGGGACCTGCTGGACCGCGATGCGGGTCCACATGATGTAGAGCATGCCATGGTGGCGGGACCGGGGCCTGGAGCTTGCACGGGCACGTGGTGTGCCCACTGGTGGACACACCGTCGGCGAAAGGTGAGCATTGGGGCCGGGGTGCGCAAGGGCGGGCAGCCAGCGCTGGATGGCAGGAGGGGCTAGGGTGCGGCTGCCTGTGTGCGCAGGGGCGGACAGGCGTTGTTGCCGTGTGCAGTGGGATGGACTCTGACATGACTGACTCTTGCCTCGGTTACAGGTTACAGACCTGGTGGCTTGCAGTGTATCCCGGCACTTGTTTGGAGGCGCACCAGTGGCAGCAGGTGAGCAGTGGTGCCTGGGTGCGCGGGGCGGCAGTGTCCTTCCTTCTCTCTCTCTCTCTTTCTCTCTCTTCATTTCACTTTCACTCTCCCTTCCTTTCCTTCTCTCTCCCTCTCCCTCTCTCCCTCTGCCTTCCTTTCCTTCTCCCTCTCCTTCTTTCCCACTCCCTTCCTTTCCTTCTCTCTCTCCCTCTCTCTCCCTCTCCCTTCCTTTCCTTCTCTCCCTCTCTCCCTCTCCCTTTCTTTCTTTCTCTCTCTGCCTTTCTTTCCTTCTCTGTTTCTCTGTGTCTCGCTCCTTTGATGTGCGCATGACACACGTTCTGATTTTGTGCTTTATTTTCGAGGCTGTGACATCATGATTGTCCCGGACGGACCCGACAGGAGTCTTCCGCATTGGTGTTTTGTGTTGTATTTCAATAAAGTTTTTGGTTGTTACTTCAATGATGAGTGACTGTTTCTCGTTCTTCTGTCTCAACATGTGTGTTTCTGTTTGTCATTGTGGGACGTCATGCGCTTTTGTGGCTCTTGTGTCGTGCTTGGTATGTGTTTGTCCGGGGGGGGGGGGGCCTGGGGGAGGGGCCTGGGGGTGGTGGCGGTGGGTGTTGTGGCCCTCATGGGTCTCCGAGCTGCATGATCATTGTCTCCACGGCATCTGTGGGTCTTCAGATGTGGCTCTGGCCTGGGCTCCCTTTCATGCTGCAGGTAGTCGTCCTGCTCAACACCAGCGAAAGGCAGGTGTTAATTCCCTGCTGCTACCGCGGCTTATCGCCTGTTTTTGGTTCGCATCGCAGATCTGGCAGTTCGTTGTGAAAGTGGTGTAGTGTTGTTTTCGTGTGTTTTTGCACGGGAACGCCTACTCTGCATCTCATTAGGGTTAGTTGGTGGTGTCACCCGTGGAGGTAACTGTTGAGGCGGTTATCGCGGGAATACTTGCGTTGTCTGCAGTTTGCAACCGCTTGTGAATGGGGTGTTAAATCTGTCACCAGTTTTGTTGCGTTAAGTTGACGATAACTCGGAGATAAGTCCTTGTGAATATCCCCCTTTGAGCCCCTAAACTTATTTTTTTCTTTCAAACTGAGCACACTCGTTTAGTATTAATATTCATACTACATAAACCCCACTGGAGCGCTGATATTATCACCTGTTAATCCCATGGTTTGTTAGCAAGTGGCCACAGGCAGTCATTGAACATTATTGAATCCCTGTTTCCAGGCCCGTAGCCTGGAGTACATTTTTGTGGGGTCATGGCGATCAGCTATGACCAAACATTAAAGATGTGCACTCTAGGTCCATTCTTTACCAAATACTTGTAGGGAAAGATGTGTAGTATGGAAAGTTTTAAAGCACATAATGCTTGTTTGTGCTTTTTTATTAATGGAGTGATTATTTATACTACTAAATATATATATCCCCCCCAGAATATCATAGTACGTGTATATCGAGGACATAGTATTGAAAGGTATGTGCATATAAGAAAGTATGGATTTACTATTCCTAACTCCACATCTGCATACCTCAAATATATATGTATATACATCACATAGGTACATATATGTGGAGCCCGGTATAGAAAATCTATACTTACTTGTTGATAGTTTGGATTCAATGTTCTGGGCTCAATATTCTGTGCCATCGATATTCTGTTTTTTATATTCAGAATGCACACTGTGTGATTCTATGTGAAGGAATACATGGATTTTTTAAGGTACATATTAAATCACTCATCAACTTTCCCCAATCCAACTTTAAATTATATCAATTAGGTTGGATTTATAGAAGAGTGGTGTAAAGTTGTAAAGTCGGCTAACTTGCAACTTTGTCTGTTTTCTAAACTGTTCAAGCTTTGTGAAATGCAAAGCTTTTGAAGTTCTTTTAAAAGAAAATAAGCTGGTGTTAGAACAGAACCCTCCCTCTCACACCTGTTCCCTGAGTTGGTGAATGTCCAGCCTTCGCACTCAACGGGGCAGATCTACAAGAAAGTGCTGCAGCGTGGCGCTGCAAGCCCTTTGGCTGCGCCACGCTGCGGCACTTTCAGAGCACAGGAATGCGACATATTTACAAGAATATGTCGCATTCCTGTGCTCTCCCTGCGCTGGCGCACAAACAGCTGCCAAGCGCCGGCGCAGGCACCCTTGCACCATGGTGCAAGGATGCCTGCGCCATGGGAGATTGTGTTTGTGCAGGAAGGGGCACCTTTCTGCACAAAAACAATCAGTACAGGCTTTTTCCTCTTTCAATGCATGCTGTAGAATGCAGCACGCATTGAAAGAGGAAAAACGAGGAGAAATGAAAACATTTCTCCTCGGTGCGCCTCGCTACGCCACCTCTAGGGTGGCGTAGCTTTCAGACGCATCTCCAGATTTACGATTTCTCGTAAATCTGGAGATGTGTCTTGTTCCATGGGTGTTGCGTGGGAACACCCACAGCAACACCCATGGAACGCCCCTTCAACGCAAAGTGCTGCGTGTGAAGGGACGGTATTTACAAGGAGAGGAAAAGTCACGCATGGTGGCTTTTCCTCTCCTTGTAAATATCGAAGAGCCCCTGCGCCACCAGTACGTCACGAAAAGTGACGTACTGGTGGCGCAGGGGGCTTGTAAATCTGCCCCAACGTTTTTTGCTAGATGATGTCCTACTTGGGACATTCTGAATCAGAAAATCTTCACACCTGGAAGGCCGGAAAGAATAAACGTTATCTTAAGTAAGGGTAGGAAACTTAGGGTCTGATTTAGATTTTGGCGATGGAATACTCCGTCACAAACATGACGGGTATCCTCTCCGCCGTAGTACAAGTGCCATTGGATATAATACACTCGTAATATGATGGACAGGATATCCGTCATGTTTGTGATGGAGTACCCCGTCCACCAAACTCTAACTCAAGCTCTTAATCAGTTTCGTAAACTATGGACATTCCTTATTCCGTCCAACTTTGTAAGTGAAGTTTAATTTACCTCACCACCAATTTAAAATAACTTTACAGAGAGCTTGGAGCATATCCTTCAAGGACATTTTGGTAAATTGAAATTAGTGGAGTACAGTGTGTTTTACAGTAGAAGCCCTTCCCCTTCCAATCTGGGGGTTGGGCCAGAGGAGGGAGGAGGGGAGGAGGGAGGCGGGGAGTGTTTGGGCACAAAAAAATAAAATAAATAAACTTACCTTAATGCTGCCGCCGCCTCCCGCGCATCGGATCTTGCTGCTTCTGGCTCTGGGGCTGGGCACAGGCTCCCAGCCTGTGGCCAATCATGAAGCTGCTCTCGCATGAGAGCAACTTCAGGATTGGCCTGAGCATCGGCAACTTGCGATCCCAGGCAGACTGGGGGCCTGGGCCTGCTCTCTCCAGCCCCAGCAACCCTGCTGAGGCTGGAGAGAGCTTCACTGCGCATGAGGGGTTTTCCGGTCTGAGACGGCTGGCCAAACACCTCATGCGCAGTGAAGGGAGTGCCCACCACTCCCCCACCAGCAGTGTCATCCTTGGACCCACCCCCAAGACTTGTCAGAGTCCTGGGGGCGGATCCAGGGGATTAAAATAAAACGATAATAAAACAGGTTTAAAACCCATTTTATTATCTTCTTATGTACTGGTGGTGGCGGCGCTCCTCTGCCCTAATGGAGCAGCCGCCAACAATGGTGAAAACTCAATGGAATTTAAGTGTAATTTTAAAGAGGAAGTTGGGAAGGCTCCATACCAAATTTCATTAAAAGGATGTGACAAAAGATGGATAGTTCAATTACATTTGATCAAAAGCACCAGTCAAACCTGCGTGGACTTGAAGCAAGCACCGACATTGGCATACACCCCTCATAGTTAAAGGCAGGTTGTGTGAAAGGTGTTGTACAAAAGGAGAACTTCATCAGACATCGACCAGCAAGACAGGCATGTATTGTAATTGATAAGTGATTTGTGACCCTGGGATGGTTCAAATCACCTCCATTGTAGAACTTGGACTTCTCAGCAAGTAAGTTGAACTTTCCAGCGATAGCACCCGTCATGGTAGACATGGTTGATATGTATTAAAAGGGAAGGCATCACCAAGAACATGTGGTAACAAATAAGAAGAGAGTGCCATTGTTAAGCAATTTCTAAAAAGCAATGTGGATCTAGGAACAATAGTTAAATCTTAATAAGACTTCAAAGGCTGAAAGGTGATTTTTGGATCTTACACTAATATCCTTTTTAGAAAAAGAAAGAGCAAATTTGTGCATGGAAATCACATTGGGACAGCTATATTAGCTATAACACAGCAAGCTATAAATTCCACTTAAAATCTCCAATCAATTTTTCTCCATGTGTATCTAACTCTCATTTTCATACTTACTCTCTTCTCTCCTCTTATGCTAATTTCTGTCCCCAGTATCTCTCTCACCTTTCTCCTCACTCTCCCTTTCTGTTTGCCGCAGCAACTTTCTATCTTCCCCTTCCTGTCTCTCCTGATCTCTCTCTCGTTTTTTTCTATTTACTCTCTTTTCTTTCTCTCCTTGTCTAGAACCTCTTCTCGCTTTCTTCTCTGTACTTCTCAATATGGTTTATCTCTCCCTAGCCCTCTTCTCTATGGACTATCTATGGAAACTGAAACTTTTTCTTCGCTGTGCATGGCCATGAGCCATGGCCACGAGCAGCAACTGCCATCTTTCTTTGGCCACTGTGTTTTTCACAGTTCCTCAGACCCGGAAGCCTACCATCCTGGAGCCTCCGAAACAGGAGCCTTCTGTGACCATGAAATAAAGAAGTTAATGTGATGTAGCAATCATATCCCTGCAGCTTGTTATAAATTCTTGTTGGTCAGGACATCAGGCAGCATAGATACAGGCTACAGGCATCAAATGTTTAGGGCAAGAAAATGCCAACTTTCTAAAAGTGGCACTTTAGGAATTGTGACTTCAAATCTAACTTTACCAGTAAAGAGGGGAGAGGAAGTGGCCTTACAGCCAGAGCTGCCGACTTTGGAGCTGGGGAACCAGGTTCGAGCCTTGGCGTTGGCTCAGTATCCTGTGATCACTTAATCTCCCTGTGCCTCCCCAGAAAATGAATGTGTCCTTGTGTAACGTAACTGGTGCTCATGTAAAACACTCCAATACCTTCGGGTCGCTATATAAATCTGCACAAAGAAAAAAAAAGAGGGTTTTAAATTACAATTCTTTAGACACCAAACTCAACATTCTTACCTGCTTCCAATTGAAAGTTATCACTTATTAAATGTCTTCTTGACCGATTCCAATCTGGTTTCCGCCCGGGCATAGAAGTGAATCGGCCCTTACACACATAGTGGATGATGCGCTAAAAATGTTGGATTAAAAAGAATCATGCTGTCACGATTCCTGCGATGCTGGGTTGGGACAAGAGAATAAAAGTGACTGGTGGACTGTGCCTCCTGAACCCAGTCCTCTCCTCTCTTTCCAGCCAGATGACTGGATTGCATATGGAAACGCAAGTGACGACGAGAACACCATATGTTATGGACCAGGTCCCTTTAACTGGGAAGACGTCAAGGAGGACGCCGCCTACACCAGTGACAACATCACCAGCCAGCCAATGGAAGCCGAGTGGAGGAGTTAAAAAATCTTAAATCCAATTGTAAACGCTTAGAACGCTCTTGGAGGAAAAGCTATTTGGAAGGAGAGAAAAAAGTGTATAAATCCAGCCTGCAAATATATAAACAGGCCATCTTTGTTGCAAAACAAAGATTTTACTCTACCCAAATTGAATTATCTAAGAACTCTACCAAAGAGCTCTTTAGAACAGTCTCCAATTTAGCCTCCCTGAGTCCAGCTACTGTCCAATCTAGTCAAGAGTTATGTGAGGAGATTGCTAAATTCTTCCTCAATAAAGTGGTTAGTATATTTTCAGTGTTCAGTGGATCGAGGGAGGCTGGATCAAGTATGATTAAGGAGACCTTCGAATTTAAGAGGGTCCCCCGTGCCTTGGACAAATTCAGTCCACTGATTGTACAGGATATTCTGGAGCTTCTTAAGGGAGCCAAATCGGGCTCGCCTTTTGACCCCTGCCCAGTAATGATCGCAAAATTGGCCCCCAGTCCAATTGCCTTATATCTCGTAGCCATCTTTAATGGTATGTTCGAAACTGGACAATTTCCCAAACTGTGGAAGCTGGCTTCAATACTCCCTCTCTTGAAGAAGCCAAGCTTGGATCCCAATGATCCCAATAATTTCCGCCCGATCTCTCGTTTGCCTCTCCCTGCAAAAATGGTGGAGAAAGTTATGAATCATCAACTCAGTGCCTTTCTGAGGGAGGTCCAAGCATTGGATCCCTCCCAACTTGGTTTCAGAGAGGGACACAGCACTGAGTCGGCCCTCATTAAGGCTACAGAGGAGATTAGAGTAGCAGTGGATCGAGGAGGTAGGGCTGCTTTGATCCTACTGGACTTATCCGTCGCATTTGATATGGTCCATCACGATATTTTGATGGACCGTCTCAGGGAATGTGGGATACAGGGTAAAGCTTGGGATTTGCTCAGGTCCTTTTTATCAGACAGAGGACAGATTGTATCCCTGGGGAAATTTCAGTCTACACTCTTCACATTGCCATGCGGAGTACCGCAGGGGTCCTCTCTGAGCCCAACACTTTTTAATGTTTATGTTTCATCGCTAGCTCCTGTTATCAGTGCCTTTGGATTTGGGATTACGTCTTATGCGGATGACACACAGATTGTGGTGTCTCTTCTACCCGGCCAAGAGCTAGGGATAGATAATAAATTTCAGATCTGTATGGAAGCAGTAGGGAGCTGGATGGCAGATAACTGCCTTAAGCTAAACTCGGGTAAAACCGAAGTGATGTTGTTCGGGAATGACACTAACTTTTGGACCCCCAATTGGTGGCCCGCTTCTCTGGGATCTCTTCCATCTCCCTCCAAAAAGGTGAAAAATTTGGGAGTTATGGTGGATGAGAAATTGTCTCTGGGTGCCCAGGTTAATGCAGTAGTGTCAACAACAGTATATGTCCTGAGAACTATCAAGAAAATTGTGCGGCTTCTCCCTTTGGGGAGCCGGAAAACAGTGGTCACAGCCTTGGTTCTGTCAAGGCTGGACTACTGTAATAGCTTATATCTTAACATGCAGCAAAAGTTTTTGAACAAACTTCAGTTGTTCCAGAATGCTGCGGCCAGACTTCTCACGGGCTCATCTAAATTCTCCCCAATCTCTAATGAGATAAGAAAATTGCATTGGCTCCGGGTGAAGAGCCGTGTGCGCTTTAAATCTCTTTGTATGGTCTTTAAGGCATTGCAGGGTTCGGGACCAGAACATTTGCAACGCCAGTTTCAATGGTATAGACCGGCAAGAACACTGAGATCACTGGGAGCCAAACTGGTTGCAGTTCCACCCGTAAAAAAAGCCCAGTGGGGTGGCAGAAGTTTCTCCCTATGTTCAGCTAAGGCCTGGAATGGTCTGCCTTTTCATCTGAGAAATGCCGATAATCTTCTGGCTTTTAGGAAGGGGCTGAAGACCTGGCTTTTTGATGAATAACTCCTGTCCTTCCGGTCTCAGCAATTGGAGTAGTAACTAGCGCCAGGACACCTCCGGGTAATCGCGCGCTTTAGAAATCTTCATAACATAACATAACATAACATGACGAGGGGAAGCTTAGACCAGGAAGAGGAGCAGCCGTCGGGAAACACGAGGAGTTCCCGGTATCCAGAGCCGAGCGTCCAAAGGAGAGTCAAGCGGTTCTGCTCGTAACAGCAAGGGGAGAAGAAGAAGCTACGACGAAGCCAGGAGGCCAACGACAACGTGCAGCGCCCCGCCACGCTCCTGGAGGAGCATGGCTCCAACAGGTACGGGAGCGTGTTACGGGGTGGATGGGGAGGAGGGTGCACGCTAACAGATAGTCACCTCCTGTTATCACGTCACGATTACCCAGTTCCCAGCACGGTTTCTCAAGGATTTAGTTTGGCATCGGTGTTCCCTCACTCCCTCCCTGATTTGTTTTAATATATGAGCTTAGCCCTCACGATCCCTTCCTTTTCTCTTTTCTTCCCGAGCGCCCGGGGATACCTGAAGAGCGGGGAGTCTTAAGAGAAGGAATTCGAGGGAAGAGGTCTGTGGAAGATAACAGGACCGAAACCAGCGCCTGTGAAGCATAACAGGACTGAAAGACAGACCGTCATTCCGTGACATTAACTCTGGCATCCCGCAAGAAAAGAGTGTTTGCAATAAAACCGAGTCTTGCTAGCCCCCGTGAACAGCCTGATCCCTGCCTACCATCACACATGCCTACTAATCCTCTTTCACCTATATTCTGCTTTTGATACGGTTAACCATGACTACCTGCTAGACCTATTGGAACTCAGGATGGGATTCTCAGGGTCCGTCCTAAACTGGTTCACCTCGTTTCTCCAAACCAGAACTCAAAAAGTCAAGGTAAATCAGTCCCTGCCTAATACTGCTATGGTCACATTAGGGGTTCCACAGGGTTCCGCCCTCTCACCCACTCTGTTTCACTTGTTCATGGAGCCACTAATGGAAATTCTGAGTTCAACCAACATCCAATATCATGTGTACACCGATTATATCCAACTTTACCTGAAAGTCTCCTTCCCTGAAGACATCAGATCCCTCCACTTAACTCTACAAAATACCCAAAACTGTCTATCATGCAACTACCTCAAACTTAATACTCTCAAAACTGAAATCCACCTAGTCGCCCCACCCAATCAGTCACCCATTATTAATGAATGGATGCAGCAACTAACAGCCTTCAACTGCTTACCACAAGCTATTGATTCAGCAAGATCACTGGGAATGACTCTCGACAAGAACCTTAATGTGCAGAAGCACATACGTGCTGCCACTAAAGGAGCAAACCTTCAAATGATCATCTTAAGAATATTAAAACCCTTCCTCTCCTGCAATGACTTCAAGTCTGCCGTCCAAGCCCTAGTGATTTCCAGGTTGGACTATGGAAGCGCTACCCTCTGCGGCTTGCCCAGATACAAAACAGCCCCATTAAGGGCCTCCCTAAAATCTGCTGCAAGGCTCATCAATGGATCAAAAAGAAATAATCACATCACCACCAATTTGAAATCCCTCAATTGGCTCCCCTATGAAGCAAGAATTGAACTGACAATTGCACGTATGACTCACAAAGCTCTACACTTCAATACCCCTACCTACCTACCTCACTCAGAATCTTGAACTTTCGGCAGGCTCCAGATCCTCTTGAAGCTCCAGCACTCTATTGCTGAAACCATAAAGAAGAAAACCTGCAACAGAGCCTTCTCTGGCATTGCTGCGAGAATTTGGAACTCCCTCCCTCCTCTCTGAAATAAGAATAAATCTTTAAACTACATCTTTCAAAAAAGTAGTTAAACTACTACTTATGTACAAATTTCTGCCCTAGACTCTAGGACCTCCTCTCTCCAAGCATATTATGACTTATCAACTACACTCATGATTACTGATAGCTTGTTATGCTATTGTTCTTTTTTTTTATTTCTCTGTTTCAGCATTGAGGTGACACCACCCTTATCTGGGGTGTTGCCTGATCCTGTACTGTTCTAGATTCTGACATTATGATTACTGCTTGCTTGTTATGTTATGTTATTGTCTTTTCTGATCTATCTGTCTTAACGTTGAAGTGTCACCACCCTCATCTGGGACGTTGCCTCAGCCTGTACTGTTCTAGATTATGATATTATTCTTACTACTTGCTTGATATGTAATTGTCTTTTCTTTTTTTTCTTTTTTGTTTAAGTAAGCTTTATTGAAATAATACAGCACAAAGGTACCACTACATAATCCAACCAGTTAGAACAAAAAGAAATAATACAAACAGATATGCAAAAAGTAAGTAGTACCTAGAAATACAACAAACCATAAAAAAGACTATAGCACTACAAATCAAAAGAAATCAATAAAAGAGTACCCCAATAAAACAGCCTTTTGCATTTTGTGACCAAAAGGAAGAGAAGAAAAAGGAGGTAGAAAAGCAAGAGAGGGAGAGAGAGAAAGGGAAAAGAAAGAAATAGGAACAAAGGAGATAAAAAGGCTAAGGAAAAAGTAGTAAACAACCTTACAATGTGTAACCAACAATAAGTAACTAATGTATTATGCAACATGGTGTCACGTTGCCCATAGGGACATTGTCGTTTTTCACTAACTTAGCATGAGCACGTTGCAGCTTGCCTGCTGTTTTGCGCACTTTAGTACGCGTCTTCATTTTTGCAATACTTTCAATGACTGCTTTCACATGAGAACTCATCGCTGGGTTCGTTCTCTGCATGTTCCTGGGATTTTGACTGAACATTATGTGCAAGGTCGAACAACAATGCCCCTTGTTATTTTGTTCTGGCCAAACCTTAGCCCTTAGACAAAACATACCGATGCAGCTGTTGTTTGGACAGCGTACTTGGGTTTTTAGTGGGGTACACGAATAGGTGACACACACTTGGAGAGGCACCTTTCCAGGGAGAAGAGCGAAACAGCACCTACGATGTAGATCTACCATCTATAGGCTAAGGTATGGGGTCTGCTGACAAAGCCCAGAGAACTTCTATTATATAATAATATTTCTTCTTAGCAAGGGGAGGGAGGTTAGGCACTATAGTCCTTTCTCCATTGTCTTTTTATGATGACATCTCCCTTCATGATGTGTGGACTAGCTGCTATGCTGACTGTATTTGTACTTTGCATTTTTCTGCTTGTTGTGGCACGTATACTGCATGTTAGGGCACGTTAGTTCAAATAAACATTTTAAACTGTTTTGTGTCTCTGTCAGATCTTGTTGTGGACAAGTATAAGAGGGTGAGCGAAAGGGTGTGTCTTGTTACCGTGATTCCTGAGAGATCTGGGAGTGTTGTGTTCTGGGGTGCCTAATCATTTGTTTCTCTGTGAGTGAGTAGGAGAGCAAGTGAGGCACTATAGCTAGTCAGTCTTGGGTTAGTGGGTACTAAGGTTAGGAAGACTCATTCCCTATACACCAAGGTCCAATATTCCTGCTAATAGTTCTGTATTTGTGCAGAATCCCTGCAACAATGGAAGATGATAACAATATGCAACAATCAAGGAAAGGAACACTAAACCAAATATAATAAATACACATGAATGTTTGTGGGGGTTGAAATACGAAATGATTGTCATGAATTAGCATTGTTCGAGTAGATAAATAGTTGGTAAGCGGTGACCAGAAATAGTCCTTCCGAAGAAGCAGCTGGGTGGAGGTGACAGATGCTTTATCCAGTCTGTGATGATGACAAAGAAGGTTCCACCAACTGGTAAGCATAACTTTAGAGACATCCTTCCAATTAGAAGTAATAATTTGGAAGACTGCAGGTATTAGTAAGTCTACGAACCTACCCAGCTTGTGCGCACCAAAGCAAATAGGGGAAGAACTACCCAGGAATATCGATTTGATCACAAATGATAAATTAATAGAGCATATGGAAGAGATTGTGTTGCATGCCCTCTTTTAAAAGGATTGAACGTTTGGCCAAAGAAAAAAATGAATGCAAATAAGTACCTGGTGTTTCAGAGCAAGACCAGCAAACCCATGATACACTAGGATTGTATCTACAAATAGAAACTGGAGTTAAAAACAATCGTTGATAAAAATAATATAAAGGGGGCGTGGCCAGCCAAGATGGCCGTGTGGATGTGATCCACGACGGCTCCGCTGCCAGAAAGTTGTAAATTGCAGCACCACCGCGCTTAAGGCTCCAAAAGTGGGGAAATATACCTGGCATTGCTCGGAAACAGCTCCAGTGTCTTTCGAGGCACTGGAATTCGTGTGTGGACCGACGGATGGCGAGTGGCTGAGGGCAGAATGGAAGGCAGCCGCTCCAGCCGGAGCTTTACCCGGAGTTGATTGCAGTGCAGTGCCAGAGGTGAAGAGCGGATCTACTGGGGCCAGTCGAGAGAGACTTCACTCTGGACCGTCCCGCGCCTGCAGGATCGAGAAAGGTGAGCGATCCTCAGCGGCCCGGTGAGCGAACGCAGCGGGAGGCAGGAGACGCGTCGGCCACCATTTCCCAGCAGCACGGCACGGAGCACAGAGACGGGCGGTTTCCATGAAAGAGAACTGAGGTACCCCCCGAGTGGAGCCTGTAAATACTGCCTTGTGTGCGGTCAACTGGAGAGGGTTTTATCCTCTTTTGGGCAGCAAATACGCCATTAACCCCTGAGGCGAATTGTGAACTGGCGGTGCCTGACCCCAAAATGGCGCCCGCAGTGGACGACATGCCTCGGGCTGACTTTGGGATCTTGTGCCAGGGAACTCCTCCACACTAGCAGCGGGGCACATCCTATCAGCTTCGGTGGGCAATCAATGGGAGCACTCAGTAACTCACAACCCTAGCAAGTTCAAGGCATTCCAGACAGCAATCCCCGTAACTGCCCACATTGACACTATGCGAGGAGGGCAGGTGTGAGAGGGGTGGAGGCCTTCGTATGTAAGAGAGACCACAGGTGCAGAGGGGCGGTATATGCAACATTGAAAATAAAGCAGCAGGAGGCGTTCTGGAGCCCCCACACGGATGAGCACGGAGAACAGTGATTACGCTAAATTGCACACCTGATGTTCCCTACTAAATATAGCGTAAGCGATCGATCTTTTATTTACCGAAAGTGGTTGAGGGGAGGAAACAACTCAGATAAATATCAGCAAAGTTGTCATGCCTGGAAAGACGACCAACTCCAAAGTGCAGTTTGAATATTTATTATAAGGCCAAAAACAATTGGATGTAAATACATCTCAGTAGCAAAGTATAGAGGTACAGAAAAATTAATACAGAGCCAAGTTTACGAATATAAGTAATGCGGCCCAAAAGACAGATGATTATAAATTCCAAAATCACAACGCAACACAGAATGGATGCGATATTCAGCTCTCGACTCATTGAAAGAAATCAAAATCTTTCCCTACACTGCTCTACATTGAGGGCCCTTCCTGTTTCTCTTCTATCATTCCCCAACGGTGTCAGCACGTGTTGACTTCCTAAGAAGTACTCACGTCAAATGGGTCGTTTTAGCTTATGGCTATGGAGCTCGCTCTAAAATGCTCCTTCTCCTCCGAAAGCTAGCAGAAGTCTGGTCTCGCTGTCCCTGTGCATCATACAAAAGATGGGATTCAACCCACAATACATCATTCTTCTTAAAACTTTCCATTGCACCTCTATGCAGTAGCTTTTTCTTTCATGGCACAAATTTAATTAATGATATCTTCTTTCCAGTGGCCTTGGCTTTCAGACAGACCAGATACGCAAGGCATCCTCCCTTCTCGCTTCCCAGTCATCTTCAAAGACATTCCGGGTCTCTCCTTAACTCTGAAAATAACAATGTGTGTTCTTGCACCTGCAGTTGGATGAGAACATTCTCATTTCAAACCCAACAACATTTAATTATTTATTTCTCGAGAGCAAGGAGAATCGAAACTTTAAGACTTTGGGCCTATAATTCAGGCAACTTAAACTAACCACAATTACGGTGTATAGAAATAATATCGTCCTGCACATTATGCATGAAGGAATCATAATACATACAAAATTCAATGCGTTCACTAGTTTTCAACATCAAATGATTCAAATAAATGTTTCTTAATAGTCTTAAAACACTGCAAACAATACGAATACATGAGAGTGCGTTTAAACCATGAGTATAGTGCACTCATACAAAATAGAGTGCTATCAGCGCTCTATCAGTTCCCCCCTCTTATGACTAGTGTCATAACACCAACTGTCTATTCTCCTGTAGTTTCTCCTTGTAGAAGAGACCGACCTAAACAGAAGCCGTAGCTTGCCGTCCCTGTCTGAATCGTTCTAACCCCTTAAGGTGCTGGTAATGACTGTCCTGCAGTCGTTCAAGTTGGCGCTCTCGCTTTCTCGAAACAGTCTCCTGATGTTGTGCCCTTTGCCATTTGTAAGCCTTGATGGCTCTTAGTAGGACAATTATACAAATGACAGCTATTATAATAGGATTCAAGATATATCCCATTATTCCTTGTCCCAAACTTCCAAACCAACTGCCTATCTTGCCAAATCCTTTCCCCACTTGCTCCCAGAGTCCTTCAGCAGCCATCTCACGTAACTCTTGGTGTATATCTGAAATATTACTGATATATTTCCTTATATCCCGACTGTTGTCAGGAATATAAGTGCAGCACTGTTGAACTTTCAATAATTTGCAGACTCCTCCGGCTTTTGCTAACAGCACATCTAGGGCAAGACGGTTTTGCAAAACCATAGCCCTTATCGAAACCATCTCCCCATCTACAAGTAATAAAATCTGAGCTGTATTTATTGAGAGCTTATCCACTAGTGTGGCCAGCTTTCTGATTTTCAAATCATTCAGAATCACACCCATACTCGGTATCATAGCTCCAAATATGTCTCCAATCACTTCTCCTGCACTCACACTTCGTTTTCCTCTGTGAGGTCTGTTTCTTTCTAGGGGCCATAAATCATTCACATGAAAAATCTTGGGAAATACCACAGCCAAATAACACGTGCCATACCAATTTTTGGGCAACTTCACATAGGCATTCTTTCCGCACACAAAATACACATTGGGCACTATTGTTATTTTGACTAATAATGCTTTTCTAATTGATTCTTCGATCAAGAAGACATGCTCACAATCACTTTCCCCACAAATATCTTATCGTAGTATGTGGTCGGGTGTCTAATACACAACTTCCCCTTCTGCTGGAAATCTAATGCTATGGGTCCAAAACTCCCCTTTGCTTTATGATCTAATTCTTCTTTAGTCCATGGGGTAACCTTGTGCTTTGGATCTGGTCTAAATAGAGTCTGTCTATGCCGATCTTCTATCTGATCTATAAACTTCTTTTCAATGTCAGTTAACATACAGGTTAAATTGTGTCTATGGGCATAGGACGTATCTAAAGTGATGGTAGGCACGAAATACTTTGACATTCGCTCTACTTCCTTATAATAATCATATTTATTCATGTATTTAAGAACAGGGACTTCTGAGAGTACCACATCATAATTTGAGAAATAGTACTCGAAGTGTGCTTTGCTATAAAACATACTCAACAACACACTACATGTAATGCCATAGGTCAAAGGCAAATGATGGTATCGAATGCCTTCTTCTACTGAGGCTGGTAATTGCATACACATATAGCAATCCTTTCCTTCCATGGTATCCACATACTCATACAATAATCGAGCATACGCATTCAAAGTAAAATCACCCTTTGACAAATCAACATGTAATCTACGGCTAGTTTCCTTAATCATTTCTGGATCCCTTGCGGATGCATCCTCATCTATCTCAGAGATTGGTGTAGTGAGTGTTGCCTGTACCCTATTCTGTCCGACATCCTGAGATCCAACTAGAGATGTAACGATCACTACAGTTATAACAATAAGCACCACTACAATGAGGGTGCCAATGATGCACTTCTGTTTGCGTGTTGATTTTTCGGACACCATGGTTTCTACTGATTCGTTCTGAAGCACAAAAGGGAAAACACAGTCTCTTTCTGTTTTCTTTGTTTAACACTGTCTTTCTCACTTCTCTCCTCCCATGCAATTAATGTCAAAGTTCCTTCAATTGATACTAAACCTATTGAAGAGATGTAGTCAGCCCTACTCCTCACTCCATCATCTACTAGAAAGTCCCTAATTTTAAATCTTCTTAAACTGGGGTCTAAGTTATCTTCTTTCTAAGGCCTAATGCTTTCTTTGGTTATGATTCAAGCTTCATCGTTAATGATATTTGATCCAAGTATTTCGAGGACAAATTGCAAAATCTCCGCACGAATTTCTCCCTAATTCTTGCGCGATGAGCTGTCGGCCAAATGAAGGGAAAATAACCTGATTGAGGATCAGGAAACGCAATCCACTCAGCTTTGGAGGATTTGGAACTTGCAGAGTTAGCTTTCCAAATGCTTCTACGCCTGGGACCAGCAACTGTATTTCAATCGAGAGGGTGTCCCCTCCGTAGCTCACCGTACCAGCTCCCAACCTCCCGGACTTCGCTGGGCTCTGCATCTGCAGCCAGGTACGTCCACTCAGGAGATGCGTATCTTTGAGACGCTATTCTTTCTCTTCTGGAATACATCATTCTTCTTAAAACTTTCCATTGCACCTCTATGCAGTAGCTTTTTCTTTCATGGCACAAATTTAATTAATGATATCTTCTTATCAGTGGCCTTGGCTTTCAGACCGACCAGATACGCAAGGCATCCCCCCTTCTCGCTTCCCAGCCATCTTCAAAGACATTCCGGGTCTCTCCTTAACTCTGAAAATAACGATGTGTGTTCTTGCACCTGCAGTTGGATGAGAACATTCTCATTTCGAACACAACAACATTTAATTATTTATTTCTCGAGAGCGCTCTATCAACAGGCACCATCCTGGAACTTAAAGTACCCCTATACTCTGACCAATTGCAGAGGGTAATAGGGCTGGTGTGGGGACCAAGGACATTCCAGGCTCTGCGATTCAGGATACCCGGGCTCAAGGCATCTCCCACAGATAATACCGACTACAGCTCTATGCCGCCCAAAAAACAGTCTCAGAGCAACAGGGTATCTACCTACTTCACACCTACCTCCACTACGGAACCCCAATCGGGCATTCGCGAAGAGACCGGAATGGCGCTATCCAAGGAGGACCTACTCACCTCTTTCAGAGCATTCAAACAGGAATTGAGGGACGAACTGAAGGCGGACTGAACAGAATCCCTGGACACACTGAAGGCAGACCTCAGCAGTAGACTTACCTCCGTACAGCAAGACATCGATTCCGTGGACACGAGGGTGCTGGATGTGGAAACTAAAAATGCGGAACTCGACCAGAGATCGGAAAAAATTGCAGCCATGGCGAGGGATCTCCAGATCCAGCTCACAGCAACGCAATTAAAACAAGAGGGTCTGAAAAACCTCTCTTGGCGGGATGATATACGAATCCGCAATCTGGAAGAAGGAGCAGAAGGCCCGGACCTCGAGGCCTTCATAACGGGACTGTTTTCTGAAATACTGGGGACGGCGACGGTCAAGGTGAAAATGGAGAGAGACCATAGAGTAGGAAAACCTCTACAAGGTGAGAAACGGCAGCCAAGGGACATCCTCGCCAAACTACACTCCTTCAAAACCAAAGAAGCTATACTACAGTCGGCCAGGAAAAGGGAAATGGTGAAATTTCAGTGGTATCCATGCGAGCTGTTCCAAGACATCGCCCCGGCGACGCTGGCACGACGTCAGCAATTCAGACCCGTCACAGACAAACTACGGCAGGACAATATCCGATACCGCTGGACATACCCTTTCGGTCTCAGCTTTGAATTTAAAAACAGGGCACGCCATTTTACCGAGGTCCAAGAAGCGTGCAGGGTCCTGGGAATTCCACTGCCAGCCAACGATTCTGGAGAGAATACCCCTGCTCTTCAAGGCAACGATGTATCTGGTGGGGGTGAGACGAGCTTGTGGCGTACCCGCCGACTTTCCAGATCTAAGAAGACCCAAGAGGCCCCTGAACCAAACTGAGAAACTTCATAGAGTGCTCCAGATACGAGGGACTATTGTCCGGATTGCAGGCGCTGAACTGATATGGCTCGAGAGGGCGGAGATTCGTCCGCAATAGGAAGCGGACAGTGATGACCGAGTCCCACTCTCTCTTCAATATGCGGCTTATTGGGAACTAAACATTTGTGACACCAACGCTATCTACCCCATTTCCCCGAACGCGCTCTGAGGACAAGAGCCCTCTACTCTGGTCACAGAGGGATGGTGGGTGTCTTTACAACTAGCTACACTGTAGAACTTCGGGCAGCAGACTTTGGTCCTAATCGCCTCACAGTGTCGGACGGACACCATGGAGGTGTGCTGGACTGGGGACGTACGGTCCCAGAGTTGACACTGTTCAAGTTAGTTTGTTTTTCTTTCTTGTTGGTCTTTTTCTTTTTGACCCTGGGTGCTGGGGACGACACAGAGGGCTCGGAGGTGAAGGTGGGCGGTAGGAGAAACACGACGCAACGGCCCGAAGAGATGGGTGGGGGAGGAGACGCAGGGGGGGAGTCTGAGAAGGGATACAGTCTGAGGTTTGATCGCAAGAGGTTAATCCACACGCCACCATCAATATGATGATCACCACATTGTCTTGGAACATACGAGGTCTGAATGCCCCCTTTAAACGTCAAAAGGTATGGAAATACCTCACAGATCAACACTATGACGTGGTGGCTCTTCAGGAGACCCACCTCAAACGGTCAGAAGATCATAGATTGAAACACAAATCCTATCCCCTGATCTACAAATCCTCCTCCACCACAAAACATAATGGGGTGGCCTTACTCTTTCACTCCTCACTCAAATTCCAACCCGAGGACTATAAGACGGACAAGGAGGGGAGGGTCTTAATGGTGAATGGGCGCCTTCGGGGGAGACAGTGCACCATAGCATCAATATACGCACCCAATACTAATCAGGTGCAATTCCTTCACTCCACGCTGTCTCTGCTGGGGGGCTTTGCAACAGGCGACATAATACTCATGGGGGACTTTAATCTCACCTGGCATTCGGGGGCAGACAGCTCAAACCCACATAAGGCCCACACAGGAAGTTTTCCAAAAGTCCTGAAACAAGCGGTACAGGAGATGGGTCTCAGGGATGCGTGGAGGGAAGCACACCCAGATGACACAGACTATACGTTCTTTTCTCGTGTCCACCGCAGCTATTCAAGACTCGATTACACGTTCCTCAGTCAACATCTCAACAGTCAAGTCCGAGAGGCCACTATACACCCTATCATCATTTCAGATGATGCCCCAGTGGCAGTTTCTTTGGAGTGGCCGTGCACGGTATTCAAATACAAGAGGTGGTACTTTCCCAATGCCTTAACCCGAGATAAAACGTCGCGTGACTCGTTACGGGCCGCTATTAGGGATTTCTTCCAAATAAACATCCCCAAGACACGTCCACGGCAAACAACTGGGACACATTTAAGGCTTTTATTCGAGGCCAATGTCTGTCCCTCATGTCTGCTCTTAACAAAGAGCGGACGTCAGAGAGGGTGCTTTTAGAGGGGGAGCTTAGAATTGCAGAACGCGAGCACAAGGTCAACCCCACTCTCACACTCCAGAGGAAAGTGACAGCCTTGAAAGGAAAACTGCAAGCAATCTACTCGAACAGAGCGGAATTGACGTTACTTCGCCTTCAACAGACATCTAATGCTCAGGGTAATAAAATAGGGGCGCATTTGGCGAGACAACTGCGAGTAAAAAGGGAAAGAGAGTATGTCGTAAGCATAAAAGATCCCACGGGCGCCCAGATTAGAGAGGAACCCGGGAAGGCGCGTATGTTTAAGGAGTTTTACGAAACACTTTATACGCCCGACCAAGCCAACCCACACGCACAAGCAAATTACCATAATTCAGTGACGTTGCCTCAGGTTACGCCATCCCAGAACGAACAACTGGGGGAGCCCATTTCAGAAGAGGAGGTTCAGACGGCCCTCAAGACTCTCAAATTGCACAAGTCCACGGGACCTGATGGCCTGACCGCGCACTTCTATAAAACCTTCAGTGCAGAACTCATTCCCCAATTAACTCTCCTTTTTAATTACATAGCGACTATGAGTGAAGCATTATCACCGTGATCCCTAAGGCAGGGAAAGACCCTCAGCTCTGTGGTTCTTACCGCCCCATAGCGCTCCTCAACCTAGACGCCAAATTGTATTTCTAAAATACTGGCCTCTCGGTTGGACAACTTGATGCCAGATCTTATACACCCGGATCTATCCGGCTTTATTAGGGGTAGATAAACGCACGATAATGTACGCAGGGTAATCCACTTAATAGAGAAAACCCACAGGAAGCAGATTCCCGCAGTACTCCTAGGTCTGGATGCCGAGAAGGCGTTTGACCGGGTGGACTGGTCCTTCCTCTTTAAGGTCCTCCACGGGTTCGGATTCTGCGACACCTTCATCAACATGATACGAGCTAATTTCGCAGCACCGAATGCCAGAATCTTGGTTAACGGGGTAGCCTCGGACCCTTTCTTGTTGGGGAGGGGAACGAGACAGGGCTGCCCCCTGTCTCCACTCCTTTTCGCGCTCAGCATTGAACCCTTAGCGACAACTATTAGAGAATCCCCGGAGATTAGAGGGGTGCCCTTCGGTCCCGACGAACATAAGATATCGCTGTTCGCCGATGACGTCTTGTTGACATTGTCAGACCCCATGCACTCTCTGACCTCAGTACAAGAGGAGCTGACTCGTTTCGAACAGGTGGCAGGCCTCAAGATTAACCTCCCTAAATCATTCATTTTAATCTAACGCTATCAGGAGCCGAAATGAGAAATCTAAGGGCAACTACACCATTCCAACGGGCCAAGAAGGATCTGACTTATCTAGGGATTAAATTGACCCCCAAAATAGCAGATTTGTTTGCCGCTAATTATCCTCCGCTCCTCACCCAACTACAAGCCGACCTCAAGCGCTGGTCGCCTCTTTATCTGTCCTGGATGGGCAGACTCCATGCGATTAAGATGGTGGTACTGCCGAAATTTCTACACTTATTTCAGAGCCTCCCCATCAGCCTAGAGAAACACTTCTCGCATAAAGCACATGTACTGCTTAAAAAATGTGTTTGGCAAAATAAGAGACCGAGGCTATCATTCCATCTCTTAAGAAAACCCACGGACGAAGGAGGCCTAGCGATGCCTGACCTGACACTCTATTATAAAGCAGCACAACTCAGGGTCATAGTTGAATGGTCCCACCGTGAGTCGGACAAACACTGGCTACACATGGATAGGGCGATAGCGGGCCGGGTGATTTGGGACCTCCTCTGGAAGCCGAAAAAAGACCGACCAGCAAATGCGTACATTAGCACCCCTACTAGAACGACTCTCCACACATGGGACGACGTGCTGAGGCAGACTGATTGGACAGCATTTCCATCCCCATACGCTCCCATACACTACAACCCAGCTTTTCCCCCCGCACTAGAACCGGGCCCTTTCGACGCTTGGAGGGAGGGGGGATGCCTCACTCTCGCACATCTATTCCATAATTGGGATATCCTCACATTTGAAAGCTGTCAGCGAGATTTCAATCTACCCAAGTCAGAATACTTTCACTATCTCCAATTACGCCATTGGGCCCTGCAGCCTGAGATCAGAGAGGGAGCGACGAGGGAACTCAACACTAGAGCGCTATCTAAAGGGAGCGAGCACAATGAAAGGGGCTATCTCCTTCCTCTACGCACTATTATTACATACTTTACCATCCCCTCGTCCCCGTTATCTTGACTTTTGGGAAAAAGCACTCTGTCAAGCTATCACGGACGTTCAATGGAAGGCTTTATGGAGGGACATCCAACGTCACAATCACTCACTAACACAACGAGAGGCCCACTACAAGGTACTTTATGATTGGTACCTATACCCCACCAAACTCAAGAAGATTTTCCCCAATACAACAGACTTATGCTGGAGGGGCTGCGGCCTCCTCAGCGATTTCCGTCACATATGGTGGGACTGCCCGGTCATTCGCCCCTTTTGGAATTAAATTCTCGCCCATATCAAAGACATATTAGGGTACCCCATACGGGTCTCTCCTGAATTTGTGCTCCTGGGGCTTAGGGACCCGGGTTTGAAATATCAAACTACAGCGGATCAAGCCATCATGTGCCTGTGTTTGGGGGCAGCCAAGACGGCTCTGGCGGTAGCCTGGAAGAGGAAGGAGGCCCCAGCCATGACGCAATGGCAGGCACGCCTTTGGAGGGCAATAACCATGGAACGCATGAGTGACATCTATAGGGATGCTTTTAAAAACTTCGAATATGCTTGGGGTCCCTTGGTTAATTACTTGTCCACTGGCCTCCCAATGACTACATGCACCCCGAGGGTTAGAGCACTACACCTGTTCCAATTCTAAACAGAGTATAGTCACAAACTAGAGCGTATCACAGACTTCGTCCAGCACAAACTTGTCACCCAGGGTCACATTTCGACTGGGCTACTCGAGCCCAGCGAATTGTCTTTTTCATTTCCTTTCTTTTTTTCTTATGTGTTTTGTTCTTACACAGTTGGGGTATCTCTGTCAGGCTCCCCTACCCGCGCCCCGGAAGCGTTAGTAGGTGTGACCTATGGCAAAGAGGCTGGGTTTTGGGGTGGGGGAGGGTTAGGAGTACACGGGAGGGGTTAGTTTAAGAAGAATCTGTTGTCCTTAATGTACTGGTGATCCATATTTGACTCGCTGAGAAACTATGACCCGTAACAACCGCAATACTCTGTACATGGAAATAGCATCATGATAGCTGTATAGGGGAGGAACGACTATATGTATTGCCATATGTTATGATACTCCTTGTGTAAAAATCAATAAAAACAAGTTTGAGAAAAAAAATATATAAAGTTTGAGTAGTGCTGGCATTACAGGAAGTGTGATGTATTTTTTACCATATGGAGTTCCATGTTTGTATAGAGAAAGTGTGTTGCAAGTCCAGTTCCCACAAATGTTTACTTTACATTTGGGATGGATAGGGAGGGAATAATGAAGTTGCCTATATATATGAGAGGCCCTAAGGGAGGAAGAGATAGATAATGGTGCCAGACAAGGGTCCAACAAAGGAGAAGGAGTCTGGGAAAGAAAAGAAATATGCTGAGTAAGAACTATTTGGAATGAGACATATTTGAGGAGGAAGCATCGGAGAGACAAAATTTGGACTGAATTTCAGAGGGGAGAGAAGATGCATCCTTTGAAGTAATTGTTTGACCTGAACTTTACCCTTAGCAACCCAATCTTTCCAAAAGATAGGACGATTTGATAGTTTAGTAAATTTATTATGCCATATGGAGGAAACTAGAAAAACCTGTAACGGCAAGAGAGATTTAGTAGGAAATGGGTATATGATGGATAGGGAATGGGCAAGAATAGGTGATGAGAAAGAGCGTAAAAGACGAGGAAAATGAGCCAGCAAAGGAAAAGAGAAAGGAAGAATTAACGAGTCTTCCAATTTATGCCAAACCATTATGGGGTATCAGCGAGGGAACACATGTGAGGCAGAACTTGTCTAAGTAAAAAGGAGGAATGATATTGTCGAAAATTTGGAAAATTAACACCACCCCTATCCTTAGGTGCACATAAAGAAGATAAAGAAATGCGCACTTTCCATTTATTCCACAAAAATTTACCAAGGGAACAATCGAGGGATTTAAAAAATTTCAGAGGAATGTTAACTGGTGACATGGATAAATTGAAATTAGTGGCAGGGAGCATCATCATTATGATCGTATCCAACCTAACCCTGCATGATAAATAGAGGGGCGACCATTTCTCAGACATGTGAAGAAAGTTTTGAAGAACATCATCTAGATTAAGTTGTACTGTTTTTGCAATATAATACTTGATCCCTTGACAGACAATGTGATTAGGGTTCCATTTAAAATCAGTATTTTGAAATATCTCTATACATTTAAAGGGAGAACTTCTGATTTTGAGAAATGTAATTTATAGCCAGATACATTGGCATAAATGGATAAGAGATCCGCAAAGGCAGGTATAGAAACTAGTGGATCCAAGACATATAATAAAATGTCATCAGCATAGGCCATGAATTTAATATCAATATTTTAATTGAGAAAGCCGTGAAAAAATGGGGAATGACCCAAAGAACGGAGAAAAGGTTCTAAGGATAATATAAAAAGTAGGGGTGAGGGAGGACAACCCTGCCGAGTGCCCCTTTGAAGGGGAAAGTAAGAGAATTGGGTAACATTAGCAAAAACAGAACTAGTAGGGGAGGAATAAAGCAAACTAATAAGTTTAAAAATCCCAGGACCGAAACCATGCCACTTAAGAGCCCGTGTCATAAACTGCCAAATTAACCGATCAAAAGCTTTCTCTGTATCTAGAGTAATGGCAGCTATAAAAAGAACAGCTTTGAGATGCAAGATGGATTATGTTCAAGGAAGTGCTAGAATTATTAGCCATAGATCTACCTTTAACAAACCCAGTTTGTTCAAGTCCGATCAAATCCGGGATAATCTGATTAATATGAAGAGCTAATATTTTTGCGAAAAGTTTACATTCTAAATTTATACGGGAAATAGGTTGATAATTAGCACATGAGGAGGGATCTTTACTTTTCTTTGGCATCAGAAAGAGCATTGCTTCTAAAAAAGGTACCCCAAGCTTCATTATTGAGAATAAAGTATAGATAAAGAGTAAGAAGGTGTTGGAGTAGAATATACGAAAAGCATAAATAAAATTTCACTGTAAAACCATCCTTAGGTAATTGAGCAAGAGCTGACTTTAAATCCAAGAGAGAAATATCCTTATCAAGAAAATAAAATTGTGAGATAAATGAGAACAAGGTGGAAGAGAGTCAAAGAAAGAATTCAAGGTGGCCTCCGAAGGAGAGGATTCCGCTGTATACAGGGTTTGATAAAAATCTGTAAAGCATTTTAAGATTTCATCGTCTTTAAAATTATTAATACCTGTATCATCAATTATATTAACTATTCTAGATTTTTGTGTTTTAACTTTCAAATAATTGGCTAACAACTTTCCTGCCCTGTTCCGCCCACCATAAAATTTAGAATTGAGCTATTATAACACACCGGAAGTCTCTTCTGTTGACTCCCTATTAAAAGCAAATTTTGCCTCAGCAAGCTAATAAGCATGTTCAAGTTGCTTAATAGAAGAAAGTAAAGATGAGGATTTCTTAAGAAGCTGTTTCTTTTTAGCAGCAACATAATCATTAATAAAACCCCTTGCCGTATCCTTAAAAGCATCCCAAATAATATGAAAAGGTAAGTCTGGGGTATCGTTAGTGTGAAAAAAATCTTGTAGAAAAATTTGAAATTGTTCCAAAAACATAGGGTTTAAGTAAGCAATTATTAAATTGCCACCATTTTGATTTAGACGGTTCAGATGGAAGATGTATAGCAATAAAAACTTGTGCATGGTCAGATATACGTATATATCCAATTTCATCATGGACTAAATTAGAAAGAAGTGGAGGTGTCAGAAAAATATAATCAATTCTGGACTTTGAATTCTGTGTGGGAGAATAGAAAGTAAATTCCAAATTTTCTGGATTATAGATCCTCTAGGCATCAACCAAACCTCTAGATTGAATAGTAGTTTTAAACGTTTTCTGCATTTTATTAGGGACATATCGGGTGAGAGATTCCCTGTCAATAAAAGGATCAATTATTTGATTACAATCTCCACCCACAAGAAGATTGGAATTGGAACAAGAGTGCAAAGTGTGTGACATGCATTGCCAGAAGTTTACATCTATGCCAATGGGGTCATAAATATTATGGAGGGAAAAAGGAGTGTTGTTAATTGTAAGATAAAGGAGAAGCTATCTACGATCGTCAAACTTTTCCTCCTTATCAATTGCTAAGAAAAGCGACTTGTGAAGTAATGTAAACACCCCATTTGTATGCTGTTTAGCTGGAGAACAGAATACCTGTCCAACCCAATGCCTCTTTAAGTTTAAGGAGTTCATATCTTTGTCAATAAGGTGTGTTTTCTTGGAACATGACAATCTTACATTGTAGCCTAGATAAATGTGGCAGCACTCTTTGTTTCTTTATGGGATTACATAAACCCTTTACATCCCAAGACACAAAATGGATATTACCAACCATAACCAGAATAAGAAAACATAATATCATAGATAAGTTCCCTAAAAGTCAAAATGATAAATAATACATAATGCGGAAGATAACCAGGTCATCAAAATGCAAATAGAGTCAGTACATAAAATGTAAGGTACATAGAGTCAAATAAAAAGGAGATACAGAAAGTAAAGAAAAAGAGAGAAGGAAGAAGGCAGCAAGCGAGATAAAAGGAGTCAATTGAGCAAAAAGGATAAAGAGGAAAAAGAGACAAAGGGAAGAAAAGGAACAGAGAATAACTGATAGAAAAAGAGAAGATGGCAACGGGCCCAATGACCAGAGACATACATAACCGCTATATCTCAATGACAAAACAATATCCAAGTGGGGCGGGGAAACGCCCAGAAGAAGATGGACGTCTAACAAGAACCAACTAAGGGTTTTTTCTGATCTATCTGTCTTAACATTGTGGGGTCAACAACCTCTTCTGGGGTGTTGCCTTATCCTGTACTGTTCTAGTTTATGACACTATTGGTTCTATACATCTCTGCTCTCTATAATAAAGTGCTCTGATACCCACGAGGGTCGTGTTCGAGCTATATAAAACTTTTCAAATAAAATGAATAAAGAAGGTAACCCAATGTTATCTTATGAGACAGGTAGACCTTGCAGCAGTGAAAAATTAAAAGTACATGCCAAAAGTTTTAAATATGCTGCACCCTGCCCTATGGGCTGTGTAGGGCCTACCCCAGTGGTGACATATGTATTACTTGTGTGACTGTGCAGTTCCCCATGAAAGGAAAGCCTCAAACGCAAAAAGGAAACATCAAGATTTTACCTTGCGAATTGATCCATTCTAGCCATGTGGGTAGCTGTGGTATTAAGGCCATGGCTCACTTAGCACCTAGGGAATTCTGCCAGATCCAGACATTTCCAAAAACAAGTCACCTAGGGTAGTCTGGGGTGGCGTGGCTTGATGGATCCCAATACATTTTCTTACTCAGAATGACCTTCAACCACCAAACTGTGTCTAAATGACAGATTTTCTTCATATTTCTGTGAAGGGAATTTCCAGAATCTGTGAAGATCCATTAAAGTTCTACCACCTGGGGTTCCCAGACATCTCCTAATAAAAACAGTACCCCAAATGATCACCATTTAGTACATAAATCACACAGGACCTCATAACAGCAATTTATTTGCTTTGACCATCAATTAGATAAACATAAGGCAGAATTTCAAAGGAGTCAGCTCATTTTGAAAAGCAAATTAATACTACACACATATGAGATTACAATATCTAAAAATCAGAAAATGTTAGTTGATGTTGTGCGGAGATGTCTAGAGATCAAATATAATACAAATTATTTCAGCCTCATAAGCCTGGATTATGGTTTCCACAATATTTGGTTCAAGGAGATGAATGCTCAGCGTGTTGACCCTGGCAGGGCTATCTAGATTGAAACCATTTAAAAAAAATATATACTGCACTCTAGCAGCCCTTTGTGACATGGTAGGCTACATTGTGTCATTTCAGATTCGCAATACTGCTAGTTAAGGTATTTACAGACCTCTGTAGCAAGTACATTCACCTCACAAACTATCTGGAATCTGAAAATTTCCTGATTGGGATTCCTTCTGAATTGCTAGTAGGATTAGGTAGTGACAACCACTTATGTATCAGGGAAGGTTATGAAAGTTGCTGGCTTAAGAACAACGTGACTCAATTTCCTGCACAGTTGTGCAATCTTTTCACACAGCAAATTCATGTCTGACATAACATATGTGAAAGGTCACAAGGGAGTTCAGCTATTGGCCACCAAAGCTGTGACTGTGAACTAGTGTTAGTACCACCTTCAATATCTGCTCCTCACACACAACAATGTGGCATCCCTCTTGGGCCCATCATATCCCCTCTATTATTTAACATCTACCAAACTCCCTTACCAAACCTGATTAAATCTTTCAACCTCACCTGTTACAACTATGCAGATAACACCCAAATCCAATGGATGACCTAGAAGACCTGTACAACTTAAAACTTGAATACTACCTTCAGGCCATAAACACATGGATGATGAATAACCATCGAAATCTCAATAACGCAAAAATAGAGATTATGACCTGCGGACAATGGCAAAAATACCTGCCTACCACAATAAGGCCTAAGGAAAATTAAGCCCCTCCAACAATATCAAGAAAAGTCAGAAACCTAGGGGTAATCATAAATTTGTGTAAGACCTAAGCTTGATACCATATTTTAACAGCATCACATAGAGTGCCTTCTACACAATTAAAACACTGCGTCACATCTTCCCATAGCTCGGACAACAACAGAAACTCCAAGCTATCTTCACACTCAATCTCCAAGCTTGACTATGTCAACAGCAGGTACCTTGGTGCATCCGCAGTCATCAATACGCAAAATACAACTCTTCCAAAATGTTGCCACAAGACTGCATCTTTGCCTTCACCCAAGTCTTTCAATCACTCTACTCGCTACCTATAGCAAAGTCTGAGATACTTTGCAATGTCCACAGAGCCTCCCAAGGAAAAGGACCACTATACCTACAAGTAAAATCCAAGAAATACAAACAAAACAGGGCCCTATGCTCCAGGCACCACTTATCATCATTCCATCCTACCATAAGAAATCTGTAGGAGGGATTGCTTTCTTAATTCAAGCTGCCAAGCTCTGGAACTCACTACCAGCCAGTATTCGAAGCGTCCAGGAGCATATGCACTTCAGAAGAGAGATGAAAATAGCTATTTGGCTATCTTCAAGACAACTACACAATCCCCCATCCCAAAAACACACCCAGAAACACTGATGCATCCTCAAACTCAATCTTCAGTTTACAATCCACAGATTGGAAGAAATCTAACCAGTAAACTATTTTCAATAGGTAGGTAAATGTAGGAGGGCTGGCCTATGGTTCACCAGGGTATTTTATAGTTATATAATTTCATTAATAGCATTACTGGCCCACAGTAATACTAACAACGTAATACTCAGCAATCAGAAGCTAACTAGGGGTCGGGGACTGCCGTGTCAGACCACGAGGGATCTACGATCCCTGGCGGTGGCACGGCTGTCAGAGGCTCCAATATGCTTGGTGTGTCGCTGAGGCACCGCCAAGCATATTTGAAGTTTCCTCACCATCACAGTTTTCATGGCGGTGAGGGCCCCCTGTAGCCACAGGGCCATGGTATGCATGCAGGGGGCACATGGTGTGCCCCCCTGTCTGCATGCACCCCCTTTCCTGCACAGCATGGACTGCGCAGTCCATCCTGTGCAGGAACAGGCTTTGGCGATCCCATTGCGGTGTGTTTTTAATAGGCACAGCCGTAGGATGCCAAAGGACCACCCTCCAGACCATGAGGTAACTCATAATCTGGCTTGCAGCCAGCGGTGAGGTTTGGCGGTGTGGGAGCAAGGTGGTGGCATGGCGGCTCGCTCCCACACCGCCAAAATCACAATCAGGCCCTTATTCTTCAGTCCTCTTATATTCACCTAAGACTTATCATCTACAAGAGTTGTCCATCACCTGTACTGTGCAGGCAGTGAACTAGTGATCACCAAATGAACAGGCATGGAATAACTGAAGACATCTGTCACACACTGATGGTTAGTTGGAGAACTATAATCTAGTCCACCACTTCAGGTCCCTAATATCTATGTACTATGTCTGTTTTTTACATCTCACATAGTCACTCAGATATGGGAAAATAGTATCAATATCCATCTGAGCAGATCTCTCCACTTCCCTCTGCGTTGCCTCCAGCCACGCCATTTGAGGCCCACAACTATGCACAAAAATTCTGATTGAACAACCCAATGCAGTAACCAGCTAGCCAGACTATAATCATTAGAAATAACATAAAGAACCAGCTGAGCTGTCAAAGCTGCCAGCGTACTGGAAAACCACAAAATGTGAGACTCTGTCTCATACCTCATCATTCATTACACTGCTACACGCTGCATCCCATACACTATGACCACATCTTTGCTGTCATCATGCATGACAATGAAACACTGGCTACGGCCCTGCCTTTTTTCCAGTAGCGTAAAGAATCAAGAGACCTGTCTGCCAATTTTTTGATGCTGCTATTTATTTCAGCAGACTAAGGGCCAATGCATTTAGTCTTTGGACCTTGCTTAATCATTTTGCCATGATTAACACATTTCGTAAAAGCATTTAAATGATAGCTGCGTCATTCAAAGATACACGAGATTCAAATGAAAAATTGCAAAAATACAATGAACACTTGTGATTGTCAAAAACAAAAAAACAGTGAAACATATACTCAATACATTACAAATAGATATAAACAATTACACCAGCATGTCTTTAACACATTAATAAGACACTGAGCTCTCTCATACAGCCCTATGCTATGCTACTTTTTCTAGTAGCAGAAGCCTTTTACCCATGATATACGCTTACGCAAGAGAGGACAAATGCACAATACATCACATTCTAATTACCAAATTCCAATGGGGACATATTTTCTCTACTCATCCTGTATAACCACATAAACTCAGAACACTCTTACGACGTGATTTGGATACAGGTATAAAGTATAACCTTCAGCAACATAGTGCTAACGTAATTTCTCCATAGTGTCATTTCCACTGCAAGAAACTCTGTCAGAGGATTTACTATCCCATGCTTTGACATTAGAGGATTATGGACTTGATTTAGAGTTTGTAGAACTCGTTACACTGCAGAAAAATAAGTTTGTGATTAAGTAATCTGCCTACCAAACTCTAATTCAGGACCTATGTTAGCATCAGCCTCTAAATTAAGCATTAGTCCTCCCTGCAGAGGCGCTAGAAATAGGGGGCGGGGTGCTCCCAGAAATAACCCTGTTGTAGCTCATAATGTGAATTGGCATTAAAGATGCCTTTAAATTTTGTCTTTATCTTGTCAGTTTGCTGTGGGTTCAAAGACAGTGGTCAAATGTCAGACTGTGTCTTCTGATATTTGCTGCTTATTCGTTTAACATGAAGATTGGTGTTTACTTTTCATTGACTGACTACAAAGTGAGAGGTCTTTGTAAAGTAAAATATGTGACACTTGCTGAGTACAGGGAGAGTTAAAGGAAAAATTGTAGAATGTTTTTTTTCTCTAACAAAACAAAATTTAAATGCCAGTAAATGCACTGTACAAAATACCTTTAAATGGACAGTAGAAATATTAAAAAATATATTAGCAGTTAAGAAAGCACAAATGAAACACTTTTTTTTCTAATTCTGACATGTTTTGGGAACAAACATTTTTAATAGAATCAAAGAAAATCAAGACACTTTACTTAATGATGTGCAAATGATAGTTATTCACTGAAACCCGATTTCCACACATTGTCGTTTACTCTCTATATGGATTTATCAGAAAAACTGCATGTCAGTACAAATGTAGTTACCATTTCAATGGAAAATGTAGGTTCGGTAAATTACAGTGAACTACCATATCATTCTTGTGCCGGTGTTTTACAAAATGCACACTAGCTACGTACCACTTACCCATACCACTCTCCTGATGAATGTGCGTGGCTCATCTGCAACAATTGTTCTTTGTGTGATGCTTGGGTATTTCACAATCCTAATAACTTGTGTCAGAAGAAAGAAACACAAATTAATAACTAATGAGTGACGAGAACAAAGAGGCACCCTGAGATTAAAAAGAAGAGAGTAAGAAGTGGAAACCTGCTTCAGTTGAACTCATGTGAGCAACTGAGTGGACATCTCAAAATTGCACCTTGCAGACTGCTAGTAGTGATGAAGGTATCTGTATTGAGCACTGAGGCTCTCTTAGACACCGTATAAGTCTTACAGTTTTGTGAACAATGGCACTCATAGTTAGGGCCCAACCGAGGAATGGGTGCCTTGAATCTGGGGGTTGTGCAGGGCCATCACTGACTTTACTATTTTAGGTGCATCAGTACTCAACAGTATTTTTCTGCGGATGTAAAACACATGCAGAGGACTGCCTGTGTTACATTTTCACATGTAGCACAGTGCTGTCCTCTGGCTGGGGACAGATCCCCAATGACTGCCACTCTCATTTTAGCAACAATGTTATGGTTTCCACTTGTGATAGGGAGGTTTGCATGAAAAAGATTCTTACATGTGTCATCATGGAATATAATGACCAGGCAGAGAATGTAGAGGAGTCCGTTGTGAGGTCTGGCCAACTGAAATGTCCTTTGGTTGTCATCCTTGTACCAATATAATCCTGTTCACTACTGATGATGCTCAACTTGTTCTGGAGGACCTAAAGACATAACATGTTGCAACAAGGACATCTGTGCAAGGGACAGGTACATTTCCCACCACCAGTCCCTGACATTTTCTACCTTACAGCAACATCCTTTTGACATCATCAATAAATATGATATACTGATTTTGGAGAGGAAGGAAACTGTATAACTATTCCTATACAATAATTGCTATACAACAGCAATTTCAAACTATTTGTTTACCTTCTAACAGATGGTGCACAAGCTCAAGGCATAGGAAGAGTACCAAGAGAACTTGGGAGCATGCACTGCTTTGTGAGCTCAAGGGCATTGGGAAAAGTGTGAGGGAACTTGGAAGCATTCTCTGTTTGGCAAACTGACATAAACATGCAGCATGACGTGTATACAGTGGGTCACATGTGCAGCGAACCCATTAAGGATTGGGCCATGCCACAAACTTAGAGAAGTCCTGCAAATGCAGAGGATGCTGTTTAAACGGAACTCTATTGGCTCTTTGGACCTCCAAGTCCCAAATCCAGTTGGCCAATTATGGAAAGGCACCTTTGAACAGCCCATTTATGTATTTTTGGACATTGAAGCCCTCAGCTCTTTCTGCAACACCCAACACCCTGAGGTTATTGCGACTGAGCCTGTTCTCAAATTCTTCTAACTTCCAGTGGGTGTCAGTCATTTGCGACTCAAGTGCCTCAGTATTTTCCTTATGTCTAGCCATCTCAGTCTCCAGATTGACCACTCTTTTCTCTTCTTCTGCCACTCTCTGAGGGAATTCTATGACCTGCCCCCTGTAACTTCCTGTTAGCAGTTTGGGCCCTTTGCTGTCTTTCCGGGTATCCTTGCGATGAGTCACAATACCCTGGTATATTGCTTCTAGTGTAGCCACATCCAGGTGGGTTGACCCCCCCCCCCCAGATTCCTTATCACCCACCTTATTTCCTTTGAGACTGGGCATATTAGGATCCATTTCTGGCCAAGAATGAAGTGCGGTCTTTTTACAACAGTGCTACTTTTGTGAGTTTTTAGTGAACCACAAAATCTTGGAGCGTGTGCATAACTACATGTTAATTCTTTCCTTCACCAGTTTTCTTGCTGGATTTGCTCAGATCTGTCCATCTTCTGTGCAGTACACTGCAACAATTAAATTAACCGCTATTTGCCTAACTATTGTCTGACAAAGTGCCTGCTGTACAGCTTGCTCTGTTTGCAGAAATCCATCTACCAATATGATTAGGCAGCAGAACGCCATCACTGCTTTCCCTTTGGCTTGCCACTTGCTCCATAATCTTACTGCTAACACATTCTTCCAACAGTTGTCTGTCTGGAGGAGTCTGTCAAATCTTTGGAACTGTCCATCATCTATATAGAACATGCAATGTACCTTCATGGAATTTGACCAAAACGAGAGGTTATGTGCTTGTTGAATGCCATTATGTGTGGACTTTTAGGGCTGGGTAAATTATCCTGATGGTGGAGGTTTGCTCAGTTGGCAGTTTTTGGAACTGTCTGACCAAAGTATTAGACCTCTGAACATTAGTGCTCAATTTCCTCTGACTTCTGACTTGTTAATCACATTGTTAACATTTTCCTTCAATAGTTCTGTCTCTGGGGTTTCTCGAACCTCTAGAAGAGATTACTGCCAGATTTCCATGCACTATAGTGCACCAACATTCGTGAAAATGTGACTAAAATTTGTACGTATTTGCCTAACTGGTATCTGACATTGTGTGTGGAACTTAGGGCCAGATGTACGACCCTAAATTGCATGCGCAAACGGGTTAGCGACCCGTTTGCGCATGTAAAAACGAATAGTGTCATGTACATTTCCTAATTAGCGAGTCACAATTTTATTGTGAATCGCTAAATAGGAATTGCGACTCGCTATTAGGAAGGGGCGTTTCAAGGGCGTCCCTTCCTAATAGTGACTCTCTACCCTATGTATAAATGTTTTGCGACTGCAATTGCGGTTGCAAAACACTCGCAATTTACTGCCCTCTTCAAGAGGGTGGTAATGCACTCGCAAATGGGAAGGGGTCCCCAGGGGACCATTTCTTCTTTGCAAATGCAGGGGAAAATATTTTTTAGGGGCAGGCAGTGGCCCCAGGGACCACTACCTGCCCTTAAAAAATTAAGGGGCACATGCATCAAGAAATGCTTTTGCGAGTCCTTAATTGCGATTATTAAGGAATCGCAATTAGGGACTCTCAAAAGCCTATGCATGTAGAAATCGCTATTAAAATAGCGATTTCTAAACATTCCTTAATTGCGAGTCGCAAATTGTGAGTCGCAATTAAGGAATGGCTTCCCATTCATTCCTATGGGCCTACAGGCCCATAGGAATGAATGGGAAATTGCATGCGCAATTTGCGAGTACCAATAGGTTCTCGCAAATTGCGCATGCAACTTCAAGGGTGCAAAGGTGTCAAAATGACACCCTGTTGCACCCCTGAAATTGTGATGTGCACCCATGTTGCGCACACATGCCCCAAGCGCATGTGTGTGTGTGTAACCTGAAACCTTGAAAAACGCGCTTTAGTGCATTTTTCAAGGTTTTTGCAAAATACAGACCAGAGTAATTTTTCTGTATTTTACGGCCCCAAATAGCGAATTCGCTATTTCTAAGGGGTGCATGCATTGCATTTAAGGATAGCAAATTGCGATTCCTTAAATGCAATCGTAATTTAAGAAATCGCAATAAATTGCGATTTCTTAAATTGCGAGCGCCTTTCACTTTGATGCATCGCAAAAGGCCTTTTTGCGGGCGCAAACGGCCGATTTTTGCGAATCGCACCGTTTGCGCTCGCAAAAACCGTTGATGCACGTGCCTGTAAATGAAAACGTTTCATTTTTTTTTTTGTAAATGCATCCCGTTTTCCTTTAAGGAAAACGGGCTGCATTTAAAACTGCTTTATTTAAAAGCAGTCCCAGACATGGAGGTCTGCTGAGCCCAGCAGGCCACCATCCCTGGGAGGGCCAGCCATTCCCAATGGGGTCGCAAATTGCGAGTGCCTCATGAATATTGATGAGGCATGCAATTTGCGACCCCATTGGGAATCGCAAACAGTGTCTCAGATACTGTTGTACATGGCAATTTGCGAGTCGCAAACGAGCGCAATTTGCGAGTCGCAAATTGTCATGGTCGTACATCTGGCCCTTATAGTGCTATGGTTAATGTGCCTGCTGCTGTTCTTTGTAGCTTTCTAATTTAGGTAACTACCCCACATCAGCATTTCACTTTACAACATTTGACTTCCCTTTCACTTCCTACTAGTTCAATAATCCTCCTCTTAATACTATCCTTGAACATCACTTTAGATTGTCATGTCCGTGGAGATGTATAACTGGCACTCTCCCATACACTTTATTTCTGGTTACATGCTAGAAATGACCGGTAAAATATGATAATGTTTGCATATTTGTTCCCTTGAAGTGTCTATGAAAATCATATTACTACAGTCAATGCACAAGCTACAATGATTTGAATATTTCAGTTAAAAAAATCACATCAGCATAGTACATAGTGCCACATTTAGAGTTTGACAGAGTGGTTACTCCATCACAAACATGATGGCTTCATTTCAAGAGAATTATATCCTAGCAATCAATCAATCAGGGGGTTTAAAGCGCGCTACTCACCCGTGAGGGTCTCAAGGCGCTGGGGAGGGGGTGGGAGGATGCTATGTATGGCACTTGTAATAAATTGGATGGGATATTGGTCCCATTTGCAAGGGATATCACCCCTGTGTCAAACTCTAAATCAACCTCAAAACAGCATGAGCCAGTTCTCTTTATCCTTGTTGAATTGTTCTCGATATTTTTTTAGAAGTTGTAGTTCCATGGTAAATGGATGTGCTGCAGTATTTCTCACAACTACAGTTTATGGCTCAATTCTGCTTATTGTTTATAGCAGAAGCAAATCAGTCGAGTACACGGCTGTCCGCCTACACCCCTGGAGCCGGCAGCATCATCAAGGCACAATCAGAATCATAACTCAGAGATCATCCCTTAGAACTCTCCCCCAAACCCCCCAATGCTCCTTCCAAAGAGGTAACCTTGGTGACCTACATCTTCGATATGATGGCTCGTGATTCGGACCTGAGTAAACGTGTCCCGTTATGTAGCCATCAAAGCGGGACTGCTCCCACATGCATTGGCGCCGAGGGGAGCAGGCGCTGCTCAACTACAGTTTTAAACAAGCATTAAAAATGCAATAGGTCTCGCCTTTGATTAAGTTAAAGCCATTTGCTTTGCTATACAATGCCATTAGCAAAGCAAATGGCTTTAACTTAATCAAAGACGAGACCTATTGCATTTTCAATGCTTGTTTTTATTTCTTTGCTCCCCGTCTGTTAAGCCGGCAATGGCAGCCGCTTGTTGGCTCTAGGGAAAGGCGCACTTCGGCTGCTTTGTAGTGCTAAGAAGTGTATGGGGCGGCCGGTATTTTTAAAGTGAAAGTGCGCATGGCTTTTTTTTTATTTCTTTGCTCCCCGTCTGTTAAGCCGGCAATGGCAAGGCGCACTTCGGCTGCTTTGTAGTGCTAAGAAGTGTATGGGGCGGTCGGTATTTTTAAAGTGAAAGTGCGCATGGCTTTTTTTTATTTCTTTAATCCCCGTCTGTTAAGCCGGCAATGGCAGCCGCTTGTTCGCTCTAGTGAAAGGCGCACTTCGGCTGCTTTGTAGTGCTAAGAAGTGTACGTTTCTTCAGTTTACACCAGGCTCCCCGCGGAGCATCTGCCTCTTGCTCTGGTGTTGTTTTTGTGCTCAGACTGCTCCCCGCCCCTTCTCACCTCTCTGAGAGCCAGTGCCCCCTTTGACCCTCTACATGCCGCCAACCCCGCCCCCGCCTCTTCTCTCGGTTCACACCTTGGTGCTTTCACACTTAACGTCACCTCCAGCTCGCATTTTCAGAGAGGGCCTCGGGGCTCCTTATCACCGCCCCGAGATGAGGAGGAGGAAGAAGAGAGAGAGGAGACAGAGTAAGACTTGGTGGGGGGCGGGGAGACGGATACGGTGGGAAGTGAGAGTGAAGAAAGAGGGGGAGAGAGAGAGAAGTAAGAGAGAGAGAGAGAACCAGTGGGGAAAGAGACGGAGAAGTAGGGAGAGATGAAGGAAGAAGAGAGAGCAAGTAGGAGGGAGGGAATGTGGGACAGAGAGGAAGAAAGAGAGGGGGGGAATAGCACTGAGGCGATAGGACTCCAAAGGGAACAAAGACACTGGGATCGAGGGGACAGGGCAGGGAGGACGGATGTAGAGGAGATGGGAGAGATGGACAGAGTGCCAGGCGCTGGGGAGTGCAGCAAAAAGCAATGGAGAGAGTGCCAGGAATACAGAGAGAGAGAGATGTGGGTTAGTGGCCAGCTCCCGAACTATGGACCCTGCGGGCTGCGCCCAGTGTTGACACGTGGAAAAACAATCGTCTAATTACGGGTAAAACCTTTATTTCCCTGTACCTTAGGCTGTATTCATATCTATTCCCTGTACCTTAGACGGTATTCGTATCTAGACTAAATATTTCCAGCCCCGTATATCTGTTTTGCGGACCGCATCTTGCTATCCCCTTGTTTTTATTTCCCAGTTACTGGGTTTAGTGCCAAGATACCTCGGTGAAGAAGCCATAGTTGTTGCTTATTTATCTTATGCAATTAACAACCATTGGCAAAGCCAAAAGTCCTGGCTGGTTGGAAATGTAATGTTACTTGCTGTATTATATATCTGGATGCAATGACAAAAACAGCAAAATATAGCGCACTATGCTAAGCACAGGTTTTTAGGTTAGGTGCTTTCAAGCCACGCCATTAATTACATAGGTCACGCCCCTTTGAGAGACCCCGCAGTTTTTTCATCCCACTTAAAGCCCTGCTAATAAGTAAGATAAATAAATAATTCGGGCCACGCAAAGATATTCAGTAACAAAAGCAGTGTAAGAACCTCCCTGAACGGACACTGACTTTAATAACCACATTTCTTGTTTAAATTAATTTCCATTTCACGTGTCCTCGCGATGCTGACAGCTGGCCTGCGCGAGCTCCGTTTGCAGCATGTCATACGAGGACAAGAAATGTCACGTCGCAGTGCTTCACCCGGCGCACGAGCGTTCCTTACCTCACGGGCGGCTGGTGGAATGCAAGCAGGTCAGATGGTTGGCACGAGCCCAGGTGAAAAAAAAACAAAAGTTAAAGGTACATTTAATCAAGATTTCGACCGTTTAAAAAACCCTCCCGGGCTTGACGGTTTTACAGGGAAAGCGCTAGTGCGGACAACACCTTGCAGAGCCATTCGTTGATCTAATTGCAGGGTTTGAGTAGTCGACAATAAATGGCGAAAAGTAAAAGGTTGGCCTTGACTGGGCCTGTAAAATAAAGAGTTTATACTACCTGAAAGTAAAGGCACTGGGTAAGTAAAAATGCCACAAACAGAAACGGAAAAAAAACGCGTCCGCGAAACTGAAAGCGACCGAACTGTCATTAGTACCGCGCTGAAAATGAAAATAAAAGAGCGAAACTGAAAGCGACCGCACTGTCATTAGTACCGCGCTGAAACCACAGAAGCAAATGATTTAAAGAGCAATGCAGCTTGAAACTTAGAAACGAAAATAAACGCGGCCGCGAAACTGAAAGCGACCGCACTGTCATTAGTACCGCGCTGAAAATGACAATAAAAGAGTGCTTACAGAGTAATTGAAGGAGGCCGTGTCCCTCCGCAAGTAAATGATCCAATCCCGGTGGGCTGGGCCAAAAGCGGACAGGGTGGCAACCCTCAGTGTAATGATTGCCTCCGGTGCAATCATTACACTGTGTTTTGCATCATCCATGACGCAAAACGACGCGCACCAATCAAAATTGCAGGCGGAGCAGCGACACGACTTCTGGAATCGTATCGATTCCAAGAAGCCCTCGCATGGCGAGAGCAGCGCATGCGCGCTACTAACGCCAGGCGAGACCTAAAAATCACACATTACACATTTTGCCATGTATATACATGGCTCCCTTCGACTTCACTTTCTTCACTCTCATTTATTACCTCATTCAGCTTAGATTTCAAAACCTCTGTTCATGAGAACATATCATGAATAATTCATGGTACTGGAAGAACCTAAATGACTTGCATAAAATGTAAGTGGTACTAAAACTGCACATTCTCTTAACCTTGGGTAAGAGTCTTTGAAGTATTGGAATAAAAACTTTGGTAAGCACATTCATCCACAGATATTCCCACTCCCTGCTCTATTTGAGCTGAACCTGAACGCAACTGATTATGGGATGCTGCTGTCATATGAATCTTCTGAGTCAGGCTGTAATATCAAATTAGAGGTAGGCTTTTTTCAAATTGCTGCTGTAAACAAAAGCACCGCTTGGACATTGCATAACCTTAATGTCATTACCGAACAGCAAAAGGCCCCTTTCTGCTGTTCAGCAGCGTCTACAGTTATCTCATGAGAGAATGTTTTTAACGTCTAGTCAGGTCAAAAGTTCCCCAGCCATAGCCTGTTCTACAGAAGATTCCCACTTAATATTCACTGATAAATCTTGTTTGCACCGTCTTGGTTTTAACCAATTGTTTCACATACTATACATTGCACCAGGCTTCTCCAACGAGTAGCTTGTGCGCTACTTGTCGCTCTCCAGCTGCCTGTACATAGCTCTCCTGTGTGTATCCCACCCTACTAAATAGGAACCTTTTTCTTGGTCGAAATAATGCATGTATGACAAAATTGTGTATTCATGACAAAAATGTGTGTTTGGAGAAAAATTGATGAATTTCCAAAATGTAAGAAAAGCTGATTTTTGAGTGAATAATCATGTGAGGAGGCTTATTACTATTATGATTACTTTAGTGCCATAGGAATTGCACTTGTGGCTGCTTTGTATTACTCATGTAGTTGCATTCCAAATTAGCAAATACTTTTTTACATTACTGCTGGCAACCGTGTCTGATGGACTGAGGTTATCACTTCTAATAATTTTACATATGGTAGTTACTTTTTATTTCAAATCATTTTTATTGAGTTTCAAGAAATGAACAAATAACTAATAAAAATTAACAAATAACTAATAAAAATACAATACAATAATGGAAACATAAGAGCAAAAATGAGAAGTACTGACAAGTCATAATGATGATAATAATAACAATGATAACAATAAGTACAAATCATGAGAAGTACAGAATAAATAAATGAATGGAAATTACAAGTTACTCAAGTGCCTAGCCATGGTAGTCGCAGTGAGTCCGCAGTGACGTACAGGTGGGTAAACAAGCACAGCTCACCTACAAGAGTACAGGAGTATCCCCGCAAATGTAGCATACAATACTCATTACAGTCTGGGGACTTAGGTCGATTTTCACGGGGGATCATATGAGAAGGATGAGGCATCAAGGGACTTCCACAATTTCCTGTGTGATTTATGCCATGGAGAGGTATGAAGTGCGACATTATCTGCTCCTCTAAGGAAAGATAGCCATTCCTGCCACATTCTAAAAGAGACTTCTTTGGAATTTTTCCACTTACACAGTATAACTTTACAGGCTAAAGTGAGCATGAGATCTAGCAAGTATCGGTCATTCACATCTACAATCTTAGGGTCCAAAGCGCCCAGTATAATATAGGAGAACTCCTTTGGAGGGGCTATGTTTAAAGTATTGCTTATACATTCGTAAACCTTATCCCAGTATGTTTGTAAGGTAGGGCAATAGAAGAGCATGTGGGCGAGGTTGCCGACGTGAGATTTAAAGTTCCAGCATGTCGGGCTCTCGCTGAGATTAAGGGGCCGATTCCGATTTCGGCCGGAAGGGCACCAAACGATGGTCGGAGCCCTTCCGACCGAATCGGAACGTGCCGGCCGGATTCCTTTCCGACCGAGCCATTCCGATGGGCTCGGTCGGAAAGGAATCCGACTCGGATTTCCGGATGGCTTACGACGGGCTCGGAGAGCCCGTCCGCCGTCCGGAAATCCTTCAGTACTCCCGGCCGCCTCTTCACGACCGAGGGAGTACGATGGCAGTAGTTCACTGCCTTTTCGTGTCGGTCTTTCCGGCACGAAAAGGCAGTCGGTAACTGTCTTTGGGGGCCCCCAGTAGGGCCCCCATGGGTGCGAGGCCGCCGAATGGCGGCCTGGGAGCACCTATGGTGCCCCTCTGTTGATCCCTGCACCCGGTGGCAGGCACCTTGGGGTGCCGGCCACAGGGTGCAGGGATGAACTGCACCCTGCTTTTCACAATGCAAGCATGCATTCCGCTCGGAATGCATGCTCCCATTGTGCAGTATACGAGTGCGACCGAACAGGGTTCGGTCGCATCGTACTTGCAGGGCCGTAACCGACGACAGCAGGTCGGTCGGTTATGGCTCCTGGACGATGTTGGACGGACCTGAGTCCGTCCGACATCGGAATCGGCCCCTAAGTTTAAAGATTTTCGCGGGTGTCCAGTATGTCCTATTTATTAGCATAAGTTTGGTTTGCGACAATATTGGAGATATCTTATTCGAGAATGCGGTGATATGTATTTTCTCCCAATCAAATGGGATATTGCTGGAGTTGGGTTCAGATTCCCATTTTACTTCACATTTCATGTGAGATTTGCGAGGCTTAGGGGAAAGAAGCTTATATATTTTAGAGACGGTGTGTCCTGACTTTAGTAGCTGTGACATCTTTGAGACTATCGACGGATCGGAGGGTTTAATGGAGCGCATCGAGAGGAGAGATTTTAGCTTTAGGAATTTATAAAAATCCATCGGTTTTAGCCCGTGACGAGTCTGGATGACGGAAAAAGGTAATGGGAGGGTCCCTATAAAAAGGTTTTTGACTAGATTTATGCCGTTTTTAGACCAGTGTTCCCAATGAAGCGTCCCTCCATCAATCTTCAGGCTCGGGTTGTGCCAGAGAGAGGACAAATTGGACTTATTGATTTTTAGTGTGGAGAAGTGTTCCAGCCGTAGTAGGGCTCTCTTAGTATTAAGCAAAATGTATTTAGAGTGGGGAAGATAGGATATATCCATGGTGAGGAGAGCAGGTAGAGGCATATCGTTGATGATTGACCTTTCTATATCTATCCAGACTGGGGTGTAGTCAGTCTGAGGGATTAGCCAGTTAGAACCTTGTTTGCAAAGATACGCTGTTTGATAGTTCCTGAAGTTCGGAAGGCCCAGACCACCTTTCTCTTTCGGTAATTGGAGTTTTTTCATTGATATTCTGGGTTTCTTGCCTTGCCAAAGGAACGTGTTGAAAAGTTTATAGATTCTGTTCAGGAAGTCATTTGAAAATGTCATTGGTAGCATGCTAGCTAGATAATTAACAAGAGGGGCAATCATCATTTTTAAAGTCTAAGCTCTTCCCCACCAGGATAAAAACTGAGGTGACCAACCATCTAGCAATGAAGAGATTTTCTTGTGAAGGGCATTCTCATTAGTTTGGAGAGTGGTGATCAGATCTCCTGTGAAGTCCAAGCCCAGGTATTTGAAGCATTTAGATTGCCACAGGAGACCCGAGTCACCAATAATCTCTTTCCCACCAAGGTTATTTAGCAGTTTTACCTCAGTCTTGTCTTTGTTTAATTTATACCCGGATACTGCAGCAAAGTCTTCTATTGAGGACATGAGAGCAGGGATAGCAGCTTCCGCATTCTCGGAGACAACTAATACGTCATCGGCATAAGCAGTTATTTTGACCGTACAGTTACTGAAACGTATCCCTGAGATCTGGTTATTATTCCTAAGGTGATATAGGAAGGGTTCAATTGCAAGTAGAAAAAGGGAGGGAGAAAGAGGGCATCCTTGTCTTGTTCCTTGTTCTAATTTGAAGGAAGATGAGAGGCAGCCTCCCGCTCGTACCCTGGCCATGGGATTAAAATATAGAGCCATTACCATACGCGTAAAATTCTCACCCAAGTTAAATTTATCCAACGTTTCTTTCAGGTAGGCCCAATCTACTTTGTCGAAAGCCTTTTCGGCATCCAAAGTGATAGCAACTGTTGGTGAGTCAGTAAATTTGGCTTTCTCCAGGACATGAGCTAGGATACGGGTATTGTCACTAGATAGTCTGTTTTTTTTAAATCCCACTTGTGAGGGATGGATAAGCTTGGGTAAAAAATATTGAAGGCGTTTGGCGAGGATCATTGCATAAATTTTGCAGTCTAAGTTAATTAGAGATATTGGTCTATAATTTTTGGGGAGTGTTGGATCCTTCCCCTCTTTGGGGATTACTGCTATGGTGGCTTCTGCTGGTGTCCCATTAATTTGGCCAGAGTTACTAAATTCGTGGAACAAGTTTAAGAGTGGGAGAGTTAGTGTCGAGGAGAAGCATTTGTAAAACTTAGCATTAAACCCATCAGGGCCCGGAGCCGTCCCAATTTTGAGGGACTTAATTGAGCTTTCGATTTCAGAGGCGGTGATTGGGCTATTGATTTCGATTTTTTCTTGATCCGAGAGGGCAGGAAGCGTGCATTTGTTTAGATAATCTTGTGTTTTTGTGCTGTCAAAATCCTGGTTCTTGCTATACAGAGTGCTATAAAAATCTTTAAAAATGTCTGTAATTTTGTCAGGATCAGAGTGAGGTAAACCTTTTTGGTCTATTATGTTCTTAATCGTATTCTTCTGTAGTTTAAACTTTAAGTATGAAGCTAAGCTCTTTCCTGCCTTGTTGGACTCACAAAGCTTGATGCTTTTTTGTTTACTTATCCATATCCCTGCTCTGTCACTAAGTATTTTATTATACTCGTATTTCTTTTTCACTATTTCGTTCAGGACTGAGGTGTCTCTTGATATTACATGTTTTCCTTCTAACATAGCAATCTCTTTTTCTAGTTTTTCGAGAGTGTTATTGGAGTCCCTATTCATGGCGGTTTTAATTTTAATGATCTCTCCTCTGATGGTACTCTTCAAAGCCTCCCATCATGTGAGGTCCGATGTGTCACAGTTTTTGTTAACTATAAGGTAATTCTGTATCGCGCTCTCAATGATTTGTCTGTGGGACTCTTTTTCTAAAACTTCATTGTTGAGCCTCCAAAGAGGCTGTTTTTTGAAAGGCTTCGGGTCAGATATAGATAAGCTGATGCATGAGTGGTCTGAGATCACTCTTGGCTCAATCGAGGTTTCTTCGATTCTGGCTATGGCATTGCCGGAAATAAATAAGTAGTCAATGCGTGAGTAGGAGTTATGTGAGGACGAATAAAAGGTATATTCCCTTCCTGCGGGATTTTGTAATCTCCAAGTGTCCATCAGATTGAAACGTGTGCAGAGATTAATAAGGGCTTTGTGAGAGTTGTTAATGCGAAAAGGGCAGCGTGAGTCCCTGTCTAATGCCGGGTCCATGGGTAGATTGAAATCGCCCGCTAGTATGTGCATAGCAGTATCTGGGATTGTGTCAATTTGTTTGCTTAAATCATCCCAGAATTCCAAACCGTCCCTGTTGGGGGCATAAATATTAGTAATGTAAAATTCCGTATTGTCTTTTGACAATTTTGTTGTAATCCACCTCCCTTTAGTATCGGATGTGCTTGCCACCAAATCGATGTTTGATTTCTTTGCTATTAAAGTCAGGACACCATTTTTCTTTCCTATTGCGTCAGAGCCCGCAACGTCGCTGTAAGACCTATTTCTAAGTGAATTACATTGTTTTGAGTCGATCTTCGTCTCCTGAAGTAGGAAGATGTCACCCTTTTGTTTGTGAAGGTACTCAAGTATCTTCCTCCGTTTGACAGGGTGGTTTAGGCCCTTAACGTTCAGTGAGACTATCTTGAGGTTGTTATGGGCTAAGGCACCTGGGGAAATTTGCGACATCATAAGTGCGTTATCAACATTGTAAGTGGACCCCTAGCTCTGTAGTAATTTTTGTGCGGTTTACTCGCTATATGATGATAGGTTGTAGCCCCATTTTGTGTATGCAATGAAGTTAGTGGACATAGTTGCGTTAAATTGGTTGGCCATGTGTGGATGTCACAAATATGAGGAATACGACTCAAGGGGGTACCTCCTATATCTGTAAGGTTATCACTGTGAAACAATAGATTCAGGACACAAGGTATGATACTTGAGTGGAGAGGCTTGTCACTTACATAGGGTATACATATCAATATGGTTTCACCTTTGTGTAAAAAGATATCATAGCGAGACACAGTATCCAAGAGGAAAGGCATGGTACACAAGCAGAGAAACATGGCACATATTCGGTGTTTACCAATCAGCGAGGTGCACCGCGTACATACAAAGTCATTACTGTATGACATTACCCTTGAGTAAGAAAATATGGTACCTGTGTAAAAATATACGTCACGTCTATAGGGCATCTCAGATAATGTGGCAACACCCGTATATGCGCGGATGTCACTGCGGGAATCACTGCGAAGATCAACACTTGAAGAAATAGGCAAGGCACTTGAGCAAGGACGACAATTATGAACAAAATGAAAAAGACAGCAAACAGTGAAAAATAATGTAAGGAAAACAAGATCCAAAACCCTAACCCTACCCACCCTCATCCCTAACCCTCCCACCCAACCCTGAAGGTAGATAACAGGCATGGTGACAAGGGAAGAGAGCACCCCTCCCATGGGAGCCAGACAAGATTGTGTTGGACGCTTGAGTCCATTCTGTGGCTTAAGGAGTAATTAACTTCAACATTTAAGAACTGAGAACTGAGTGTGAATAGTTTGTCATATGGACCATCGCAAAACATAGCGTCCTGCTAGTTTATGCTAGTTATGCATTATGCTTATTGAACGTATAACTCAGGATGAAGCGAGTGTTGGGATTTACCCAATAATCTAGCAATATCTATTGGTAGACAGTTAGGGCTGGTTAATTAGCGAACATTTAACAAGTAACAAGTAACAAATTACCTGGCTGCCTGACTATTTGCATTTAAGGCCTAGGATAGAGTCCAGGATCAATAGGTATAAGTCATTGCCCTGTGTCAGTAACACAGAACACAGTTACACATCAAATTGACTTAAAGAGACATGAATCTACATAAAGGTCATGTGATCGCCAGAAGGGGCCAGCAGATAGGTGAAGCCCAAGAGGCTAAAAGGGTACGGAAGAGTTCATCTTGTCGTTGTACAAGACATTTGTAAAGTCACGTCGGCTGATTCAACTGGAACTAAGAGAATACTAGGTGGCCAAGTGAGGCTGAAGTGTTGCTATGCGGATCATCGCTGTACGTAGCGTACATAGCGTTCCAAAGGCAGGAAGTCGCCTTTAATACGAATGAGACCATAAGAGTGCGTATTCAGAGAACATATTCAGATGAAGGCTAAAGGGGAATCAAATGTTGCTATACAGTTCGCTGCATGGTATTAAGACATTGGAGGTTTTTTTTTTAAGAGACTACATTGGAGGTTTTAAGAGACTATCGACTATCGACTATCGACTATCGAGGAAGGCCCTATCGAGGAAGGACCTGAGGTCGCCGTGTCCATAAAGGGATCATCTGTCCCCTCGAGGAATCTTTTTAGTTGTAGGTGGTCTGTGAAGAAATGTGGAGACCCCTGGATCATTACTCGGAATTTTGCTGGACCCGCGAAGGCAAACTGATAGTTCAAGCATCTTAGTCTTGGGCGAAGTGCTAGGAACCCTTTTCTGGTGTCCACAGTTTCTTTGCTGTAGTCTTGAGAAATAAAATCTTTGTTGTTTTTCCAAAGGATATGGTTGTTTTTACGCATGAAAGCAAGGATCTGTTCTACATGTTGATATCGGAGAGGCTTACATACAATTGATCTTGGTGTATTCTGATTTGCTACGATTCTAGTTGGGACCCGATGAGCCCTGTCAAATTCCAGAGGTTTACTGAAAGTCAAGTTAGTGGCTTGCGCGAACCAATTTTCCAAAAAAGTGATGCAGGAGCCTGAAGGATCTTCCTCTCCTTCCGGAATTCCAAAAATTCTTAGATTCCCTCTCCTGTTCCTATCTTCAAGACCTGACAGACGCTTTGTTAGAGAGTCCGTTGTGACTGTTAGGTTTTTGAGGGATTTACATACTTTAGTTTCGGTGTCTTCTAGTTGGCTGATCCTGCTCTCTGTTTCTAACAGTCTGATGTTAGTGTCTCTAATATCCTGTCTAATTGCAGAGATTTCTTCTTTCGTTGATTTGGCAAGATCATGAACCTCCGCTAGTTTGCTTAATATGGTATCCATCGTTGCGTTGATGTCGAGTTTGCCTTTAGTGGGTGAATCTGGATTTGGAGGGTCGGCTTTGAGTCTCTTGAGGTTCTTAGCTTCTTTTTCAGCCATTTTGGGTGGTTACCGTTTTTCTGCAGTGAGTCTGGAATAATTGGTATGATTGATCTTGATTCTTATAGTATTAGCACCGAATACTCAGATTACTCGGATTACTCTATTACTCTATTCAAACTGTTGCAGCAGCAGCAGCGCTTGTGGCTGACGACTGCTGACGACTGCTAGGCAGTGATGTACAGGCTGGTCCTGGTTTTTGATGAGCGCTGATAGGCACTGAAATGCACTGAATTTGTTGGGGTGCACAGTGTCTTCAGAATCACAGTGCCTTCAGAATCCTTCAGAATCCTCTGGAATCTTAATTTAATATAATTGAAGGTTCAGAGCAGGCTTGAAGCAGGTCTAACAGTGTATTGGGTTAGAGGTACTACATAGACATGCATGGGCTTCTATGGCAGCCGCCATCTTAAGGTCAGGCACCAGAGTGTAATCAAGGGTACACATTTGCCTCAATTTGCCACTCATTAAAGCAACACATTAAGCACACTTAGACATACACTGCTGCTTGACTTGGCTTAATATGACTTGGCTTAATATGCTTAATATGCCCTCATCTGTTCTGTTTCAGGCGTTAAAGCGCGAGATGGGTTTTATTTTCGCGCCGATTTGGCTGCCATTTTATGTGCTGACCACTCGGTGTACACTGCGCTGGTGTAAGCTTAATTTAGCAGACAGATTTGACTCTCGCACTTAAAAGCTGCGGTGAGCACGTCACGTTCGTGTCAGTTATGGTGAGACACAAAGTTCTGCAATAGCGGTAGAGCGCTGGAGAAAGCACGGCTCAAGCACAGTTACACATTTTGAACGCGTTCGCCATCTTCAATACAGGCGCGCGCGATCTTACTTCACAACCACTAAGGCTGGATGACCGTGGTCTCCCGCGGTAGAGCAATCCTTGAACCCCGGGACAACTCCGTCACGCAGTTGGGGCCAGCCTGGCGATCCGAAGGTACACTCCTCACTCTCCGACGCCGGCAGAGCCGTAGATGCAATGCAGCATGGCGCGTGGCCGGGATGAGTGGCAGTCAGAGGGGGGCAGAAATGGTGAAGCTGCCGCTGTCCTTGCTGAAGCAAAAACAACAGTTGATGGACAGAATGCAGAACAATGTCATACATTCACCCCAGTACAGAGATCTGGGCCTAAATCCATCGTTTTTTTGCTCACCATGCCATTCCAGTTTGAACCCAGCCATTTGCAAATCAGTCTTGACCCTGTGCCTCATGGGAACAGTACAGCCCGAACTGCCAAGCCAGGTCTTCCCTGGACTGGAAACAAGCATCCTAGGACCGGTTTCGGGTTTCACCCCTCTTCAGCCAGGATAGCTTGATTCCAGTGGCATGGAGAGCACGGGACCCACGTCTGGGCATACCCGTCCCACTCGGGGTGACAAATGCAAAAACAACAGTTGATGGACAGAATGCAGAACAATGTCATACATTCACCCCAGTACAGAGATCTGGGCCTAAATCCATCGTTTTTTTGCTCACCATGCCATTCCAGTCCTTGCTGAAGGTCAGAGTCCCTCAAATTTAATTCCGCTACATTCCTCAGCTATTCCGCCACTTTATTGCCGCCAGGGATGACAACAGTCGATGCGGGAATTGGGTGGGAATTCAAACTCTGGCATCACCACGGGAGGAGACGTCTGATGTGGTGACTATTGCAACACTAATATTAGAAGCTCGAAATGATTTTCACTGAGACGGTATCGAAAGCCGCCGACAGGTCTAGTAGAATCAGGGCGGCGGCTTTGCCCTGATCAACCATAGACCGGATGTTGTCTAGCACTGCCAGGAGGGTGGTCTCAGTGCTGTTGTTAGCTCTGAAACCGGTCCGGGTGATATCCAGGAGCTCATTGGTCTCAAGGTAGTTAGTTAATTGCTTATTTACCAGCTTCTCCATCACTTTGGATAGGTATGGAATCTGGGATATTGGTCTGTAATTTGCCGGATTTTGAACGTTGGTGCCCGCTTTGTTTAGTAGGGGGACTACCGTGGCTTTCTTCCAGATCTCTGGAAATACTGCAGAAAGTAGGGATTGGTTGAATATCTGTGTGACGTAAGGGCATATGATTGGCGCAATCCGGGAAAAGATGAAGTGAGGGCAAGGGTCTAGTGGGGACTCTGATTAAACTTCCGCCATTGGTTTGGCCACCTCCTCCTCTGTGAAGGGGTCGAAGTTGCTGAGATGAATTTGGGCATCCGGATGAGGACCTAAAGTTTCTCAATCTATATCATCTGGTGGATGTTGATCTCTAAATGAAGAATAAATTGCCGAGATTTTATTGGCAAAGAAACTACTGATGGTCTCACATCCCTCGAGAGAGAGAGGGTGCCAAGACTTGGGACAGACTGGCTGGGCTACAGAGCTCTATAACTATTTTACAGAGTTCTTTCGGTGAATTGCTATTTTCATTCACGCGTTTTTCAAAGTAAGTCTTTTTGGCGTTTTTGATGGCATTGTTGTAGAGTCTCAGTTCTGTCTTATATAACTGTCTGTCTATATTTAATTTGGATAGTCGCCACGTGTGCTCTAGCGTTTTGCACTTTCTCTTCAAGACTTTGAGATCTGTTGAGTACCAATTTTCAGATTTTGATCTGCCTTGGGAATGGCTCCCTAGTCTGGGGGCACAGAGGTCGAGGGTATTAAAAATTTCTGCTTGGAGGCTTTCTACGCTTGTGTGTACGGGCGGGGGTATTGAGACATCCAGGTCAGTCAAGGAAAAGTGTCGCTCAAATGTGTCAGGGGTTACTAGCCTCCAGGCTCTTCTTGCCCCTGCTGGTATCATTTGGGAGCGGGTTAATTTCACCGGTAGGCTGAGGGCGAAAGAGATCAGGGAGTGATCTGTCCACGATAGGGGTCTGATTTCCACTATATTGGTGGAATCTATATTGGAAAACACAAGGTCCAGGGTGTGACCGGCAATACGTGTGGGTTCCCTTATCCATTGTTTTAATTGCAGGATCTGCATATCGCTATCTAGGTGTTTGGCGATGGAGTCTTTGGCATCTTCAAAGTGAACATTAAAATCTCCTATCAGAAGGTAGTTCTTGTGTTTCAGGCAGGAGGGGAACAGCTGAGTAAGGAGCTGCGCACTAAAATCTGGTTTATAGCCGGGAGGGTTGTAGATAATTGCACCCCCCAGTATGTTGTGAGTACCATTCAAGATCTGAAATGCTAAAATTTCATGCTTCCCCAGCTGAACCACAATTTCAGGGAGGCAAGCAAAGCAGTCCCTGAAAAGTATGGCTATACCACCTCCTTTCCGGCCCATTCTATCCTGTTTCAGAATTTTATAGCCAGTTGGCAGAGCAATAGCGATATCTGGGGAGTTGGTATCGTCTAGCCAGGTCTCCGTAATAAAAGCTAGGTCAGGCTTTAATTCGGCTAGTATATCCCAGATTTCAAGTGAGTGCTTGGGTACTGATCTGGCGTTAAAATATATACATTTCAAGTGGGGGCCGTTTAGGGCAGTTGTACTCTGCGACCAATTAAGGGATACATTGCTGCACCATTTGCAATGTAGACATGAAAAGGGACCCATCATATTCCCTGGGGAGGCTTTTATGCACTGTGTTTTTGTGCTAGGGAGACGATCTGCTAAATCTATGAGTGTTTTTCTCGAATAGCAGAGCCTGATGTCTTGCTCTGAGTTTGGATATACAGGGGTTCTGGCCCCTGGCCCGGTCGGGCGCGGACGGGCGCAGACGGGCTTGCTTTTGGCACGCCCGCTGCGTGCGTCCGCTGTACGGCCGCGCTGCGGCCCCGTTTTTATGGCTACCAGCATTGAGCATATCCACTAGACCGTTGACCTTGGATACTGCTGTTTCCGGTAACTTCCGGTTTCAGCAGATCCTGAGTCACGGTTCCGACCCTCCCACTATGCCTGAGTGCCCGAGTTCTGCGTGCAGATAGGTGCTTGAGAGTTCAGATTTAGTAGCAGATTCAGTTTCAGAGCGTTTTAAAAATACAATTAACAATACAAATGTGCAAAAAATATAAAAGCAGGTACTTTAAAAGTTTAAGAACCAATGGAGTAGTAGAACGCTGTAGGTAAGCTGACTCACGTATTCAAATTCAATTCAGTGCATTCAGAGAATTTCACCAATACAATTGTAGGAAAGGTTTAAAAAGCGGGTATTTTTAAAAATCTAGGAACAGAATGAAATGGTAAAACGTTGTAGGTGAGCTGACTCACATATTCAAATTCAATTCAGTGCATTCAGAGAATTTCACCAATACAATTGTAGGAAAGGTTTAAAAAGCTGGTATTTTTAACAATCTAGGAACAGAATGAAATGGTAAAACGTTGTAGGTGAGCTGACTCACTTAATTAGGCAATCCTTCATGCTCACTACGCTGCGGCCCCGTTTTTATGGCTGCCCGCGTTGAGCATATCCACTAGACTGCTGACCTTGCATACTGCTGTTTCCGGTAACTTCCGGTTTCAGCAGATCCTGAGTCACGGTTCCGACCCTCCCACTATGCCCGAGTGCCCGAGTGCTGCGTGCAGGTAGGCGTCTAGCTCTGAGGTATGGGAATGCTCACACGGGCAGAATCGGAAAGCTGCAATTAGCACTATGTATCAACACTTGTGCCAGTTCAGGCCAAACAGCTGCGAAAAGCTGGCAGCAAAATGGAGTAAGACCTTGGGGACAAATATCACTCCTATAGCAATGAATCGGGCACTAGTAACTATAGACAGATCGATACAATCTGTTAGTTTAAAATTGCAGCAGTTCCGGACGATCTTTATGCTATACTATACTCCAGAGAGGATCACAAGGTGGGTTCAAAATGGGGGAGGCCAAGGGGGGGGATCAAAGCAAATGCCCCAAATGCGGTTTGATCGCGGCTGACATAGTCCACATGTTCGCTACCTGCCCAGAGCTAGATACATTTTGGCAGAAGATAAGCCATGCCTTGAAGCTACGCTTAAGAATAGACTATTCTCCAACAGTAAGCGAGATTATGTTGGGCTATAAAGAGAACAGCCATGGGCTGAGATCCCTTACTTCAATTATCCTGGTGGCTGCTCAACTCGCCATAGCTAGGGCTTGGATCCCTCCAAAATCTCCTTCCGTGACGGAATGGTGGGCAATAGTGAGGGAGACTTACGAGATGGAGAAGGCTTTGGCCAAAGCAAGAGGAATCCGTTCGCTAAAAAAACTTGACTCTATATGGGGTAGCCTATTTGATACAAAAAGGCACCAGGCTAGCCTTGGGGATTGAGCAGAACAGGGAATGGCGACTACGGGGGCATGGAACTCAGTAGCAACACTATCATTTTACCTAACTTAATTTAACTTAATGTATGTGTTATAATGCATGCTTCTCTCTATATTTTGTTTTGCTATGCCACATGATAAACAAAATGCTGTATTGGTTCCTTCCCTTTTGACAATAAAAAATATTTTAAAAAAAAGAAAAAGACAAATTCAATGATATTATGCATAATTTAACAGCTGAACAACTAAACTTTATTTACCATCATTTACATTGGATCAAAACTCAAGAAACACCATGCAATACATATTGTACTGGTGGTGCAGGAGTTGGAAAGATCTTTCTTATTATTGCACTTTATCAAACATTATTAAATTATTACAATACCAAAGCAGGAGAAAATCCAGACAACATTTATATATTGCTTACAACTCCAACAGGCAGAGCAGCACATAATATTAATGGCAAAACACTACATAACACATTCAAAATAACTGTACCACAAACTTTAACTTATAAACCACTAGCTCACGAACAAAGAAGTGCTCTTCAAAATCAACTAATGCATCTTAGAATATTAATAACAGATGAAATATCAATGGTTGGAACAAATCTTTTAAATGTTATAAATAAAGATTACAAGAAATAAAAGCATCTAACAACCCATTTGGAGGCATCTCCATTTCAGCAATTGGAGATTTTTATCAATAAAAAACAGTTTTTGACAGATACATATTAGAAAATGCAAAACATTCATATGGGCCATTAGTACTAACTTATGGAAAACGCATTTCAAACTATTTGAACTGAACAAAATCATGAGACAACTAAATGACCTTCCATTTGCAGGATTACTAAACAGATTACGAAAAGGAAAACAAACAGACACTGATATTTCACATATTAAACAACGAGAGATAGAACCAAATGCCAATATTAGCTATAATATACCATATAACTTTTTTTTTTTTAAACATATTTTATTAAACTTTTCCATCGCATACAAATAATACAAAAACGGCACATCCTTGCGCCTGTGATAACCCGTTACAGTAGTGTGATTGTGCGTTCCAAAATATGACTGTTGTATTTACAGAACTACTGTATTTCAAAAATTTGATATCCAGTTTACATTCGCATTACATCTTAAGAGGTGATATTCTGCATAATACGTAACTTTAATACATCTGAATTAAACCGCCCCTCCCAGAATTTATCACTTAATTATCCATTATCTAACCTACCTATCTAAACATTCCCCTACAAACTTTACCCCCCTCCCTCCCAGTTCAGCCACATTATTGGTCTATGCAGGTACAGCTGGCAATTTCTTCAAGTCAGTCCTCCACATTTTCCTAACTTCTGCCAATAATTATACCTTCTTGAATATCAATGCATCCTGTACATACTGTTGTTATGCCTGTTCCCCCTCTGCATACCTACAAAACAGCTGCATAGCTATGTTAGTGTTGCAATATCAATCGCTTTAAATTCCTCCATTATTACATTCCAGTCTAGTGATATAGGTTTTCTCCTTAACCCACGTCTTTCCTCTCTTTGGATTTCTATACCTTCGGCCGTGCCCCATCGAACTGCATCATCATACCAATCCCGTATCGCTGGCGCCTTCCTCGCTTTCCAACGCTTTGTTATCGTTCTTTTCGCTATAAGTAGCATCAAGTTAAGGAAGCGAGTTGTAGGATTCCCAGTCTTGACTGTGAGGCCCATGCCTAACAGACAAGATTCCCAATTAGTCAGACTCCTCCCTGGTGCCACTGTTGTTAATATTTGTTGTACTGTAGACCAATAACTTAAAAGGCGTGGGCATGAACACAGCATGTGAATTAAATCTGCCTTCGACCCCTGACAACGCGGGCACTCATCCTCCACCCCGGCGAACATCTTATTCAATCTATGGGGGGTTAAATATGCACGGTGTAATATCATTAATTGTATGAATTTAAATTTCGGATTTCGCGACACCGTCCTGGGATATTCCAGAGCGAGTTTCCATTCCTTTTCTGTAATGGCTCTCCCCCTCTCCACAGTCCATCTTTCTCTCAGGGACACTAGTGGTACTGCTGTATGTGTTTTTATCCCAAGCGCTAGCCATTTCGTGAGATGACTGCCATTACCCATGAGGTACACCATATTCATCAATTCATGCGTCTGTGGTTCTTGTCCACCCGGTGCCCACCTGCGGCGTACAAACCTTAATATGTGTGTGTGTGTCAAAAAGAGAGTATTTGGTACTCCCCTCTCCCTTACAAATGCATCGTGATCTACTAGCGTACCATCTACAAATAGCATTCCCACTGTATCTACCCCGGCTTCCACCCACACTGAAATACGTCGTCGCGATACTATTTCTAGCTGTAGTGGTATGCCCATCAAGGGTATATTAGGGGCATACGGCCTTCGTTGTTTAGTGTAGCACAGCGTCTTCCTCCAATACTGCAAGGCCACTTTTAGGAGAGGACATGCTGTTGATGGCAGTCTGGCAGCCGGCATCAGCATTGCGTGCAGTGTACCCCGATTCCATTCCCTCTGCGTCATACCTATTTCCTACAGGTTCCGACCTGACAGCCAGTATGCCAGCCATTGTAATTGGTTAGCATAGCAGTATGTCCTCTAGTCCGGGACTCCCATTCCACCACTATTAGTACTGAGTTTGAGCTTGGGTAATCCTATCCTTCGCCGGCCAGTGCCCCAAATTAACTCCACCAGGAGTGTATCTAGCGCCTGAAATATATGTGCTGGGATCACTACAGGCAAGTTCGTAAAATAGTACAACAGTCTGGGAAGCATCACCATTTTGGTGATAGCTATCCTACCCGCCACCGACAGTGGGAGAGACGTCCAGAATTTAATTTGTGATCTAATAGAATTAACTGCCCTAGTAATATTGCCATCTATCAATTTGTCTAGGTCCCTGTAAATATGTATTCCCAGGTATTTAAAGGTGTCCTGTGCCATCTGGAAGGTCCAAGCACCAAACTGCAGTGGTTCATGTGCCCCATTATGTCGGAATGAATATGCATAGGACTTGGTATCATTAATAGAGAGTCCGGATAATCGCCGGAACTGCTCAAAAGTCTCCGGAATCAGTGCCTGGCCCTTGTACATATCCTCCAGGTATAGAATAATATCGTCAGCGTATGCCGAGACAATATGAACGTCGTTTCTTAGGTGTATTCCATATTGCGGCGCCAGCAGTCGTGTTTTAGCTAATAAGGGTTCCAGAGCCAGGATAAATATTAAGGGTGAGAGCGGGCATCCCTGCCTCGTTCCCCTTGCTACTACATATTGTGTGGATATGTATGGCCCAGTATGGGCACGTGCAGTTGGATTGATATACAGTAAAGCCATCCATTTTATATATTGATCTGGGATTCCGTATTTCGGTAGTACTCTGAACATGTATGCCCAATGCAAGGAGTCAAATGCCTGTTTTAGGTCCAGGGAGATGCAGCCTTGTGTTCCCCCCGGCGAGGTTGCACTCGTCATTAGTTGGTATAGTCTGCGAATATTCAGTGCCGTACTTCTGCCTGGTACAAATCCGCATTGGTCTGCATGTATTAAGTGTGGTATGAATTGCTGTATTCTGATGGCCAATAATTTACTTAGGATCTTGTAATCTGTATTTAACAGGGACAGGGGTCTATATCCCGACATATCTATTCCATTTCTCCCTGGTTTCAGCAGGGATACTACTATTGCCTGTAGTGTAGTGTCTGGTAACGTGCCGGTCTCCTTTGATGCCTGATATAGCTTTTTAAGGTGTGGTGTTATTAGGGGCATAAATGCCGCATAAAATTCCACAGGCAGTCCATCCGATCCCAGTGTTTTGTTTCTAGGGAGTGCTCTAATTGCCGCCCTAATTTCCGCCTCTGTTATGGGTTTCTCCAGGTCTTCCTTATGCTCTTCCAATAACTGCGGGAGCTGAAGACCCTCGAAGAAGTCCGCGAAGTCACTGTCAGATAGTAGAGGAGGTGCTGCGTACAGAGCCTCATAATATGTCTTAAATGCTGTATTAATATCTAATTGTGAGTCCACTACCGTCCCTGTCTGATTGGCAACTTCCAATATAGGAGACGCCGACTGTATGTTTTTGAGAATTCTTGCAAGTAGCGGCCCCGCCCTATCCGCTTCCGTGTGCTGCTTTTGTGTGTATGACCGGTAATCCAGTATTCTAAGGTCTTCTAGCAATTCTGCGTGTCGTATACGTGCTTCTTGTAAGTCTATCTGTCGTGTATCATCAGTCAGTGTTGCCGTTTCTAGGGTACCTAGCCTATTTTCTAGTTCTGTGAGTCTATTCAATAGGGATTTGCGCTCTCCCACCCCTGTGCTGATAGCAACGCCTCTTATTACGGTCTTAAAAGCATCCCATTCTATTTGGCGTGAGTTAGTTGTGTTGTCGTTGTCTACAAAATAATTGGTGATGGCCTTTCCGAGAGTGCCGTGAAACACGGTGTCTTCCAGCAATGAAGGGTGTAACCTCCATGTGGGTATTGGCGTGGGTATCCTACCCCATGCTATTGTGACCTCTATCGGGTTGTGATCTGAAAGGGTCTTCCCCAGGTATGTGGTAGCCAGCACCTGCGGGAGCAGCCCCTCTGAGCAGAATATTCGGTCAAGTCGTGTGTGCAATCCGTGTGGTGGTGAGTAGAACGAATATTCCCTACTCTCAGGGTTTTTGGTACGCCAGGCGTCTCTCACGTTCCATCCCATCGCCCATGTCCTCAAGGCCTCCGCCTGCTTCCTACTGTTAGTGCCGTGCAGGGGCGGATGCGATCTGTCAAGGTCCACATCCAATACAGCGTTAAAGTCCCCTCCAATCATCCACGGGCAGTCCTCCCATCCCGTTAACATCACAGATAATGTCTTCAGAAAGAGGTGTTGATCCACATTGGGAGCATACACGCTACCCAGCACTATCCGTTGCCCATCTAGCTTTCCCATCAACAGTACATATCTGCCGTTCGTATCTATTTTTTGCTCTTGGAGGTCAAACGGCACACCACCTCTTATCCAAATTGCTGCTCCTCTAGCAAAGGCAGAATAAGATGTGTGGAACAGCTTCCCTCTCCATTTCTTTTGCATCTTACCCGCTTCTGAGTGAGTAAGGTGCGTTTCTTGGAGCAGCGCAATATGCACTTTCCTGCGATTCAGTTGTGCTAGTGCCCTGTGCCTCTTGTGAATAGAGCCTAATCCTCTTATATTCCAGGATGCATATGTGTATCTGTTAGGTTGTGACATATCGTCGGTCTCTACGTCGTGCTGCGTTTGCCCTGCCGCTATGTATAAGTGTGCCTGTGTCTATGGCTAAACCCGTTACAAACATCCCACTCTGAACTACTAATACTGGGTTCCCCTGAATAACATTAGAGGACCAAACAATAAACATATTAATAACCAATACCTCTATTATAAAAAGACATTTTGCAATCGCTCGTGGGGGGGTGGCGACCGCTCGCCTCCACAGAGCCATGGCATGTGCCAGTACCCTTCAATTCCAGTTCCCCGGCCGGGCCCCTGCATAAAGTAAATTTAAACATAGTTTGCGGAATATTAATGCTAGATCCCCACATCCCACATTGTACTTATCTGCAACCGACAGTGTCAATAATCTGTAATCGCAGTGAGTCCGGTTCAGTATTCATTCACAGTTTGTGGGGTCACCACCGGAAACAGCGCCAAGCTGCTTTCAGAATCGGAGTGTTCCTCTGGATCGTCCGAGGATCCCACTGTTTCCGCCACAGAAGTCGCATCTTGTTCCGCTAATGCTGCCGCCGTCAGCAGAGCGTTGGCCTGGCTGTCAGTGATCTGTTCCGGTGTAGGGCACTGCCGTCGAGAGGCTCCTTCTTGCCTGTGTCTGCCCATTGTTAATGTGTCTCCACTACCACTCTGCGTCCCAGAGCCTTGGCTTTCTTGTGAGCGGTTTGTCGGGGGATGTGAAGTTAACGTTACTTCGACCCATTCCGTGACTTCTTCAGGATTGTCAAAAAACAAAGTTTTCTGGTTATGTATAATCTTCAGTTTTGCCGGGAAGAGCATGGCGTACTTTAAATTGTGGTGTTGCAGCATCTTCTTGACTTCTCTGAACGTGCTCCTCGCTTTCTGCACTGCCATCGTAAAGTCAGGGTAGATGGATATTCGTTTGTTTTCAAAGTGCAGGGGTGCATTCTCTCTGGCAGCGCGCAGTATAGTATCTCTGTCTTTGTAATTTAAAATTCTGGCAATTAGGGGCCTGGGCGGTGCCCCCGGGCGCGGGGGCCGGGGGGGCACTCTATGCGCTCTCTCCACCGCATACAATTGCGACAACCCTTCTTTGGCCACGTTATCTCTGAGCCAGTTTTCCACAAAGGTCGTTGGGTTTGTACCTTCACTTTTCTCCGGAATTCCAAGGAGTCGTATATTGTTACGACGTGATCTCCCTTCTGCATCGTCTAATTTGTTTTGCATGTCTTTCAATTGACGCTTCACTTGGTCTAGTTGCGTCGTAGTATCAGTCTGTTGCGGTACCAGATCATCCAGTAATATTTTGTGGTGCTTGACTTTGTCAGCGAGCTTGGCATGGTCCGCTTTTAGTAGTGTAAAGTTGGTGGAGAGCGTCCCTATTTGTGATTCTATAGCTACTCTCGATTCCCGTATTTCTTTGAGTATCAAGTCCAGTTTGTCGTTACTTGCCGCAGTGGGCGGCACCACCTCCAGTGCCGAGCCCTGCGTGTCTTCCATGTGTGAAGGGGCACCGCTATCCCCAGCAGGCGGGGGCTCCTGTTGTTTCGTTTTTGGGCGGCCCATACTGTGTACCAGGTAAGTCAAAGGGGGTGAGATGAGCGAGGACAGTCAGCGGGGGTGCACCGCACCTCAGTCCAGGGTCTGTGTGCCCAATATTCTGCTGCTGTATGTCGTACTCGCCGTTGCTGCCCGCTGTTATCGCACTCTATGCGAGCCCCTGACTGGCGCAGACCGCGCGGTCCACCCTGCCCATCCCAATCACCGCCTTCCACTCCCTCCGCTTATCCCTGTCTTCCACGTATCACGCCCCCGTCACTTATATCTTTCTAGCTTCTGCCCAAGGCCACTCCGTTGGCACACTTGTAAATCGTGATATATAATCACTCACTGTATTCTGGCGTAGGAGCACAGATCCGTTAGTAGCGGAGGGGCCTCCACGCGGTGTTCTCGGCTCTGCCCGTATCCCCCTTAACAGCCTACGCAGCAGAGTTTTCCGCTTGCCGGTTGTGAAGACCGCTGCCGATCGCAATCGAGATCACAGTAGTAATCCCCGCGCTTTCGCGTGCCGCAGTCACCTTATCCGTCGTGCCTTTGTTCATGGCATATGGACCTTATTGTGTGTCTCCAGTTATTCCTGCTTCTGCGTCATGCCAGTGCCACAGCCTCTTCACACCATCTTGTGCTTCTTAATCTTGTCGGTATGTCACAGTGCCTGTTGTATTTACTCGCCCTGGGGAACCGGTATTCCAGCACCGCAGTGCCCTGCTCCGTTGCGCCGTTTGTTGTATTCCCTATCCTTCCAGCGCTCCTCTCATTGGAAGCTCAGCCGGCCGCAGGGAACCACCCCCCGATCCGCCATCTTGCGTGTTTCTCCCCGGGCTGGCCTCCTTCGGGTCCGCAGTTTACCAGTGCCGTTTTTTTTCTCCTCAACCTCCAGTATGCCCACCGGTGGGGACTGTGTATCGGGTATTGCCTCTCCGCGCCCGCATTCGTGTATCGGCACTCCCGGGCTCCCGGCCGGCAGCAGGCCTCCCAGATTTCAGGCTCCCTTCGTGGGCGTAGGCTCCGGGAACTCACGTTTCTTTTCCCCGCTGAGGCAGCAGCGTAGGCTTGACAACTCCGTCCACCCTCTGCTCCGGTGGCCGTCCCCTGTGTTTAGACTGCCTCTGTAGGTGTCAATGGCTCATCCCGCGTCTCGTTTTCTGTGTAAATACAGGGCCCAGCCGGGAGCTCTTCTCTTATGCGTCCGCCATGCTCGGCAGTCGGCCACGCCCCCCAATATACCATATAACTTGTCAACTGAAAAAGAAGTAAATAACATTAGTAATGAAGTTTTAATGGAACATATACAATATCCAGTTTACACAACAATAGTAAATGATACAGTTAGTTCTGATGTTACAGAACAAGTAAAGCAAACAATACTAAAATTATTACCAACTGATCCAACAAAACTATGGGGCTTTCACACCCATTACACATCGCATTAAAATTACATTATGATTTAACTTGTACTGTTGCTGTTAACGATGGCTTAACTAATGGTGCAACAGGTATAGCAGAATTTGTAGAAACTAGAAACAGGTCATCAATTTTAGTTCGGATTACATTTGATAATGAAAATGTGGGTAAAATTACAAGAGTCCAAAACAAACACTTGTATCACATAAACATATATCCTATATCAAGACATTTTCAATTCACTAAAAAATGTATTACAATTATACGCAAACAGCTTCCATTACGACAGTCCTCTGCATGTACTATACATAGGACACAAGGTGAAACTATTGAACCACTTTATATACACTTTAACAATAGCAAAATACATCACCTGCAAACAGATATGCCATTACAAACATCAGTACCACAAATAGCCACATTCAGCAAACATTTAAATATTATTGTACAAAATATACGCTCATTACAAAAGCATTTCAAAGCAATAACTGCTGATGATAACATCATGAGTGCAGACATTATTTAACTAACAGAAATAAACACAATTAGAAAAGCAGAAAACAATACCTTCTCAATTCAGCAATATCATTTGACAAATTCCACAATCAACAAACAAACCATGGAATTGTACTTTACTACAAAAACAAAACCCTTTTCATACTACCTATTTATAAAACACACCAACAAATTGGCATTCTACATTTTACTCGACATATGAATAATAACAATTACTTAAGTGGGATACTGTACAAACCACCACATATACCAATTTAAACACTATTGCAATTATTTACAAACATGATAAACTTCTACCCAAACTATAAATATATAATAATGGGTGATTTTAACATAGATTTACAAACACAATAACAACAAAGTTCACTACTATTAGAATTTATGCACACACTATTTAACTGCAACCAAAAAATACATAATGACACAACAGAGTACAAAGCATTATTAGATCACATATTCACTGATGACCAATTAGAAACCTATGGAACATTAGAATTGTGTTATAGAGATCACAAAGCATTATGGATAGCAATCTAAACAACAGTTTGTACTTATTAACATTTCCTTTTCTGATTTCAGATGATTTCTATTGAAGATATTAAGGGCAAAGCAAAAGAAGAAAACAAACCATACCAAAAAGCTATCAGAGCCAACGTCAATATATGTTCAACAAAAACTGATTATAAAAATGCAAAACAGGAAAGCAAAATCCTATATCATCTTGCAATAGCAGACACAACAGGATCCATCAAAGCTACTTGCTATAAGGAAAATTATTACAGTCAAACAAAAGCACAAAATGAAATTCTTATTCGCAATTTCATAGTAAAAGTTCATAAGAAAAATATCAAGAATACCTGCCATTACAATTCCAGAGTCTATAGTTCAGGAAGCTGACTATATACTGCAGCCACCAGCTCCACCAGTTCCACCACTTTCACCAATAAAAACTATACGAGAAGCTAAGATAAAAACGCTTCTAAGCATTTCAGGGATAATCTCATAGGTATGTTACTAAGAAAAGTAATTAACTTATTTGTTTACTATATGTGTAATTGTATTATAAAAAAACATAGAGGAAACACCTCCAGGTATATTTTTACACAAGTCTTTTATATGCTTACCAAACGCTATTTTAAACTTTGTTTCCCGACAAAAAAGTAAGTAAATGCTAATTAAGCTGCTTATCAAGTTCACATAGTATAAATATGTCAAATTCTTTAATGTGCTAAATCCAACATTACTCAAACCTTTCTTTCAGAAATATGATGCAAGTAAATAGTACTAAACACATATTAATATATATATATATATATATATATATATATATATATATATATATATATATATATATATATATATATCAAAATCTAAAAGTAAATATTAATTTAAGGCGAAACCTCTTACAATTTTCACCAAACAAATATCTGCCCAAGTGTTTTATGCACACAGTAAGCCTTACTCAAACATTTGTTTAAATAATAAAAAGTAAGTAAATGTTAATTATAATTAGGGCTCCCGGTTTTATGGTATTTATTTTTTTGCCATTTCCGTCTGTATTTATCCATATTTATTTTTTGCTCATTTTATCTGTATATATCCATATTAATTTTGGGTTTCGTTGAAAAATTAAGCTGAAATTAGTATATTTCCACATTTATTTAACCGATAAATATGCGCTTATGCTTGAATGTCTGCCAGGTTTCAGTGCTGTGAACACCCGCAGAAGATAAATCAGTGCATTATATGAAAATATGTGAATTTCAGTATCAACCTTGTGCATATCTACTGCTGTTAAAGCCTCTTTACTAAAATTCCTTTCTTTTTTAACCCCCTTATCTATCAATCCACACAACTATTGGCCTGGCAGTCATGGCAAACAGTGTTTAGAATTACTCAAAAAGCACCCCAATTTCCGTATTTATCCACATTTAAAAATAAATAGAGACAAAAAAATAAATGTTTTCTGTCTGTATTTATCTGTAAAAATCAGTAAAAACGGAAAACAGGGAGCCTTAATTATAATCCTTAGACATTTCATTTACTCTCTCTCTCTCTTATTTAGCTTCTCAGCAAACATTACTCAAACCTTTATTCCAGAAATAAAAAGTAAGTAAATACTAATAAATACATATTAATAAATATACATGCCAATTTCTTTAATATACTCAACAAACTTTAGTAAAACCTTTGCTTTAGAAATAAAAGGTAAGTAAATCATAATTTAATATTAAGCCTCTTAGCAACTTCTTATAACATTTCTGCCCAAATCATTCATTTGCACAACAAGCCGTAAACAAACATTTGCTTTAAAAATAAAAGGTAAGTAACAAATAATTATACCCTTAGAAAATTCTTATCGCATATCTCTGAACAATTATTTTATTTGCTGAACACAAATTAGTCAACCCTTTCTATTTAATTTAAAAAGTACGTAAACGCTAATGAATACATATTTAGGTTCACAGCTTTACCAATTGCTCAACAGGTCTAATAATTAAACTACAAAAAGTATTGCTCAAACATTTATTTTACAAATAAAAGGTAAGTAAATACTAGTTAACCTCCATAGTAAATGCTATTATTCATAACGGTAAGTATATAAAAAACAATTATGCATAACTAGGAACACAATACCATTAACCGGCCGCTTTTTTTTTATTCATAAACATAAATGACAAACAAAATGTAATTCATTGTTTTAGCTGTGTAACAAAAGAAGTCACTTAAATCTTTGAGGGAAATATAATTATAAAACAAAAAAACATAGGGATATATCTGACATATTCCTTTAGGTACTCATCAAAACTAACACAACACTTTCATTCAAGAATAAATGTAAGTAAATACTACTAAGCACTCATTAAAAATCATAGCTTCACCAACTTTTGATTAGGTCTTCGACATAATCTGCACAGATTTCTTATCAAAAATATATTAATAAACAGTTAAACAACAAAAAAAGAAATGTTTTGGAAACTAAAACAGTATAACATTTTACATTTGTATTTATTACAGGAAGAAACAACAAAACGTGTATTTATAAGAGGACAATAAACTAAATTAAAATCAATAACTGTAAATGACGCAACAGACTCTGTAAATTTTACGTTATGGAGAGAAGCAGCAGACTTTCCCATACGTATTGGAAAATACATCAAAATAACTCATGTAACCATACATGAGTTAAATGGCGAAAAAATATTAAATATGACTCACCATACACAACTTCATTTAAGTACAAAATATATTAAAAACTGTCTTTAAAAAAACGATTCTGTTTAAAAAAATATTTTAACTAATAGTTATCAAACATTATCTTCACAGGTAATAGAAGCATCACAGGAAAACATAACAATATACACATATGGGCTTGAAAAAACTAACCAAGAAATGAGTACTCTAACGACGCAAGTGGAGAACAAAGAACATTTTCAGTCCATGGATACAAATAACACTATACTAATTGATTGTTTACATTTAAGTTATGACGTTGAGGACTTCTCTGATGCATTAATGCCACATTTGCCAATGAAAATGCAAATATTTTTTCAAATGGATGCATAACAGAAATTATTGCATAAAAGTGAAAAATGCAAACTAAAATAAAAATGTACATAAAACAAATATGTACTCTATTGTTCTAGTACACAAGTACACATTATCTATATGACATGCTACAAATAAAATGCATCTTTAAATTAACAAAAAATACATGTGAAAAATGATTACTTCAAATTCTCAGTATCTCCACATGCCTAATAACAATGTTCTTTTCCAGGAATTCTGACTTCCAGGTTTTCGCACAACCTCTCAAGTGCACAAACTTAGAAGATCAATAAGTTCTCTCACTTTACTTTAGCCACTCGTACTATCTTTCGATCCCAATATCTATTAATCACATAATCCTTTTCTACTTAACAAAATGCCACGTATTTCTACTACACAAATACAATAGACACCACACACAATTACACAACTAACAAATACAACACAACAAACATAATTCAACTACACAACCATGCATCCACTACACTACAAACCAAAAATCATACTTATACATTACCATTTACAATGTCAACAGCTCTAATTCTAAACAATACAACACCTATTGCATGACAACTGCTTCTCTGGTCTCATCGGTAATTCATCATTCTAAATACTATAGGCAGTGCTGCTACCTGCTGCTCTGGTCCCACTGGAAATTCCTCATTCTTAATCCTCTACACAATGCTACTACCTGATTCTCTGGTCCCTTCAGTAATTCCTCATTCTAACTCGTCTACACAATGCTGCTAGCTGCTTCTCTGGTCTCATCGGAAATTTCTCATTCTAACACTTCTACACATTGCTGCAGCTGCTTCTCTTATCTCATTGGAAATTCCTCATTCTAAGTCCTCTAAAAAGTCCTACTATCTGCTTCTCTGGTCTCATCAGTAATGCCTCACTCTAAGTCTTCTAGACAGTGCTGCAACTGCTTCTCTGGTCCCATTGGTAATTCCTCATTTAAAGTCCTCTAAGCAATGCTGCAGCTGTGTCTCTGTTCCCAGTGGTAATTCCTCATTCTTCATCCTGTACACAATGCTGCTAGCTGCTTCTTTGGTCACTTCAATAACTCACCCATTCTAACTCCTTTAGGCAGTGTTGCAGCTCGATCTCTGTTGCCAATAATAATTCCACATTCTAATGTCCTCCAAAAATTGCTGCTCCTCTGGTCTCATCTGTAAATCCCCCATTCTAAGTCCTCTAAACAGTGCTACTAGCTGCTTACTCTTCTCAATGGTAATTCATTATTCTAACTCCTCCAAACAGTGCTCCAGTTGCGTCTCTTCTCCCACTGCTAATTCCTCATTCTTAGTCCTAAGCAGTGCTAATAGCTGCTTCTCTGATGCCCTCAGTAACTCCCCCATTCTAAATCATCTAGGCACTGCTGCTGCTTGTCTGTTCACAGTGGTAATTACTCATTCTTACACCTGTAGGCAGTGCTCCTAGCTGCTATTCTCTACTCCTATTGGTACTAACATAGCATGGCATTCTGGCAGCTTGGCTGTTCCTGTTAAAGCAGGACCAACACTGATTTGCATATGGTTGGTCCATCTCTGGAGTAGTATGATTGACAAAAAGAAACAAGCATTTGCAATTCAATATATCTCGCATCAGTGAAACTTTGAGCTATTGGCGTTGCAAATGATAATGATTGTTAGATTATTTTTTTTGTCAAAAAATATCCCAGCAGTAGCATAAGTAATAAATGAAATTCCACGAAGCAAGGAAAGGGTGCAGTACCACAGGATATGCTTAAATAAATAATTCTTACAAGGAGATAGGTCACAAGAAATTCTATCAGGGCAAATAAGTTAAATGGTATGATGACGAGTGCAAAATAGCCAAACAAGTTTTATGGTCAGCTGTCAAGGGGTGCGATCGAGCTAAGATTGTAGAAGCAAGGCGCAAATACAACTCTGCTATGAGTAAAGCTAAAAGAAATTGAGATGATAAGATCTGACTAGATATGCTTGCAGCTGTTAAAACGAATGACAAGCGGTCCTTTTGGCGTGTTGCAGCACGGGCTTGCAAAGAAAGTAGAACTTATCACCATCACATTCAACCTGACAGCTGGGTCAATCATTTCACCACACTATATGCTACAACACATCCCAGTGACTCATCCCCGAGTTCAGGCCAGGTGACCCCCATTGAGGACACGCTTGCAGCTGATGCAGGAAAAGACGATATAATACTCTTTAGCCTTCAAGATACTGCTAGATCTATTGACCTGTTAAAATCTGCCAAGGCCCCTGGGCCAGACAAAATCTCTGATGACCTGTATAAAACAGAGCACCAAGTTTGGACAAGCTACATAAACTTACTATCAAATGTCATTTCGGTTGGTGGGGAAATTCCCAATTCTTAGAGAATTGCTGAAATAATCCCAATCTATAAAAAGGCCATGCCTGCGTCCACTCTAACTATATGCCAATAAGCCTTACAGACAATTTACAAAAGATCTTTGCAAGGCAAGTCCTAGATAAATTATTAAAGTGGGTGGAAGAAGAGCGAATCATGTCTCTTCTCCAATCTGGATTTCGCCCAAAGACAAGTACCTCTGATCAGGTCTTCAGATTTGCTACCCTCTACTGGAAATATGCTCTATTACCAAGACAAAAGCTCTATGTAGCTTTTGTCGATCTTAGAGCAGCATTCGACTTTATTTCATGTGATAATATGTCGGGAGTTTTGACAAATATTGTTGTCCAAGGGAATCTGCCTCAACTTATTGTAAAGCTCTACACTAAGAATTATACTCAAGTTTGGTGGGGAAGCAAGGGAGAACTAACGGATCACATTCCAATCATGCGTGGAGTACACCAAGGTTGCGTTCTTGCCCCGACGTTATTCACCTTCTATATGAATGACATAGTGAAAGTACTCCTGGATTGTATCAATGATTCACGCACTCTGAACAATAGAAAGGTTCCCTTTTTCTTTTCGCAGATGATTCGCTCCTCATCACAAAACATCTATGTGGCTCCAACTCCTGATCAACAAATTTCTAGATTTTTGTATGTCAAGGGGCTTAGAGCTTAATGCTAATAAAACCAAGTACATAGTGTTTGGGACAGGACCCACCAAGAACTCTGTTAGTCAAGCTCGTAGTGAAGTACTCGAGAAAGTACACAGCTTTGACTATTTGGGGGTCAAACTGAAAGACAAATTGAAATGGGCAGCTCAACTCACTAAGAGTACGTTGTTAATTGAACACAGATCGAGTGCCATCCCAAGGTGGTACAAAAAGACGAGCTCTGACTCGATATCACCGGCATTGGAGGTCTATTGTGCAATAGCACAAAGCGCAGCGCTCTTTGGTGCCAAGGCCTGGGGCTGTACTGATACTCTCCAACTGGCCACCGCAGAGAACAACTTCGCACAGAAGTAGGTTTCTGAACCGACCAGCACCCCCTTTATCCCACTCTTTTTTGACCTAGGCCTAAAAAGAATCTGTAATTTGGCTTCACTTAAGCCTCTAGTGTATTGGGTCCGCTTCTGGTCTACACCCGAGTTTAGTGACTATAGAGATTCCCTCAGGGATTTAGTAAGTACTACAAACGCTATGTGGGTACCCTGGCTAAAATTTGTCTCTGACTGGTTCCGTGGGGTGGGCTTGCAGAGATTGTGGGATGAGCCAAACTCCCTTTTTAAAGCTGAGCTTGGTGGTTTGAAATTCTGCTATTGGGCGAACATTCACAAGCATTATGTAATTAATGGGGTCAAGGGTCATCTGACAAATAAGTATTTGGAATTCAAGATTACCCCATGCTTTAAACCACGGGTACTCATAGTACGGCCCGCGGGCCGCCAGCGGCCCGGCAAGCCTTCCGTGGCGGCCCGCGGACCTTGCAGATATCCTACCTGTGTTTTTTCCTTTTTTTTTAAGTGTCAGCAAACACCGCCGGTTGCAGCAGCGCTCTATGGGGGCCGGGCGATTCTTTAAAAGATCATTCACTTGTTAATGAGGCTTTGTTGTATTTCACCTCTTAGCGCCCCTGCATCTCCACTGAGTGGAGATGCAGGGGCGCTAAGAAGAGGTGAAATACAACAAAGCCTCATTAACAAGTGAATGGTCTTTTAAAGACCTGTGAAGTACTCGGGTGCGGCTGTGTGTGTGCCCGGGAAGCTGTCTCAGCCCGGGCTGACACAAACGCGGGGTGAGGTGACAGAGGGTGACAGAGAGAGGGAGGGAGACAGAGGGAGGGAGACAGAGAGGGGGAGACATAGGGTGACAGAGAGAGGGAGACAGACAGAGGGAGGGAGACAGAGAGAGGGAGACAGAGGGAGACAGAGAGAGAGGGCAACTGAGAGAGGGAGACATAGGGAGGCAGAGGGAGACAGAGGGAGGGTGTCAGGGGGAGACAGAGGGAGAGAGAGGGAGAGGGAGACAGAGAGGGAGACAGAGAGGGAGACAGAGAGAGACAGACAGAGAGAGGGAGACAGACAGAGAGAGAGACAGAGAGAGGGAGACAGACAGAGCGAGGGAGACAGAGAGAGGGAGACAGAGAGAGGAAGGGAGACAGAGAGAGGGAGACAGAGAGAGGGAGGGAGACAGAGAGAGGGAGGGAGACAGAGAGAGGGAGACAGAGAGGGAGACAGAGAGAGGGAGACAGAGAGAGGGAGACAGGGAGAGAGGGAGACAGACAGAGAGAGGGAGACAGACAGAGGGAGACAGACAGAGAGAGGGAGACAGACAGAGAGAGGGAGACAGACAGAGAGAGGGAGACAGACAGACAGAGAGAGGGAGACAGAGAGAGGGAGAGAGAGAGGGAGAGAGAGAGGGAGAGAGAGAGACAGACATAGAGAGGGAGACAGACAGAGAGAGGGAGACAGACAGAGAGAGGGAGACAGAAGAGAGAGGGAGGGAGACAGAGAGAGGGAGGGAGACAGAGAGAGAGGGAGACAGAGAGGGAGACAGAGAGGGAGACAGAGAGAGGGAGACAGAGAGAGGGAGACAGAGAGAGGGAGACAGAGAGGGAGACAGA